>OZ007555.1:194097225-194462341 GCA_963931855.1 Philhelius festivus | reverse complement strand
GGATCTTTTTGAATATAAAAATAAAATCTTTTTACTTGTGGTAGATTACTACTCAAAATATATTGAAATTGAAAGCCTTGGCTCTGGTTATACCGGAAACTTTGTTGTTTTGAAACTTAAATCAATCTTTGCCAGACACGGCATACCCCAAATAATTATTTCAGACAACGGCCCTCCGTTCAATTCTACCCATTTCAAAAATTTCGTGACCAATTGGAACATTGATCATTTAACATCCAGTCCTTACTTACCAAGATCAAATGGATTGGCTGAAAGGTCAATACAAACAGTTAAGAAAATGTTAAAAAAATGTGAAGATAGTGACTCTGATCCATATATTGCTTTACTGCAATATCGAACGACGGAAAAAAGTTTAATGCGATCTCCATCAGAATTATTGATGTCAAGGAAGTTAAGAACAAAATTACCAACATGCACTAACCTGCTAAAACCTAACATAGTTACTGATTTAGAATATAAACATAACCTAACCAAATTACAAAATCGCGCTAAAAATACATATAACAAAAATACGAAGATAAGATCTGAACTAAAAACCGGAAAGAAAATTTTATTTAAGAAAGATCCCAAGTCCTTATGGCAGCCAGGTTCAGTAGTTTCGAAATGTATTCAGCCTCGTTCATATGTTGTTCAAGATAAAAATGGGATTCAATACAGACGAAGCACACAACACATTCTTGATCCTGGTAATTCTTTGAAAGAAACTGAATTGAATGCAAATGAAATACCAACTGTTAGCACAAATTTACCTGTAAATGAGCGCGAAAAAACTTCAAAAACCATTGTTGACATTGAAAATGCAAACATAAACCCAGATACCAACAACAAAACTAGATCAGGTCGAATAACAAAGCCCCCAGAAAGACTTCAATACTTTTAACTACATTAAAAAAAAAAAAAAAAAAATAATAAATAATTAAATTAAAATACCTATGTTTATCAGAATTGTAATATGTTTTAGAATTATAATTGTAACATTTTATATTTTTTTTCATATAAAATGAATTATAGATGTAGTTTGTAGGTTTTCATTCGAAATTTATATTTTTTTTGTATTATGATTAAAAAACTTTCAGTTTTTTATAAAATTAATTAAAAAAAAGTAGCATCTAGATACAAAAAAAAAAAAAAAAAAAAAAAAAAAAAAAAAATGTGAATTATGAAGTACATTCATTTTAATTTTTTAATTTAACTTTTTATTAAATTGTATCTGGCCAACATCTATAGAACAAGAATTTAATCTTATAGGCTTGTCTATCTGAAAAATGGAGATGTTATATACAGAGCTTTTATTGATATAACTTAAGTAACTTAAGTATAACAGTTGACCTCTCGTTTCATATACATATATTATTGTGCTTTAGTCTTAAGTCAAACCTTGTTTAATAAAGACACAAAGTGAATACAACAGCCTGTGTTATGCTAACTTTGAGGGCATCGGCCAAATGTGGTTTATTTGCATAGATCTACGACTTTAGAAGACCTCACAAGAAACATGACCTCGGTTGCCAATCTGCGAGGGATAACCTTACCCTTAAATCGTTCTTGAAGAATGTCAATCGTCAGTCGTGGTGTCCGCTAATTGGCACAGTGCCCTACTGTTCGAATTAAGTGTCGTCAAGGTTCATATTGTTCAATTTGGGCAAAAGAAACTGGTAATCATCTTTCTGCGACACCCGCTATTGTCCTCGACCGACTTACCAACGTCGTTTTCGAAAAAGTACGGAACGATGAAGCCACCTGCCTAAATCCAAACGAAACGGTGAGTTTTGAGGATGCAAAGTCACTTAGTGAATCTCGTCTGGGTTAGTATTGTCCTTATATGGCAATTTTTCTGGTTAACACGGCCATTCATCCAAAAATGTGCCTCGTCACTAAATATAATTTTTCGTCCAAAATTGAGATTCTCTTCCAAACGATCGAAACGATCCCTTTCTGAGGAGCTGGGCTTATCTAACCCCTCTTTATAAGTAAAATAAATCTTGGACACCAATTTATTGTTTCCCCGATTTTGGCAAACACAGCTACCACGATACTCTCACAAGGGAGCCTACCTCATGGATAGTCTGAGGCGGACAGGTGAAGCATTTTTTTTATTTAATTTTTTTTAATTAATTTTTTTCATGTTTTATTTTTAATTCAATGAAATTAATTCATCAAACTTATCCAATAACTTAAAACCTACTTACTGGCCCTATGCGGGCGCTCTAGCCTAATAGGCCAAGCACCTTGCGGCAAAATAAACGAATCTACCTCCTGGGCACTATCTCCCGTGGTAACAGATATACTTTTCGATTGAGTCTTCCAACCGTGAAGGTCACTTCTAGATGAGTGCTTCAATCTTCGAGGCCTAGCAAGCTCCGATGTGCACATTTAACCATCCGTCAAGGTAGGAGCCAATGGTCAAATGTGCACACTTACGCCAACAATACCCAAATGCAAGAATACCAAAACAACTCGACGCAATCGGATCCCGACACGCACCACCCAAGTCGGTCAACACCACAGCCGAGAGCCGACATAGACAACACAAACACTCAACCCTGCTACAAGCCCGGAAATCGGAGGTCCTTGGATCAGTTGGATCTTGTACGGATGTAGGCACAGGCTTGACCAAAAATTCGCCAAGTTGAAGTCTGCGAAAGGCCAATTTCTTGTGCACGGAGAAGTGCCTCGGGTTCTTCTGTACACTTTTCCGAACCGTAGTGATGTTCTCGTTCAATCGGACGAATGTTGGCTGATTAACCAACCAATCGTCTCAAATTTGGCCACAAAACGTAAGATAGGCGTAATACGCGAAAAGTTTCACTAACGAACACTATTTTTGATATTAAAGTCTTATCATTTGGACGTACTTGTAATGTACCCTTGCGGGCTGAACTGCCGGGCTAACTGTTCCCCGATCATTTTCTTCTTCTCTTTTTATTTATTCCGTACGTCCAAGGTTGACAGCGAGACAATCTTCCTAAAGTAGTGGTTTCCGTGTTGGGCGATTTGGGTGGCGTTCACTACTTCTTTAATGGCTCCAATCGTAGAACGGCCTCTCCTGAAACCGTACTGCCTCTCTAACAAATCACCTGATATTTGTACCGCCGCCGCACCGGCCGCTATTAAACGTGGTTTAAGCAGCTTTTCCAAGAGCTTACGCGCAGTGTCTAGCATGCACGGAGGCCTGTAATTCGGTTCTCCTTTGCCTTTGCTGATCAACACCAAGCGTTGTTTTTTCCAGCTCTTGAGAAAGATGCCTTTCTCTAGGCAGCTGTTGCTGCATTTTGAGTAGTAAGTGGGGACTGTAAGTAAGCCGGGCTGTAACTATTAGTACTTCTGTAGGAATTCCGTCGGCCCCGGGAACTTTTTGTTTTGCAACGACTGTGCAGCTTTACTCAACTCTTCTCCAGTAAAAGCTGCGTTTCCAAATTGGACCAAGTATATCGATAGGATCAACGAGTCCAAATCATCGCAATATCTCTTCAATTCTACAATCCACTATCTAGGATTATGTCCGATTCTTCAAGAAATAAAACCGAGGAGTTTTCGGAAAGAACCAATTTGATGTAGAAAAAGGAATACAAACTCTAAATGGGCCGGGAGGCTTGCCTTAAGCATTTCAAGTTTAATCAATCTGTAATGGCTTACAGAAATAAATCCTTACAGAAAGCTTATAATTTTTGTTTTTGTCTTAAACTTGAATTTATTAATTTTTAATTTGAATTTATTCTATTTTCATTCAATTAGTTTGCTTAAATTTTTAATAAACCAGGACTATCTGAATCATGATTTTTACAATAGGTCTAAAATGACTTGTAATCAACTATCGTTAAACTGAATTTTCATATAAATAAAGCCAATACTATTAACTTATCCCTATTAAAACGAATATACTTAGATTAAGTTAACCTGGATATTTGTTTATTCCTGCGATTAAATGTTTGTTCCGGAAGGAAAATCGTCAGAATTCACCATTTTTATTTTCCACCTGTCTACTTTATTTCGTCACAGAAGTTTGCTCTTGAATTTGGTTTTGGATTTTATGTGTTTCAGTTTAAGAACTTTTCATTTAAAAAATTAAAATCACGAGTTTGTCGCCACGTTATTCTCTGATGTCTTAGCCTGTTTGAAAGCAAGGATGGCTTTTATATCGTTATCTTGTCACCAAGAATTTTGTGTTTCCCTTGTGTTCTGTTTTCAAAAAGATTTAGAAGAATAAATGAAAGTAGAAGATGCCAAACTTTTTCTTTTATTTTTGTTCCTAAAAGAGGGTTGATTGTAATGTTCGTTATAACTGAGTTCTCGAATAATCAAAGAAAAAAAAAAAAAAACAAAAATAAATGAAAAAGTTGGCAAACATATGGGTATATGTAAATGTGTGCGATCTAAAAACGAATGCAGAAACTTTCTGTTGAGGTTCAACAAACTAAAGTGGCCGAGCATAGAATATGAAAGTGAAAAGTTTTGATTGATTAATAAAGTGATTGAAAAACCTAACCCAAAACTAAATTATGGTAAATTTTACGAGCTTTGATAAGTATACATAGTTTTTTTACTCTCCAATGACACAGAACTTGTATAAATCGGACAAAAAATCGTTGAGGCACAAGCGACCAAATTAAAAAAAAGAAAAGGATATTTTCAATGTTTTTGAAATCAAATTTGACTTCGGTTTCTTCGTGATGAGACAAAAATCATTTTAAATATATATGTATGTATATGTATATACAGGGTGTCCCACAGTCACCGCCCCAAATGAAAACCATGGATTCCTGAGGTTATTTTAAGTCGAAAAAACTTAAGAGGCCATTTTCTCGTTTTCGTCCCGTTTTCAAGTTATAACGGTTTTTTATGATTTTTCCCTTAACTGGCTTTATCTTTGCCAAACTGCGTCCGATTTGTAAGATTTTTTTTATAACCAATCAAGAATTTATTAGAGTTTTAGTTTGTCCAAAGAGCGTTTTTCCTGCGGACAACCGTTTCTCCGCAATTTTGCATCAAACCCAATTTTTTCGTTTTTTAAGTAGTTTTTTCACTTTGATATCATTTTATTCAAAAAAACACGTTAATGAGTATTAATTTTTTTCACTTATTATTAAAGCCCAGTTCATTTTCTTAAAAAAAAAATTTGTTTTCCTCTAAAAAGAATACTAAATATAATTAACAAAAAATAAACAAACTGAGTGAATTTAAAAAAAAAAATATTTTTTAAATACAAAATTAACTTCTTCTGAGCTATTGTGGTTAAGAAAAGGACAAATTGATAAAGTTAATCGTCCTATTTCAGGGTATATTGATAATATTTCCAGATATTCTTGATTAGTGTAATCCATTGTTCGCAAATAATTGAAAAAAACTACAACTTGAATAACAAATCCAAAATGGAGTATCAAGTGAAAGAACACGACGCGGACACTAAATCACGCGAGAAAGACATTTACAACCTTCAAATCATAATGCAAATCTTTACTGCTTACATTAGTTAACGGTCTTACTAACTAACTTTATCTATTTGTCCTTTTCTTAATCACAATAGCTCAGAAGAAGTTAATTTTGTATTTAAAAATTATTTTTTTTTTAATTCACTCAGTTTGTTTATTTTTTGTTAATTACATTTAGTATTCTTTTTAAGGAAAAAAAATAATTTATTTAAGAAAATAAACTGGGCTTTAATAATAAGTGAAAAAAATTAATACTCATTAACGTGTTTTTTTGAATAAAATGATATCAAAGTGAAAAAACTACTTAAAAAACGAAAAAATTGGGTTTGATGCAAAATTGCGGAGAAACGGTTGTCCGCAGAAAAAAAAGTCTCTAGACAAACTAAAACTGTAATAAATTCTTGATTGGTTATAAAAAAAATTTTACGAATCGGACGTAGTTTGGCAAAGATAAAGCCAGTTAAGGGAAAAATCATAAAAACCGTTATAACTTGAAAACGGGACGAAATCGAGAAAATGACATCTTAGGTTTTTCGACTTAAAATAACCTCAGGAAACACAGATAGTGAAATCATTGTTGCAACAAATGCAAATGATGAAGTATATCAGTATCAAATGGGTCGCTTTTAAAGATGCAACGAAGCTACATCGCGCATATATTTTAATTTGCGATCCATAAAAGACACCGTATAGTAGTCTATTTGGCAGTTAATTTAGAAAATGGACAACAACTGTATTTCAATCAATTTGGTCGCACTCTGATGTATGCTGATATGCCATGTTATTAAACATGGAACCCATCAGCGACGGAAACAATGAACACCAGTTGAAGGACACCCAAATGTATTTGCCTCAGATGCGATGAATGTTATTATCTTCTACATATAATAACATTCGTGTTTGTGCTCCAACATCGTTTCAACAACTGAGAACAGTTGTTCTACTTTTCATGAGGCGTGTCAACTACTAGAGTTGCTCAAGAACGATTCACATTGGGATAATACGGTTAAGGATTCCGTCACATTGTTTGTGATTATAATATCAACATGTTCCCACTGGAATCCGGAAAATTTGTGGATGAAATATAGAGATTACATGTCTGCGGATGTGTTGCATCGTATGCGTTGTCAAACTTTGAACCCTACACCACAAATTAATGCAGAAATTTACAATGAGAAATTGATCATGATAGAAGATATGTGTTTATTGATGCTGAATAAAGTATTGTCGTGTTTGGGCATGACAGCACCCAATCGTCTTATGCGCGATGCATTCAACCGCGACTTGCAAGGAGAACAACAATACTCTACTGAAGTATTGGCCAAACACTTCATTCAAATATTACGGAATTGAATGAACAACAAAGAATTTTCGTACGATACTTTGATGGAAGCTCTGAACAGTGGTGGAATTTACTTCATTAATGCTCTCGGGGGGACTGGAAAAACGTTCCGTATTTTCAGATCGCGAAATGAAGTAGCCCTAGCTTTGGCTTTATCTGGAATAGCTGCAACATTGTAACAACTGCACAATCTACCTTGCAAATCTACAAAGCACCAGTTTGCAACACCAAAAACAGCGCAACAACGAAGTCTACAGATATGCAAATTGATCGCTTAAGATGAATGTACTATGGCCCACAAGAGGTTACTTGAGGCACTGGATAGAACGTTAAGAGATCTTCGTGACAACCAAAATATTTTTGGCGGAGCCATGATTCTATTGTCAGGTGATATTCGTCAGACTCTTCTAATTATTCTCCGATAAACTATTAGCTGACGATCTTAACATGTGCTAAAAATCATCTAATTTGTGACGGCATGTACGTACATGTACAGAAACTCCAATTAACAACTAACATGCGAGTGTTTTTTCAGCAAGATCAAACTATATGGTTATGTTTTCGAAGCTTTCGTCACTTCTTTCACTCAAAAGAGGCGCTTATTCAGCATGTTTTTACGGACATATGGTAGAACAACAGTTCAGAAACCATAATTGGCGGCCAAAAACAAAGATGTCGATGATCTCAATGCAACCATTCAGAATGTTACTTACCACGATGACGTAGTCAACTATCTCACAGAGTTCTTAAATTCCCTAGATTTGCCTCAAAATTTACAATTAAAAGTAGGATCAGTTGTGATTATGCCTCGATTGTGTAATGGAACGAAACTGGCTGTAAAAAAGCTAATGAATAACGTCATCGAGGTCAAGATCATCAAGGGATTATACAAAGGAGAGGATGTCTTGAGCCCGCATATACTGATGATTGAAACGGATTTGCCATTCGATTTTAAGCACCTACAATATCCCGTAAATCTAGCCTTTGCGATGACCATAAATAAAGCACAACGCCAGTCGTTGAAAGTCTGCGAAATCAACTGCGAGTTTCTCAGTTTCACGCATCGGCAATTATACGACGCGTGTTTGCAAGTCGGAAAGCCATCATTTTCATATTCATACGCACCGCAAAAAAAAGACAAAAAATATAGAAGATACATCAGGAAGCATTTAATTGACCAAGTTATACGTGTTGCATTTAATAGTCCTCTAGTATATTGTATAAATGTATAGTGCAAAATTACATCCAAGAATAAGGGTGCAATAATATAGTGAACTCAATATGGAGTTTGACTCAGTTTTCCTTATAAATCTGGTTTAAAGTTTATATGTACGTATTCTGTTATTAAAATTAATTATTAAAACTTACATTATTTATATCCAAGTCACTGGCTTCACAAAAAAAGCTTTTTGTTACACACAGCCGTGAAAAGTAGTGAGTTCTAAGCTTATAAAGCTCAATATCAAATTTCTTAATAATATTAAAATAACTATAAATTATTAGGGGATATTTTGTTATTGATATTTCGTTTAAAATTGGGAGTTACTTCGTCTTCTTAAGAAATTTGATATTAGAATTCATAAAACTTAGAACTTGGTGTACTTTAAGATCTCACTCCAACTTTTTTTCTTTTTTCAATCTTTATGTTTCTTGTTGTGATTTAACTCTTTTTTAAAAAGATTTTATTTTGTCAGGAAAACAATTAGAGAGACACCAATGAAGCTAGTGGTGAGGAATTCTAAACACGAAAATGCATGTACGAGTAGTATATAAAGAAAAGACAATGAGCAACGTAGAAGTCCCAGCGCTCTACAAATTATCACGCTCCCTGAATGGAAAATCTCATATTTTAAGCCTTGCCACCTTACCAATTTTCATAGTCCTGCAACAACCGGGAATGCTTCATATAAATTGTAAGAATTGTTGTGAAAGTAATTGGATGTCACGCCCTTAATGGAAAATTCCAAATTTTCGATTTTTCCTTTGCACCACAAGACCTACCGATTTGTGAAATTACAAGGATCTACGGTCCCAGGAAGTGGTCCATATTTTTGATGATCTGCCTGTGAGTCAATCGTTTATACGGTTTAATCAATTTTTCAATTCTATATTTCAGAAAACACATGCTTAGGAGTTGAAATTTTGTGAGGCACCTTTGTTTGATCCGTTCAGAAAATAGTGCGAATATGAAGTTTCGGACTTTATTTGTACTGAAGTTTAATGGGAGTCCAAAATCGTTTAAGTTTGTTCCTGTAATAAGGGTATAGTGCCGCGAACTTAGATGGGCACTACGGTGTCATTTTGTACATCGTTTGCTGACGATAGTACCCTCAGCTTTTCATATTCGTTTTTAGATTAACATCCTTGTTCTTCGGATGTGTACTTTCAACGGCAGCGTATGATAAACTCATTAAATTCTGATCTTTGCAGCACTGTCCAATGGGAATTAAAAAACCGTGTAAAATTTAATGCTTTGAAAACTCAACGCTGTTTACTGTCGCTTAAGCGTAACCCGCAAAGCCACTTTCTAGGGGTGGCACTTGCAGCGAGTAGACTGAACAGCTTTGAATTCTAGGTATGTACAATGTACATCACAGACCAAAAACACCGCAAAGTGTTTAGGCTTTTTTACCTCCTCTGATCCGGCTATAATATCTAAAGCCTTTATTCTTCCGAAACTGGAGTACAATTTCCGGGCAGGTGTTTCAAAACTCACTTAAGTCTCTTGGACAAAATACAAAAGAGAGCTAAAAAAATGATAGACGACCATTTTCTAACTGAAACATTTATACCTCTCGAGCACCGCCACAATGTTTCATGCCTATCATTATTTTAGCGCTATTTTAATGAACAATGCTCTAGTGAAATAGCCAGTTGTATTCCTCCCCTCAAACCGTAATACCCGTACTTCTAAGAATCCCCATCAGTTTTATCCTTGGGCCCAATTTCGGACGTTCTTTCAAGTACAGAGATTCTTTTTTAGCCGCACTACACGAATGTGGAATGCTTTACCCGGCTCAATATTTCCCATTCATTGCAATGTGCAGACATTCGAAACCAATGTGCACTGGTATCTCCTTTTCAATCCTATCCTACTTTCTTAATTGCTCGCACTGTGTTTAACATTTCTAAGAGTATTCATAACCCCTTGAGTGGGCGTATAATATAAAATAAAGTGTGTTTTTATAAGGAATGGTCTTAAAAATAATGTTGGTCTTAAAAAAGTGTTATCACTGTGTCGAAATCAAAGTCAACTTCAACTTTTGTAAATCACTGGATACATTCAAGTAACCGGCATTGTACAAGATACAGACAATAAGTCTTATGACCTTTTTAAATTGTCAGATTGGCTGCGTTATATATAAAAGATATTCAGCGAATGCAATGCTGAATTCACTCCGAAGGTTTCGCTACAAATTTCATTAAGCAAAATTCGCCCAAGCGATTATTGGTCAAACAAATCGACGCATTATTCCATGCTCTTGCGGAGCATAACTGCCCATTGCTTGTCTGATTCTATACTGCATCTTTTCAGTTCACAAATGTCGAATATGACTGACGTACGACGCCATTTGCAAAAATTATAACATCCTCTGATAGGGTGATTAATTTTGCGCTACCTTGTAGATTAGTTATTTCTGCTACTCAGAGTGCTGGTTCTGGTTACTCATCGTCATTTAAGTCCGATTTTGAGAGAAGTAATTGAGAAAAAAGGGGGAATTGTCAGAGGTCGTTAACAAATAAAAAAAAAATATATGTATGTATGAATTTAAAGTGATTTAGAAATTCAATACAAATAATGAATTTTCTTCAGGCAATTTTTTTTTCTCAGGACTCTTTTTGTGCGACTTTTTCAAATGCACTACAAGCAGTAGCAACATCATCTAAATTGAAAAATATACAGTGGCTCACAACTTAATTGATATAGTGTTTATTTCCAAAATAAAAGCAGTGTATCTTGAATGGTAAAATGTTATGTCCAAAATTTAAATATAGGTTTGTAGGCGTATGTTCAAAGAGACTTTTTAATATGAGGATTTACATATTAGCCTACACAGTACACATGCACCATACTAATGGGGAATAGTAACTTTGTACCAAAAAACACCTCACAACTTATTTGATACAGCTAACTTAATGCTCCAAAGGTTTGTTTGTGATCAATTTTTCATATTTTCTAGTGTGCCAAAGTAACGATTTGAGTCTTTTTTTTCTAAAATGGATCGTCGCACAACACTTGAAGTTCGCGAACTAGTAATTCACCACTATAAAAGTGGACAATCCATTCGACAAATCGGAAAATGTGTTGGTTTAAGTGCCTCTATACAGTGCAGCATATAGTAGAGCGGTTTGTCCATGAAAATCGTGTTAGAGACAAAGGAAGAAACGCACCGAACAAAATTTTCAACTCGTTTGACGAACGATACATTGTTCAAAAAATTAAAACTAACCCGAAGTTATCGGCCCCTACTGAGGTTTAACAAGAATAAGGCAAGACATATTGTGCTGAGACCATTCGCCGTGTGCTTCGCGAGCATGATTTTAATGGCAGTGTTGCTAGTAAAAAGCCTCTCATCAACAAGAAAAATCAAAGAAGCCGACTTGCATTTGCTAAGGAGCATGTTCTCATGGATTCCGAATTCTAGGATAGTGTTATTTTTGCAGACGAATTCAAGTTCAATATTTTTGGCTCTGACGGGATGTCCTACATACGTCTGGAGGAAGGCGAATACAGAGCTTAAAACGGAGAACCTGAAAGCAACTGTGAGGCATGGTGGAGGAAGCGTTATGGTATGGGCCTGTATGTCTGCAGCCAGGGTGGGAAATTTGAAGTAAATTGAGGGGACGATGGAAAAAAATATGTACCTAAATATTTTGAAAAAGAATTTGATTCAAAGAGCCGAAAAATTGGGTATTTGTCCAAATTTCCGGTTCTACCAAGACAATGACCCCAAGCATAAGTCAGGAATTGTGCAGACCTGGCTCATTTGAAACTCCCCTCATTCAATGACACCTCCGGCGCAGTCACCTGACATGAATGTGATAGAAAATTTGTGGAATTTTTTGGACAACAATATTCGAAATCATAGATAATATTTCCAACAAAAATGACCTTAAAAATGCAATAATAGAAGAACGGAAGAAAATAACACCATAAGTCACAAAGAAGCTTGTTGATTACATGCCAAAAAGACTCCAGGCTCTTGAAAAGGCCAAAGGATATCATAAAAAATATTAAAAGTGCCGAAATATCAATAAATTTTAGTTATTTCTAAGACTGTATCAAACAAGCTGTGACATCGAATTTAACAGTGTTTTTAATTTTTAATTGTTATCTTGTTAAATGCCAATCCATTAAAGTAAATTATAGTTCTTTGTTCAAGTGTTTTTGTTTTCTTCCAAATAGAATTGAAATTTTTTTGATAATCTTTCTAGTTTACAACACAAGTAGCACAAAATGGTATAATTTCGGTATCACATTTCTTAATTCATACTTTATTCCTTCTTTATTAGGTATGTAAATTTATGCCTACTTAATTCCATCTTAATAATGATCTTTATTAGGTATTGTTTTAAAGAACTTAACATGGTGTGTTTACTTCTACTTAAAGCATTCTTAAATACTTCTTAAATGGGCATTTCTTAAATCGGTTTTTTTTGTTACTTAATTCCTTCTTTAATCCTTCTAAAAACATTCCTTTTTTATTTTGGTATTAAATCGGTATTTTTCAGATTCTTTAATACGTATTTAAGTCTTCTGAAGCAGTATGATTTATAACGCCGTTTTCGTACTTTTAGTTTTAGATGGAAAGCAAAATGTGTAAACCGAATTTATTAAATCTTTAAAAAAAAAGAGATTGTTTCATTATTAAAGACAAACAACAATTAAAATAGCATTTGTGAAGTTAACAATCAAAACGGTGCTAAAGGCACTTTTTTCAAAATATGGAGTGTGGTATACTAAAATTTGCGTTGCGTATCAAAGAGAGCTATAGAATGGTGGAAAAATTGTATTTCAAAACGGTCTAGTTTAGAAGTTATTACTATTTTAATGTTGAGTTAAGGATAAAAACGAGGCTATTTGTTATTTTAACAAGCTATTTTTCATACAATGCTTGTAATTTTCAAAACAGCTCTATTTTTCTCTAAATGAAATCATATAGATAGGATTGTTTTTCAAAAGGAGCTAAATAATTTTGGGCGCTAAAATTGTTGACCCTTATAAAAGGATCTTTAGTTTACCTATCGTATTCTTTGTTATCATTGTTAAATAAGTTTTGATGAATTCCAATAAAAAGAACTTTTCCTTACTTAAATGTTCTCTTATTTTTTAATTTTACAGGCATTTGAGAATCAAAATTTAAGAAACTTATTTTCAAAACGCGCTAAATATATTTTTAATAAACAAAACTGCCTAAAAAAAAAACATTTCACTAAAGGACGAAAATAAAAGGTCCCTTTAGTATTTTTTTTGGTCAATCTAATAAAAAAGACTTCTACAAATTTTACAAAATTTACTGCATTGAATTAACTTAAATATTTTAGGAATTATAGTTTTCCGCCCTTTTGCGCGGTTTCATGTTCATTTTTTTTAGCCTCTGTTTGATTGTTAACGTCACATTTATTTAAAATGTGACTTTTTTGATGACATCCGTTTATGTAACTGACAAAATGTCCATACTTAATTCATACTTTATTCCTTCTTTATTGGGTAGGTGTGCTAATTTATGGCTACTTAATTCCGTCTTAATTTCGTCTTTTTTAGGTATTGCTTTACAGAACTTAACATGGTGTGTTTACTTCTACTTAAAGCATTCTTAAATACTTCTTAAATTGTCATTTCTTAAATCGGTTGTTTTTGTTACTTAATTCCTTCTTTAATCCTTCTAAAAACATTCCTTTTTTATTTTGGTATTAAATCGGTATTTTTCAAATTCTTTAATACGTATTTAAGTCTTCTTAAAGAGTATAATATTAAAAACACGAGAGAGTTATTTGAGTAGCACTTTGAGACAAGATATTTTAAGTGTCACAGTGGCACAATAGGTAGAGCACATGCACGGCAAGCGAGAGGACTCGGGTTCGAATCTCAGTGGAAGCACAAAGGTAAATTAAAAAAACTAACTTTTAAAATTCTTTCATTCCAGCAAAAATTCACATAAAGATAGAATATAATCAACAATAGTAAAAAAACAAACAGATAATAAAAAAAAATTTATTTTTATTGTTTCTAATAATTTTTTTAAGAATTGCCGTAGCTCTTTAAGAAGGAGTTAAGAAGTATTTAAGAAGATGTAAGGAACTATTTAAGAAGGAGTAATGAAGTATTTAAGAAGATTGATATCCCGATTTAAGACCATTTTAAGACTCAATTTATCTTCTTATTTCCTTCTATCGGACCGCCCACTTGCGCCTTTTCTCTACTTAATAACTTAAATCCGTCTTATAGAAGATGTCAGATACCGATTTAGAATTCTTAAAGACTTCGTTAAGTAATTCTGTGCTACTTGTGAAGTTATTGCAACTTAGATTTGAAATCAGATACTGTATCAAATAAGGTGTGAACCAATGTAGATAAATTCTCTATTTTATAAAATAGTCTTACAATATTTTTTACTTAAGAATAAGGACATGACAATTTCGCCATCTAAATTGAGTTGACATCATGATTGATTGATCTACGAACAAAAGTATGGTGGAGAAGACTTTCCAGCAACCAGCAGACAGATATCAAAATTTAAATTTATTTACAAATCTGGCTGATATTTTTTTGAAGTGTTATTTATAAATTAATTTATGAAATCGTCATGGCAAAAAATTTTCTTAACAATGTTTAAGAGTATTAATTATAAGAAATTGACAGGTTTAAAAATGCCTTCAAATTAGGGGAAATATCTCCTTCATGTCAAGGCAAACTCTTTTGTTTATTCTTTGACAATTTAAATCTTCTTATCGGTCATTTCAATAGGTTCTAACCTTGACATAGTGATGTGTTCATATTAAAAAAAGGGGGCCAACTTGTATGTTGATGAAAATCTACATTCTACATCCTTCCTATTTGTTTTGCTGTGCTAACTTTAACTTTTTAAAAATAACCTCCTGACCTACATTAACTTCTGCTCAACCCCCAAATTTATTAAACCTGAAAATGTGGACTATATCCAACATTAAATGCGAATAAAAGACCGGGAAGCAATATTTTCATTCATAAATAGTCTATAAACGAATTTTTCTCTTTCACTTGAAGTGCGCAGACGTGAAAAAAGTCTCCAATGTTTTCATAACAGAGAAATACATTCCACACAACCAAAGACTAAGCGAAAGATAAGTTCAAAAGGCTTTTAAACGATTACGAGCTAATGTTTACCATCTCGTTGAATGAACTTGAAGTTAAAAAGCAAACGACACAGTTCAGTTCAGATATTGCATCTGTTAGTTCTTCGTGAATCTTTCGTTCGGAAGGTCGAACACACCTCTCTGTGAAATAAAGGATTTTCGAATAAGTTTCAAAGCCGGAACACGACTGCAGACTCTTCTTTTAGTTCATAAATTCAGATCGTAGAAGACGCAATCTTGAAGAAAATGTTTACTTGCCTTCTACAATAAATTGCTTTTTAATAGTATCGCTAAGAGTATTTATTAACCAATCCTTAATCGTATATCTATCTTTTCGATTATTGTTTATTTAGATTGGTTTTCGAAAAAAAGCATTTCTTACGCGCCAAGTTTTGCGGTAAGTGTTTATTTTATTTGTGAGGTGATTTCTGATCCAAAATGTTTAAAATACTTATCTTATCCGTGAAAGTTTGCTGGTATGCCCCATAAAAATAAATAACCTATCTATAACAATCGTCGAAGTACACGTCAATGTCGCCGTCGGTCTTCGCGTTTGTCTCAAGAGTTTTTCTTCAGTCAAAAAAAGTACAAGTACATCTTGCAAAAAAGTTTTCAAAATAAAAATGAAATAAAGTGAAGTGTGCTCGGTGGCAAGTGTGCGATTAATTTTCTTGAGAAAATATTTATCTAATACTGAGATCGATGCGGTTTTAAGTAATAAGCACTCAAATAAATATTTACAATAAAGTGGTTGCGAAAATATTGGTTTTGTCTGTCGTTATAGAGAAAAAAATTAATAAACAATATTTGCTGTAATAATGGATTACAAATTAACAACTGGATAATTTTTTTTAAAATGTAAGTCTTTGTGTTTTGTAAGGCAAAGTGAGGGTTGATTTTTGCATTTTGAAATTTTACAACTTGAAAAGCATTTCATATTTTTTTTAAAGTAACCTTAACCATATTTCTTGAATAGAACATTTTTGGTTTAAGCTCATAATACCGGTACATCGCACACTGGGGCCTAACATTCTATAACATTAATTATTTCATAAGATATAATAATTATACGGATTTCTCTTAATTCTTCAACGATATTTTGACATTTTGGGATATGATTTTTGGCTATATTCTAACAACAAAATCTTTTTTCAGTATAGGTATATCTCCAATGTTGACATCATTTTTCGGGGATTTAGTGTGTCGTTGCAGTAGATGTGTTTTACACTAGGAATTTCTAATTCGTAATGAATTTTCTAATTTATTTCGAAGTAAATACTCAACAAATGTTTTTTTTTTTGTAGTTTTTACTTGCGATATAGGTACTATAGGGCAAGTTCTGCATTTGGAAAAAAAATCGAACTCGAGATTTTGATCAAAGTTGACATTACGATGATAGCGAAGACAAAAAAAGTGGGTCCGACAATTCCGTCTGTCTGTCTGTATGTCTGTACCTCGAACTACAGCCTAAACTACCGGAGGTATTTTCTTAAAACTCGGTAGTTAAGGGTCTTCGGTGATTCCCTAGAGGAGAAATTGAAATTTTTTTTTAGCTCCAAAACTAAGGGTACCCCCCATACACCCGTAATGCAAAATCTTATTTATCTCGAAAACGGCTCTAACGATTTTGATAAAAAAAAAATTAAGTGTGATATTATGGACATGGACTATATTTTGGTGAAAAAAAAATTTGGGGGGAAATGTTATTAGGGGTACCTGTCATACGGCTCTAACGATTTTAACCCAAAATTTTTAGCAGGAGTCCCCTTAAGTTTAAAATAATATTGTATATAAAAATATTCGAAAAAATATTTGTTGGGTTTTAAAAAAAAAAAAAAAAAAAATTTAAATCAATATCTTCAAAACCTATGAACGATTATTTTTTGAAATTATTTCCTAAAACCAATATTATTAAATACTTAAAATTCGCATCCCACATTTTTTTCTTGAAAAATTTTAGAGAAATTTCTTATATAAAAATTTTATTTAATAATAAAACGATTTTTTAAAGTTTATTTGCATAAATTCATACTTTTCCGGAAACCAAACGGCAATTTTATGCATTTGAACATTATTATCTCATTAAATCCATGTTTTATATTTATAAAATGTATCTTAAATTCCAAAGTACTTTTACATAAGAGCAAGTTCGTGCGACCCAGTCGTGCATTTTATTTAACGAAGCATTTAACGCAAATGTGTGTGATCAGTAAGAGTATAGAGTTGTTTATTTCAAAAATGCGTGGCCACATTGACTTTTTATTCCCTTCAGCTCAATCTACCATTATTAATAAAATTCCCTCTTACCTACTTCCACAAAAAAGTCAATGACGCAAAATATTAAACAATTTAGTAATATCGCACGCTGAGAACAATAATGGCGTTAAACAAAAAACAGTCGTTTAAAGTTTTGGGCTTACTTCAATAGTCGATAACTCTTTGAAAAAAGATTGAAATCTTATGTTACTTTGCCAAAATATATTTTCACTTTCTTTTAATAAATTGGCATATTAGGATTACAAAAAAAATAAAATGCACGACTGGGTCGCACGAACTTGCTCCTATGTAATCGACTGGGAATTTTAAAAACGAATGTTATTAGAGAAAACTGTTCATAAGGATAAAATTAATTTTTAAATTCTTTTAGTAATAACAGAATGCTATGCAAATATGAATTTATGCAAGAACAAAAATTATAAGTCCTTGTAGTGGTTTCTTTAAAAGAAGCTTTTATATACAAACTTTTTAAGAAAAAATTTTGGTACGCTAATTTAAAGTTTTTATCATTGTTCGAATAAAAATTAAATTTACGAAAAGAAATATTGACCCGTTTCGGAGATATCGAATTTTCAAAAAAAAAGAAAAAAATAGATTTTTTTTTCAAAAATTCAAAAAATATTTATTTTAAAGTTTTGAAATGCAATGTGTTTTAGACTTTTTAGAAGCTTCTCTATACAAATTTTCATTAAGATCCGTTATCCGTTGTGGATAATGAGAAATTCAAAATTCGAAAAAATGGTTCTATGGTAGGTACAAGCTGTAATATCTTAATTTCAAAATTTTTTTTATTAAATTAAAGATCGTAAAAATTAATTGAAAGACAAAAAATTTTATCAAAATTCTAGGTGCCGTTTTCGAGAAAAATACGATTTTTGAAAACCATTTTTTTTAATTTTTTAGCATTTGTATGGTAGGTACCTTTATTTTTAGGTAAAATAAAAAAATTTTTCTCACATTTTGTAGATTATGTTGATAAACTTTTATTTATCAAGTTTAAAAAAAATCTAGCATGGGGTTTTCGAAATATTGAGTTTTGAAAAAAAAATTTTCAAGTTTTTTTTAAAAATCCAAAAAAACTTTTTTTGAAAATTTGAGTACACAATTCTATTTATGTTTTTGGGGAGCTTTAGCAAAAAAAAAATGATCAAAATCGGTTGAACCGTTTTTGAGAAAATCAGAAACAAAAAAAATGGTTCCATGGGGGGTACCCTCAATAACCATTTTTCGGAAAATTTTTTTCAACCAATACCTAGATTTAATTAAATGAAATTTTTCTGTATCTTTATTTTTAAAATCTGTTGAACAGTTTTTGAGAAAAAAAAATGTTTATAAAATTTCGAAAAAAAATCGTATGGGGGGTACCGTTATTTTTGGTCTTAAAAAAAAAAAGAAAAAAACGTGTGGGGGGAAAAAATTAAAAATGATATCTACCAAGTTTAAAGAAAATCGGCCGAGTCGTTTAGCCTGTAGTCGAACAGACAGACAGACAGACAGACAGACAGAATTGCGAGACCCACTTTTTTAGTCTTCGCTATCATCGTAATGTCAACTTTGATCAAAATCTCGAGTTCGATTTTTTTTACGAATGCATAACTTGCCTTATAGTACCTATAAGTCGCAAGTAATAATGGGTATTTAAGAAATAAAGGGTTTTTGAAAAAGTTCGGTATTGTAGATTTAAGACTATTTTTATCGTGCTTCTGAGTCATTTTAATGAAAGAACAATTTACGGACTTACCGCGATTATTAATTATAATTTTAATCAAATTCGTATTTGATATTGCCCGACGTTTCGCCAGGGTTTCACTTGTCGTGCTCACGGGTTTGACTGCTAGCTTATAGGTAGGTGTTGTTTTTTTCTTCTCTTGTTCTTGCTCGTAGATTGTACCGGTGCGTTTGTGATTGCCAGGGGCGAACGCAGGTAGGGGTTTTAGGGGTTAAACCCCCCCCCCCCCCCGAAACAACCAAAAAATAAGAGTTCATTTTGTTAAACAAAAAAGAGACAAAGTGCTATTTTCGTGCCATATTAATATTAATGTAAGCTAAATTGATTATTAGAAGTTTTGTGTTTCCCTTTATCGGTTCTCTGCGTTTTTCTTACGACTTAAAGGTACTATAAGGCAAGTAATGCATTCGTAAAATAAATCGAACTCAAGATTTATATCAAAGTTGACATTACGATGAAAGCGAAGAAAAAGTGGGTCTCGAAATTCTGTTTGTCTGTCTCTTCGACTACGGCCTAAGATCATGGGCCGATTTTCGTTAAATTTTCCTTTTTTTAAGACCAAAAATAACGGTTCGAATCATCTTTCGGAAGCCCTCTTGGAACCATTTTATTTTGTTTGTTTTTGAATTTCTCGAAAACAGTACAACTGATTTTGTTCAGAGATTGTTGAGAGCGCACTCTATGAGCTATGAGCTCGGTATAAAATAGCTGAGTAGACAGAGTTAAATGCTAAATGAAATCATTCTGACAGACAGAAAAAAAAACTCAAAAACTCGCGTGTGTGGTGTGTTTATAAAATAATTCACAGCTTCTTAGAACACACTGGATTCAGAGAAAGTTCAGAGCATTTTTGACATGCTCATGCTCTGTTTAGTGCTCTACTCTGAATGAAAAAAGAAAAACGAAAATTATTTTTTTTGGAAACTCAATATTCCGAAAACCCCTGCTCGATTTTTTAAACTTGAATAAATAAAAGTTTCTTAATATAATCTACAAGATCTGAGGGAAAAAAATCGTTTTAAATAAAAATTAAGGTACCCACCATGCAAGTGTTAAAAAATCTTTTTCGAAAATCGTATTTTTCTCAAAAATGGCTCCGAAAATTTTGATAAATTTTAATTTTAATTTAATAATACTTAATTTTAATTTAATAATAATTTTGAATTTGTCATTATAGGCGGAACGGATTTCAATGAAATTTTGCATAGAGAAGCTTCTAGTTAAAATTGGTGTACCTACCAAAATTTTTTTTATTAAATATCTACCTTTGTTTTAAAAATCTTTTATAAAACATATTATGTGCTTAGCTCTAACTAATAAACTACTATTTATAAAATAATAACTTAAGGAGTTGTTTTAGTCATTTAAAAAATTAAGTTTATGCTTATTAACATTTTTTCTCTAGAAATATAAATTTTTGAACTTCTTAATCTATTACATAAAAGCAAGTTCGTGCGACCCAGTCGTGGATTTTATTTTATGTGTCTTCGTATTTTAACGAAAATGTCCTATTTTGAATTGATCGTTAACAAATAGACACACGAAGCCAGCAGCAATTGCGTTTTTGATGATTGACATTATGTGTTTAAGTATATGGGCAGTAACGGAGCAACTTTGAGTTTTTGATGGCTCCAAGGTCGGAGTGTGTTGTATAGCAGCTAAACTAACTCATTTCGTTTGTTCGAAAGTTACAGTTACTGATGAGTAGCACATAGCACTTTTTGGAAGCGTTGTGGTTATAATTATGTAGTATATATATGTATATATATGTTGATATGGTTTATTTAAATTGTTTAGAAGTTTCAAAGAAATACCTTGAGACTAGCCTGTTCAAAATGCTTCAATTTTGTGTTGCTCTTAACCATTTCACAATTTGAAAAATTTAATTCAACAAATTAAAAAAAATCGTACGTGGGAGATAAAATATCTTTTTTTATAGAAAATGGAAAATTTAAATTTTTTCAGTAGATAAACACTTAGTTACTTCCTGTGGTTTCTCGTTTCTTTACTCAATCAAAAGCTAATCAATATTTTATTTAGATACTCAAGTTAATGTGAAAACTTTGTTTTTAAATAAACAGCAATTAGACAAGTCAATAAAGAACTTTTTTGATTCCACTTAATTAATGTTTAATAATTCTTGCAATATAAATTGAAACAATCGTCTTTTTTCTTAGAAAAATACCTTTCTCTTTTACTGTTACATAAAATATAGTTGTGTGTATACTTATAGAAGGATATTTTAATATTTTATCGAGAACTGTTTTTTATATGTTGTGTTTAATGCCCCAAAAATCACACGAATCTGTCAAAAATATATATTATGTTTGTATAATTAATGACAATTTATAAGACTACAGGGCCTCAACTAACAAGTTTCTCCAAATAACTCGGTCCATTCCCAGGTATCTTCAGTTTAGCACTCCAAGTTGGTTAAGGTCTTCTCCAACTATTGAGTCGCGGTCTTCCTCTACTGCGCCGCCCTCCGTGGATGGATTTGAAATGTTAAAATGGTAGAAACGTGTGCTTAAGAGGACACAAGCGTCCACAGGTTTTTTAACAATCACCTCTGGTTCTGTTTATCGACTGTGAACATCATCAACAAATTTTGGGACGTCCGAACTTGAAGAATCCAGTGATTGTGTGGGTGGGAGAGAGTTTCGTTGGAACTTAACCTCTGAGTTATACAGTAGCCGAGTTCCCCGAAAGCCTGTGATTGAGAGTTTGAATGTGTAAGTGAAGGAGGGAAATAAAGGCTTTACTGCTAAGCCTATTGGCGATTTGGAAATTTTTGTAGAGAAAAAAAAAGGAAAATATATAAAGTTAAAGAAAAAGAATAAGCGTTTGAGAAAGGTGATAAAATAGTTCTTTTTAAAATAATAGATTCGGAAAAGGCGAAGCAGTTTTTATTTGAAAAGATTTTAATAGCCAGAATATTCCGAAATCGGAATATTATTGTGTATTGAAATTTTCCAATTTTTTTTTTGATTTAAAAAAAATTCAATTTTTTTTTCAAAACTCAATATTTCGAAAACCCCATGCTTGATTTGTTTTTAAGCTGACAAATGAAAGTTTCTAAATATAATCCCCAAGATGTGAGAAAAAAAGTATTATTTTACCTAAAAATAACGATACCCACCATACAAATGTTAAAAAATGGTTTCCGAAAATCGTATTTTTCTCGAAAACGATTCCGAGAATGTTTATAAAAATTTGTTTCTTGCGTTTAATTTTTACGATCTATAATTTCATTAAAAAAAATTTAAATTAATATATTCCTGACTGTACCTGTAGATTTAGTCGAATTTTCGAAATTTCTTTAAAACTTTAAATTGGCGTACATACATTTTTTCTTAAAAATATTTTAAGAATTTTGTATGTAAAAGCTTATTTTTTTAAGAAACCACTACTTTTTCTTGCATAAACTAATAATTGCTTGAATGACATGGCATCCTGTTTTTAGCTCCATCTATACTAAAAGAGTTGTTTTAGTCGTTTAAAAAATTAATTTTATGCTTATGAACAGATTTTCTGTAGTAACATTCATTTTTGAAATTCTTAGTCTTTTACATAAGAGCAAGTTCGTGCGACCCAGTCGTGCATTTTATTTTTATTCAATCTGAATTAGTTACTCTTTTTTTTATTACCATTTAAATTCGACGAACCCAGATCGGGGACTAGCCGGTTAGCTGCATCTCTATCGCAGTGTGTTGTTGCAATATATGTAAGCAATCGTGATCCTAATAATCGTAATAAATCTTCCTAAATTCGGTAAAAATATATTGTTATCGACCCTGTATAATAGAAAACTTGATAGACTGACGAAATTACTTGATTTAAAATTATTGTTCTAGAGATACAAATAAATACAAATATTTTCTAAAGACAAAGGCACCTGTGACCTGTCCCCAGATGGGAATTATTGTTCTTATGTCTTATTTAAGTGGTATTTACGCCAAGACGATTACAACCAGCGTTGTGCTAAAGTGCCCAATTGGGCCATTTGGCCCCAAGATTCTTATTTTGGCCCGGTGCCCCGGGCCATCACGAAATGGCCCCAAAATTGTAAAATTTGCAAAATAAAGCAACCCATTTTGCACAGCATTGAAAAACAAAATTTTATTTTTGAAATCGATAATATCCAAGTAGTCGATATTTACTCTCATCTTTATGCTAATTTAGCTGAACGCATTCATTGACAAATTCAACACATCACATCGACTGACAGTAGCACATATCGGATGTCTTTCTCTTTTTCTCTCTCTCATATTTAAGTTCTTCACTTTTTCAGAATCAAATTCGTTACAGCCTGTGCAGAACGTGTTTTTTCAGCTCTTAATAATAGGTGTGTTTTATTCATTGCTGCATAGCCAGCGCAGCATTCAAATGCGAATAAAACGATCAACTCACTCCATATGTCAATTTCAATTTATATTTAAATTTCGGGACATCATTTCACAGGCAATGAAGTATCTTTTATTAAAAGTAAAATAGGATCAGCGGTTTCATAAACGGATTCTACGGGCCTTACGAATGAGGCACGTGAGACAAAGCTGCATCTGCGGATTCATCGCCATACATGCATTCTTCTCGTTTTGAGTTCGATTCCGAGTTTTTTCCAAAGAGTCTTAGAAAAGTCGATTGCGGCTTGGACGAAACGGTCTCTGCTCTCCACTAGGAGAGCTTTTAAAACGCAGAGTTTCTGAGTACACTTATCAACACTCAGTCCACGTTGCTGCAGGTAAATCTGTGCGTCATCTTCTTCAGGTAGCTCTGCAGCTCAAAAGCCAAGAAAAGTGAGGAAGTTGAATAACTGCATAACTGTCAGAAGAAGACTGGCTACCGATCCGTCAATTCTTCCAGTACCTCAAGAACTTCCACAAACTTATTTTTAAGCGTCTTTACAGCTTCACGAGGTTCACTTCTTCTGCAGGCTTGTGACTAGATGCTTGAGGTACTTCTGGTCGACTTCGTCTTCGTCTGGACGTCTTCTTCTTCTGCCTGTAAAATAAGTTATGCATTCCAATGAATATTGGCCGGAGGACAATTTTAGGCCACTCACGATTGTAGATGGAGGAATCTTACTTACATTGGAATCACTTCCGCTGCTGCTGGATGCCAATGAAGACGTTAACGTAGCTTTTGAACCAGTACTAGAACTGAAATATTTCGCGTCTTCGCGTCTGCTTCTTTCTTAGCCTTTTTCTTGCGGTATTCCGCGCCGCTTCCTTTAATTCTTTTCATTTTCAAAAACTAGTTCAAAGGTTGAGTGAAGTACTAAGTGTTTAGTTTTAGAAGATTCAACAGTATTTAAACTATAAACAACACAATCGAAAAAACTTTCTGTGATGCGGAAGGGAGCAAAAACATTGAGCTGGCTGAGACTAGAATAACGTTTCCTCGAATCCTAGTTATCTTATCATATCTCGCACATGCATATCATATGTTTTGCAACACTACCTTTCAGTTTCGCGAGAGTTTCGGAACGTTTTGTTTTAGTTTCGCGAGTCGCTCGACAATACGGAATGCACTCTTACGGCCCTACTCACCGTCTACGAATTCACGAAAATTAGCCGAGAGCGGTCAACGACGAACCACAGATAGGGTGGCAAATTTCAAATTTACATCATTGTTGTTTGTTGACTTGTCAAACGCTCTTTCATAAAACATATGATTTCTACTCTACCCGCATCAGCGGCGACATTTTGCCGCCCCCCTAGGCCTGCCGCCCGACATTACGATGATACCGAAGACGAAAAAAGTGGGTCCAACAATTCCGTCTGTCTGTCTGTATGTCTGTATGTTTGTATGTCTGTACCTCGAACTACAGCCTAAACTAATGAAGGTATTTTCTTCAAACTCGGTACTTAAGGGTCTTCGGTGATTCCCCAGATGAAAAATTGAAATTTTTTTTTTAGCTCCAAAACTAAGGAAACCCCCCATACACCCGCAATGCAAAATATTATTTATCTCGAAAACGGCTCTAACGATTTTGATAAAAAAATAAGTGTGATACTATGGACATGGACTACATTTTGGTCAAAACAAAATTTGGGGGGAAATGTTATTAGGGGTACCTGCCATAGACCCGTTTTTTTGATTTTCGACTTTCTCATTAACGGCTATAAGGATTTTAACCCAAAATTTTCAGCATGAGTCCTCTTAAGTTTAAAATAATATTGTATATAAAAATATTCGAAAAAATATTTGTTGGGTTTAAAAAAAAAAAAAAAAATTTTAAATCAATATCTTCAAAACCTATGAACGATTATTTTTTGAAATTATTTCCTAAAATCAATATTATTTTATACTTAAAATTCGCATCCCAAATTTTTTTCTTGAAAAATTTTAGAGAAATTTCTTATATAAAAAAATTTATTTAATAATAAAACGATTTTTTAAAGTTTATTTGCATAAATTCATACTTTTCCGGAAACCAGACGGCAATTTTATGCATTTGATTATTATTATCTCATTAAATCCATGTTTTATATTTATAAAATGTATCTTAAATTCCAAAGTACTTTTACATAAGAGCAAGTTCGTGCGATCCAGTCGTGCATTTTATTTTTTAATTTTTTTTTTTAAAAAATCATAAGCAAGATTATTAAAATTGGTTGTACAATTTATGAGAAAATGAAAAACAAAAAAATGTTCCTAGGGGGTTACCATTCAACCATTTTTCGGAAACTTTTCTTTAACCATAACCTAGCTTTAATTATTTGAAATTTTTTAAGAACATCTGTGGAACAGTTTTTGAGAAAAAAAATTATTTATCGAAGAATAAATAAAACGTAATGGTAGGAAAATGATATCTACCAAGTTTAAAGAAAATCAAAGAGGTACTTGCAGATGCTTTCTTCATGAAGTATTCTTGGAATCTATCTACTTGCTCATTTCTTTTGTTATTTTTTTTTTTTCTGGAGATCTATTTTGAATGTGCATCTTACCAGCCTATGGTTACTATCAAAATCAAAATAATATATGTCTAAGGATGAATTGAAATATTCCTAGCATACTTTTGAGATAATATTCCACGAAAAAATATCATTTTGTAAATCTATTTGAAAATTGTATTGAAATGTTTATTAACTCGAAAATAAGTAACCAGATGACCACTTAAATGATCCTTCCCTTAAGATTCCTGCTTAACGAAAAATGAAACCCCTATAAACTAACAGTTCATACAGATGGATGCTGTTTCTTACACTTCTCGTTTTCTTAAATATTTCAATAGTTCCTCTGTGCAAACATAAGTAAGGACTTGTATATCTGAGGAAGCTACATGAAAGAAAAAATAAATTTAAATTAAAAAAGTGGTTCTGGTTTTGTGGTAAATGCAAAAGATGGAAGAAAATGAAGCCAACAATATTTAATGATGCAAAAAATAATACAAAGTCATAAGCATTTTTGTTTTTCAAATTCTTTCCTTCTGCATAATTTAATAACAAGAATTAAATTCCATTCACAATCATTTATTTTTCGGATTTTCTTAGTTCCCAACTGCGATCCGGGAAATTTCACAAAAAAAAAGAGAAAAAACCATTTGTTTGTACCTATACAGCGACCGGGATTGGGATTTTCTATTTCATCATTAGAGAAAAGATAATTGTTATAACCAGGGCCCGGATTCGCATGCTCTAAAAACACAAAATATGCGCCTAAAATATGCACTTAAAATTACTAAATATGCCATCCAAAATTAAAAATATGCCATAAAATATCCAAATTATGCTGCAAAAATATTCAAAAAGGAAATAAAATAAATTGAAATAAAAAAACATAGTCTTTTATTCGCAGTAAGTTTTCACAGCAAAAAGTAAAACAATTTAACATGACGTCGCTTTTCCGGCAGACTGGCATAAGTCGAAATTTGCAAATTTTCAGGAGAGCCTTTTAAAGCTTTTTTCATACTGAAAAAAAAAATTTCGTTGTTCATAAAAAACAAAACTCGAATGTTGAATACGTGAAAAAATTGCATTTTTTGGTTGTTAAGTTTTATAAAAAACGAAATATTAAAAAAAAAAAACAAAAATTGATTTCTGCCGCATTTATACGTAGAAAATGACAGGGATGTTTGTGAAAATTGAGAGCGGCGCTTTTTCATAACTCGGAAACTAGAAGAAGTAGGTTAATGCCGATTACATAGAAAAATTGTGTTTTTTTTTTTCAGCTCAGTTCTGTGTTCTAAACTAAAAAACGACAAATTTCGACTTATGCCACTCTGCCGGAAAAGCGACGGTAAAACATGAAATTCATTTAGGTTTAACAAAAAAATAAATAGTATTTTTATTAATATGTAGGTACATAATTTTTGTAAGTATGTTTTGTTAGCATGAATCATGAAATTTTTTCTAAAGTTTTCAAAACTGAAACCTTGGCGATTTGGTCTCGAAAAACTTTTTAACATGGAAAATGTCAGCAGATGTTAGTTGAGCATTTTTTAATGAAACAATCTCATTTATTGAAAATTGAAGATCGAAGCACTGTTATTCATTCCCATTTAAAGATGTGGATATATTTTTTATTTTTATATACCCTTCGTTTTTTTAAGGACATTTTGCATTTTTTTACAAATAGATTGACCCATTGGAGACTCTACAGCATTTTTGAAAATGCTTCGTCCATTAAATTTATTTGGTTTTTAAGCGAGTTCCAGCCCTCTAATTTTAGTATAGTCTCACTGAGAAACCCATATCTCATCCAGATGAAAGATAAAATTTTTAAGGTTTGTTTGCATTTCGGTTAAATCAATTTTTTAAATGTTTTAAGTTTACTTTTTTTTAAATATGCAGGAAAAATATGCATTTATTCTTAAAATATGCTCAATAAGCCAAAATATGCATTTATATCAAAATATGCAAAAATATGCGCTAACGATTGAATGCCATTTTAAAGCAAATTTCTTAATTATAAAAACTATCTGATTCTTTTGCTTCTTAAACTGTCCAAAAAATATATGCATTTGCATAGAAATCCGGGCCCTGGTTTCTTTTTCCAAATGGGTCTTTTTCCAATCTCAAACCCTACAACCAAATGGCACCTAAGGCAAACATGATTCCAACGAAAGTTGTAAGATTTTAAAGCAAATTTCATGATTAAAAAAATTCGCACTGAAAAACGGGAGAACATGAGATATTTTAAGTTAATAAAATGCACGACTGGGTCGCACGAACTTACTCCTATGTAATAGACTAGGAATCTTAAAAACGAATGTTTTATTAGAGAAAACTGTTCATAAGGATAAAATTTATTTTTAAACTCTTTTAGAGATAAAAATATAATGCTATGCAAATATGAATTTATGCAAAAAAAAAAATTATTAGTCGTTGTAGTAAATAAGCTTTTTTAAATAAAATTTTTAAACCATTTTCAAGAAAAAAATTTGGTCCGCCAAATTAAAGTTTTAATTATTATACGAATGAAAATTAAATTACCAAAAAAAAATACTGAGTCGTTTTTAGATATCGAATTTTCCAAAAAAAAATGTTTTTTTTTTCTTAAATTCAAAAAATATTTTTTTTAAAGTTTTTAAATGCAGTAAAGCTTCTCTATAAAAATTTAGGTAATTTTATATTTTCGCGGTCCCCTCGTTTCTTGGCTCTAGAAAATCGAAAAATTATCCGATTTCAATGAATTTTCATCTTTACAGCGGATTTATAAAAAAAATGCGAAATATCTCACCTGAAATTTTCATATATTTTTTGAATTTATGAAAAAATTTATTTTATTAAGAAACCATTAAAACGACTTATAATTTTTATTCTTGCACAAATTCATATTTGATTAGCATTCTGTTTTTGTCTCTTGAATTTAAAAAAATTATTTTGTCCCTATGAACAGTTTTCTCTAATAACATTCGTTTTTAAAATTCCTAGTCTATTACATAGGAGCAAGTCCGTGCGACCCAGTCGTGCATTTTATTTTTGAGCCGAATTTCGATAAAATGTGTATAAGACTTATTTAAATATGTGTGCCTTTTTTCCGCTCTCTTATACAAACCAAACCACTGTGCGCCGCCGCACAGTGGTAAAAATGGCATATTTAGGTGGACATTTGGTTCAAATTTTATGTTAATCAATAGACTAACTGGGCTTCATATTGTTATAAGGAATGATTGACAACTATGAAACCACACCATTTTTTTTTTAGACAGTATAACTTGTAGAACAGCGGTCTTTAATTAGCCATTGGTGAAAAACCAACAATGAAAAAAGTTACAATAAAATTCAGTTTGGTGTTAATTTTTTTTTTTTTTTTTTTGAAAAGTGTTGGAAATGGTAAGTACCATATATCTCTATAATATTGCATTTGAGTTTTATATAAACTATTCTTAATTAGCTTAGCAGCTCGATTTGCTTAGCTTTATCTTTTAAAAAAAGTTTACTAAGCTGCAACTTTTTTTCCCACCTAGTCCCGCGTTCCGGTTTTCGCTGTCCGACAGCTTAATGTGTAATGATAAAATATTGATTGCATTTTCAACCATATACAACCATATGCAATAGATAGGGCGAATTTTCCAGAAAATGACGTTCTCAAGAAAGGAACTTTATGATGTCTGGGTGGAACAATCAGATAAAAATAAGGATTCTACTGTACGTCAATATGTGAGTGACCAATCTGTTATAAAAGGTATCAATGATGAGCGTGAAAAAGAACTTTTAATAAATTCGGTAAAAATGTTTTTAACTAAACTGCGTGAAAAATGGGTCGTATTTTTTCGTATTTTCTTTGGTTCGTAAGTATGAAAGAAATCTTCCGTTCTGCTCTTTCAATCAAATGTAGTCCTTTCTTCTCGCAATTATGAGCACTTGCTGGTATTGAATATATCTCAACCGTTTCCCTTATATAAACCAAAAACTATTAAAAACTTACTTGAAATGCCAAATATTTTTTTAAACCTTCAATGATTCCAGTTATAACGAATGATAAGTCAATGATTCTCCAAAAAACGAGGGGTTGTTTTTTCTTTCCAATCTGTGTTATTGTTTACTTTTATTTCCTTTAAAAGTCTTCATTGGCATAATCCTTACCGGTATGAAATAATACAGGGATAACTCAAATGCTGTTTTCTTAGGCCAGTTGAATTTGTTTTAAGCGATACAATTTAAAAAAAAAATTTCTAGCTTTAAGATAGTTCTAAGTTTTGAATTTAATAAAAATTAATTTGTGAAAAAAAATCAAAAAAAAAAAATGTAGTTTTTATGAAAAGCTTTTTAAATTAACAAAAATTATTATTTTTTTTTTGTGGACATTTTCAGTTTTTTGGTGTACATAAACATATAAAAACGTGTGTTGGAAAATTACTTTTTTTTATTTGAGCTGATAAGGAGAGTACTCGATTTTTAGAAAGAATAAAAATAATGAGAACACAATTTTTTTAGTTAAATTATTTATATTAGGTAGGTATTTGATCTTTTCATCACGATTTTTAGCCTAAATCCTGTTTGGAACCTTTGATTTCTCTAAAATGACGACTCTATTTGAAACTAAAAACAAACAAATAAAACTCGACTGTTTTAATTGCAAATAATAATTTAAAAAAAAAAATATTTTTTAGAAAGTTGTATTTCAACACAAGATTCTAAAATGAGTTGTGAACCATTTTTTTCAAAACTTAGCAATTAAATATATGAATATTTTACCTTCATTTTACAAAAAAAATTGTCAAAATATCTCAACTCGTTCAAAAGTTATGAGCCCATGTCCACCTAAGTATGTCATTTTTACCACTGTGCGCCGTACTTTAAAATCGGTCTGATTACCGAATTGTATAGTCTGATTATGAGAAGAGTGCGACAGTGGCCTTTATAAATCTTTCTTGAATGTTAGGTTTCCAACTTATCTTTTTATCTCCAATTAGATCCACCAATGTATTTTGCTTCGTAGGAGATTCTTAGCAGTATACCTTTAATAGAAGGGGGGTTTATAACAAATCTGTTTTGTGAGTGCACATTGATTGACTCAGCTTGTAAGCTTGTTTAAGGCATATTGTAAGAGATATTTCAGGAGGTTAGGATGCTTTCCGGTGACGGCAAAAGTAATATCATTCGCATAGGCAATCACTCTGTAACTCTCCAATTCCAGAGATCTCAACAGCTCATTCGCTACCAAGCTCCAAAGAAGGGGACAGGACACCACCTTGCGACGCACAGTGGTGCTTTTGCGGAAATAAATACAAAAAATTAAATTTGGAATATGGATTTGTTTCATTTATTTTTTCATAGATATATAGCTGTTCCATGTTTTCGCCAAATTTAGGAAATATTTGTCAAAGAATATGCAAGATACAGAGCTCTAAAGTTACCCTATCTTTAAGTTTTGAAATTTATGTAATTTCATGCATTATTTTTTTTTCATGAAGATTCGCATTTTAATAACTGTTTGTAAAAACAAAATTTCTTTAATAAATAATATGCTATTGAGCTTTTAAAATAAAAAAAAATTAAAAAAATTAAAATTTTTTGTTCGTCTTTTAATTGGGTTAGGACTGAGTGACCTAAAATTAATATTTTAATGTTCTTTCCTTGGAGCTACAGTTTTAGCTACATTAAGCTACGTCTAGTGGCTACTAGTTTTGGAAAGCTACAATATTCAACTAACTATTCTCGAAATAATTGTATCCGTCCTGATCCGATTTTGAACGCAGGGTACCAATTTGTTTCACTGAATCTGATTAAAAAAACACGGTTTCGACTTTGGTCATGTTGCAAAACTTGTAATTTCATGGCCAATAATGGTTGGAAAGAATGCAACCAAGATTTTGTTTTTGTTAAAAATATATATCTTTCATTAAAATATAAAATAAAATTAATCTTTTAAAGGATCTCTGATATAATTCAATTTTAAGCTCAATAATTTTTCTTGCCTCAAGTTTTTTCCAAATTCGAACTTATTTTTTTTTTTTGAAATATGTGGTGAGCTTAATTATTTTAAGATGTTATTAGAATGAACTAATAGTACTTCAAAAAATGTGTGCCTTAATAATTTAATCCAACGTTTTAGAGGCAGGTAATAAATAAAAATGTAAATTTGTTTGTGGGTTTTTGCCTGCATACGAGTTTTTGTCTCCAAATATAAAACAAACAATTAGTAGGAATTTTATTGCTTTTTATGATCGTGAAAAGATTTTGAAGGGTGTTACATATTATTTTATAACCAATGTCCTGAAAGCCCTTTCACAATTAGTACGGTCTTAAAAAAATGATTAATTTATATTGTATAAACACCAACATTTTCTGCTGGTATCGAAGAAGCATCGGATTCTCTTCTTTTCAAGACATCGATTGTTCCTTTGAAAATGACATAAACTACTGGAGAAAATAATAATAATAAAAATAATATAACATGCATAAATTCCCGTCCGTCTTCAACGAGATAATGCAGAGGTCTAAAATTTGAATATAAGAAGGAAACACTTGACATCATACGAGAAGAGAAAAAACGTGTGGAAAATGAAATTCAAGTCCTGGAAGAGAGCTCAATCACTGTTGGAAGGCATATTGTCAAAGTTAAACACCGTCTTTATTTTACGATGATAGATGGAAAACTAGCATAAGCTGTGACAAATACTACTTCAGCGAGCAGATGCATTATTTGTCGAGCTGAGTCTGAAGGATGAATGACTTATCCAAGTTGCAATCTAAGATCCTGAACGAAGAAGCTCTTGTTCTAGGAATGTCATCACTGCATGCACGGATTCGATTTATGGAGTACATATTGCACCTGGGATATAACTTAAACTTTAAAGCGTGGAGAACTAATGATACTACTCGTGCTATCAAGGAAGAGAAAAAAAACGAATTCAAGCAGAATTTTTATCAAAGGTTGGAATAAAAGTTGACTTTATAAAGCAAGGAACTGGAACAACGAATGATGGCAATACTTCACGAAGATTTTTCGGAGATCCAAATGTGGCTGCAGATATCACCAAAATAGACATTAGACTGATAACCAGACTCGCAGTCATATTGGAAGTTATTTGCAGAAATTTTTCAATCGATTCCCAAAAATTTAAAACTTATATAGTGAAGAGACAGCTAAGCTCGCGATATCGTTATACCCTTGGTATCACATGCCCGCAACTGTTCACAAAATTTTGCTACACGGAGCAGAAATAATAGAAAGTGCATCCTTGCCAGTTGAATCACTTTCAGAAGAGGCCCAAGAATGCTGGAATAAGGACTACAAGTACTATAGGACCCACCACTCCAGGAAGTTTTCCCGGTTATCAACGAATGAGGATATACTCCATATGATCCTGATATTATCCGATCCATTTATAACCCAATTAAGACCTGAACCAAGAAAAAACATCTGCCTTTGAGTGAAGAAGCTCTTGAATTAATTAAATAACTTATTAATATTATTGATTATATGTGTACATTTATTTATTTATTTCTTATATTTGATGTATGCTTGTGTTATTATGTATGTATTTGATTATTTAGCTCAAAAACAAAACAAACACAAAAAAAGAAATAAAAAAAAAATTGTTTTGATATAATACAATAAACCCTGTAAATCCGAAAAATGTCAATAACTTCTCTCTCAATGATATTTTTTTAACCAAATTTTTTCAAAATGTGTGTAAGCCCAGTCCAAACATGTTCAGATTTTACAGATTTTTTCCGCTCCCCCATACAAATGGCACCACTTCGCGGCGTCCCTCTATTGACAGATCTTCTAACAAAAAATCCACCCTACTTTGAATTAATTATCCCGCTACTTAGTACTAAATTGACCAATTATTGTTCAAGCGAAATAACAATTTATTTCAATGTTAGCCTATACCTTATTGACAATATATAAATATTATTAATAACGAAAAATGGAAAACAAATCTTTTTCTTAAAATTTGTTTATTTATTTATTTATTTATTTATTTATTTATTTATTTATTTCAATACGTTAATGCTAACGTTAAACTTACAATATTTCTTAAAATCTAAAATTTATATATAAACAAAGTTTGTTCGATTTTGAGCATAGAAATTATTTTTAAAGAGTTCAGATTTGAGATTGACATTTGTAGATTCAATAAGAGAAGAGAATTTATTAAAAATATTTATTAGCTGGTTAAGAGGACTATAAGCGCCATAGTTTGATCTACTAAAAATAGTACAAATTGGTAAATTTCTTCTTAAACTAGAACGACTTATATTGAAATTTAATCGACAAAGAACCGATGAAGATGAAATAGATCCATTCATTACTCCAGTTATGAAACAGAACTGCAAATATTCTCTGTGAACAGAAAGAGATGGAAGGCTTATCAACTGAAGTCTATGAGCGTATGGGGGTAATATAACTCTATCTGACCAATGGAAAAAACGCAGGGCAAATCTTAAAAATCTTCTTTGAATATTTTCTATTCTATTTGTGTGTACAGAGTAGTATGGTGCCCATACTACACACCCATACTCAAGAATTGGCCTAATAAAAGAAACATAAAGAATTTTTATAACATATGGATCACGGAACTCACGGGAAAATCTTTTTACAAAACCAAGTATTTTGTTTGCTTTCTTTACAATATAGTTATAATGATCAGTGAATGATAATTTTGAGTCTAATAAGATTCCGAGATCGGAGAAACTATACACTCTACATAAATGTGACGAATTCAACAGGTAGTCAAAAATAAATAAATTACGTTTGCGTGTAAAACACATAGTCTTACACTTGTCAATATTTAAAAACAAACAGTTATTATTGCACCATTCATAAAATCTCCGAAGATCGTCTTGTAGTTGTTCACAATCCGCAATGGAGTTAATTGTTCGAAAAATTTTCACGTCGTCAGCATAGATTAAAGCCATAGAATGTTTTAATATAGAGGGAAGATCGTTTATAAATAAAACAAATAGCAAAGGGCCAAGATGACTCCCTTGAGGTACACCAGAATTAACTTTAAATTGACGCGAACGGTTATTTCTGAATATTACACTATAAAATCTATCTTTAAGGTATGAAGATATCCACAAAACAAAACAATGGTTAAATCCAATATTCCTTAATTTATCTAATAGTATTTTGTGACTTAATTTGTCAAAGGCTTTACTAAAGTCAGTAAAGATGCAATCTACTTGAGAGTGTTTTTCAAACGCATCTAGACAAAAGGTAGAGAATTGTAATAAATTTGTGACCGTGGATTTTTTCTTTACAAAACCATGTTGATTTTCACATATAACGGATGAACAATTAAAAGCAAGTATGTCACAGACCAGAGATTCGAAAAGTTTGGGGATAGCTGATAGTTTCGCAATAGGACGATAGTTTGTTATTAAATTCTTTAGGCCTTTTTTATGTATTGGCGTTAAATATGAATTTTTCCAAAGAGCAGGAAATTTCGAACTTCTAATCGACTCGTTAAAAAGAACATATAACGGATAAGATAGGTAAGACACACATTTTTTTAATATAAATGATGGAACACCATCCGGGCCAGGACTAAAACATTCATCAAGTTTCAAAATATTGTCGTGTATAGAAGCTTCTGTAATCGAAAAATTTATAAAATTAAGATGAGTGTATTGTTGAGTATAAGAAGGAATGGAAGAAGAAGTATTCGAAGAAAAGTCTTCAAAGGCACTCTTAAAATAATCAGCAAACATATTAGATATCGTTTCTGGATCATGATTTGAAGAATTTTGATAGTTCATACTAACTGGGTAACCATCAGATTTCCTTTTATTATTGACATACTTCCAAAATTTCTGTGGATCATCTTTAAGCTCACATTCAGTGTTTGAAATAAAATCAGAGTAAAGTAGATTTGAATAGTTTATAAAGTCGATTTGCAGTTCTTGATATTCTCGAAATGTCTCTTCAGTCTTCGATAGATTAAATTTCAACCAGGCTTTATTTCTTTTATTTTTCAATTTTTTTTATGTGCGAATCAAACCATGGCGGGTTATTATTTAAACATTTTGCTTTGCGAAATGGGATGGTATCTAAAAAATAATCAAACAAAATTTCATAAAATCGCAAAATCATTTCATCTAAGCTCAAATTTGAAAATAAATCATCCCAATTTGTCTCCATTAATAATATAAAGAGTTGATTAAAATCACATTTTTTAAAATTGAACTCAAGTTGATTTTTACAAGCATTTAGAATTGTACATACACATAAATTCAATGAAATAACGGGTGATTTTTTAAGAGCTTGAGAACTTTTTTTAAAAAAAAAACGCATAAAATTTGCAAAATCTCATCGATTCTTTATTTGAAACGTTAGATTGGTCCATGACATTTACTTTTTGAAGATAATTTTATTTAAATGTTGACCGCGGCTGCGTCTTAGGTGGTCCATTCGGAAAGTCCAATTTTGGGTAACTTTTTCGAGCATTTCGCCGGAATAGCCCGAATTTCTTCGGAAATGTTCTCTTCCAAAGCTGGAATAGTTGCTGGCTTATTTGTGTAGACTTTAGACTTGACGTAGCCCCACAAAAAATAGTCTAAAGGCGTCAAATCGCATGATCTTGGTGGCCAACTTACCGGTCCATTCCTTGAGATGAATTGTTCTCCGAAGTTTTCCCTCAAAATGGCCATAGAATCGCGAGCTGTGTGGCATGTAGCGCCATCTTGTTGAAACCACATGTCAACCAAGTTCAGTTCTTCCATTTTTGGCAACAAAAAGTTTGTTAGCATTGAACGATAGCGATCGCCATTCACCGTAACGTTGCGTCCAACAGCATCTTTGAAAAAATACGGTCCAATGATTCCACCAGCGTACAAACCACACCAAACAGTGCATTTTTCGGGATGCATGGGCAGTTCTTGAACGGCTTCTGGTTGCTCTTCACTCCAAATGCGGCAATTTTGCTTATTTACGTAGCCATTCAACCAGAAATGAGCCTCATCGCTGAACAAAATTTGTCGATAAAAAAGCGGATTTTCTGCCAACTTTTCTAGGGCCCATTCACTGAAAATTCGACGTTGTGGCAGATCGTTCGGCTTCAGTTCTTGCACGAGCTGTATTTTATACGGTTTTACACCAAGATCTTTGCGTAAAATCTTCCATGTGGTCGAATAACACAAACCCAATTGCTGCGAACGGCGACGAATCGACATTTCACGGTCTTCAGCAACACTCTCAGAAACAGACGCAATATTCTCTTCTGTACGCACTGTACGCATTCGTGTGGTTGGTTTAATGTCCAATAAAGTAAACTGAGTGCGAAACTTGGTCACAATCGCATTAATTGTTTGCTCACTTGGTCGATTATGTAGACCATAAATCGGACGTAAAGCGCGAAACACATTTCGAACCGAACACTGATTTTGGTAATAAAATTCAATGATTTGCAAGCGTTGCTCGTTAGTACGTCTATTCGTGATGAAATGTCAAAGCATACTGAGCATCTTTCTCTTTAACACCATGTCTGAAATCCCGCGTGATCTGTCAAATACTAATGCATGAAAATCCTAACCTCAAAAAAATCACCCGTTAGTTAAGGCTGGATGATGGCGATCTTCTTCAACAATCTTTGAATCGCATGAGATAACGGCAGCATCAGTATTCAATACATCAGAGAAGTAAACAAGATCTAATATTCTTCCATTTTGGTTTTTGACTCCATTCAGCTGATTTAAGCCAAAGGAAGCCATTCCATCCAATACACAAAATTCGTTTATATTCGATGCGTTTATTGGAAAATAGATATCATTGTTAGTAGATCTACACCATTTCAAGTTGGTAAGATTAAAATCCCCAATTACAATGACTTCGTCAGTTGGATCAATTTTCTCATAAATGGATTCAATGGAATTGTTAAAATTTTCATAAATATCGGTGTTAGAGCTGGGTGGAATATAAGTAGCAACCACATAAACGTAACCAGATGACACTTTTATTTTTACACAAAGCAATTCAAGTGATGACTGAAGAAAATCATCAACAAGTGAGCAAATAAGAGAGGTTCTTACTCCTATTAATAAACCCCCTCCAACAGTAGCTGAGTCATTAAGAAGGTGTCGATCACGTCGAAATACTTGATAGGTATTGTCAAAAAGCTCATTGTCAGCAAAAGATGAATTCAACCATGTTTCAGTTAGCACAATAATGTCATGTGGGATATTATTTATATTTTTATAAACCTTGCTGGTTTTTGTCCTTAATCCATTAACATTTTGGTAATATATTAGTACTTGTTGTAGCTGCTTCGCCGGGATTTTCGCATTGTCTGATGTCGTAGAAAATTTGTCTTTTCTTTGTTTGATGATCGGTTTTCGAATTCGTGCATAATAATACCATTGGGCCAAAAGGACGTTGAATTTAAAAGGAAGAATAGTGAATCAGGTACTTTGATTTTGAACGATGAATATTTGGAGTAATTACGCTGAATCATTTTTTCAACACATAAGTATCGAGTTGTGCCAATCTTATTTTGTATATAGTTTTTAATATCTAGAGCATTAGTCTTTGGGTCAAGTTTAGAAATGAAGACGGTCTTTTGCCCTTCGACTATTTTGAGCCCTGAATTAATAGGAGACACATTATGTTCAGGTAGAATATCCTGTTCAGTACTTGCGGATGTTAAAGAGGGAGTAGAACGTTCGTTCGCTGAAGATACGTTAAGAGGGGATGGTGATTTTAGTGCAGATAATATTGAAATCGATGTCATAACAGGAGCTGAAACTTGGAGCGATGACAATAAAGATGATGATGACGGTTTTTCTTGCGCAGATGATTGTGGTAGTGGCGGAAGAAGGCTTGATGGAACTGGCACACCATTGTTAAAGTTGAAATCAGAGATGGAGTGGGGCGGTACAAACGATTCAAATATTGATCTTGCTTGTTTCTTTGTTAATTGAGTTTCACTTGGATTGTCAAGTACTTCACATTTTCTTTTCGTCGATGCCTCGTTGCTTGAGTGAGGGATAGGATCTTTATTTTTTGCTCTACTTCGCGTTTGTATAATATTGCATTGTGACCTTTTGCTTAAGTTATCAACTTTTGCAGATAGCTGAGTTAATTGGATATTTAAATTTGTCAGTTGTTTTGTGTTTTGTAATATATCTCGAACTATATTTGTGTGGGCGAAGGGGTCGCATTCGTCACAAAAAAAGTAGAATGACTTTTTCTTATCAAAAAGTTTGATGGTACTGAAAGGAGCATCTATACATTTAACATGAAAACTCCTTCGACAATTACCATGACATATTATAGAATCGATCATGAAGTCTGAGATATTGTCACTTGTTGGTTAATATATTTTTCAAATGAATGTAGAGGCCTTCGAAGAGGATTTAAAATTTAATATTTTTTTTTTTATTTATTGAGTATTACAAACTATTGTCATTTATCTGGGAACGTCCCAAATATATGTTTTATTATTAATTATCAATAACAATAATATGTAATCTACTCTATATGTTAGTTTATAAGAATATGAAATAAAGTTAGTCTTGCATTTAAGACATTATTTCATCTTTCATAAGCCAATAACTTCTTCAATGGACTTAATGAGCCATTTGTTAACAGCTCAATTTGTTTTACTATCTGACATATTCGTATTCAATGTTGTTATAGACCAAATCTTCACTTGATAATCTCGTTATTTTCGGGGATTCTCTGGAATTGCTTCGTCCTATTTAGTTCAAATCTAACTCTTTATCCCAAGGCAAGAAAATGTAACAAATTTAAATTATTCGTAGACCTAATCCTCTCATTGTTTTCTTTGAAGGAATTCTGATCACAGATGAGCAGATTCAGATTCAGCAAAAAAATTACATTAACAAAATGTTTAACTTTCCCTGAAGTGGAAGATATACCAGGTTAAATGATACAAGCCTATGACTCATTTGTCAGACAGATTAATTAACTACGTTCGTCCCTTCATTATCGTTCTGACATGTTTGCTTAACTTTTAGTATTATATCAAAAGGAAGGTTTTCATAAATAAAATCTCGTGTGCGTCTATTAAAAAATCTACATCAAATGACAAAAATTTCAACAAAAATAAAAAAACAGTAGGAGTCATCATGCAAATAATAGAATTTCCTGAGAAATCATTTGCTTCATTCATAATGGCATTGAAAATTCATAGTGGCTTTTGCCTTTTGCACGATGATGTGGCAAAAAATATGAAATGAATATGAAACAGTTTTTTGACATAACAGATATAAAGGATATTATGAGATCGCATGACTGCAGGCATGTCACTAAATCATTAAATCTGACACGAGTCGAACATAAAAAGGGTAAATTGTCAACATCTGTGAAGGGCAGAGGTTTTATTGTTTTTATTTTTTAATTACTTTAGTCCCTTGCATTAAATCAACGTTAAGGCAGAACCGAAAATTAAGAACTTTAACGGGTAGGCTTTAATTAAATGAAAAATTGCCAATGAAATGTGCTTTGAGAGTTTTAAAATCTATAAAAGAAAGGGGGTTCTTGGATCCTGCCACCCCATTTTTGGGATATGCTGCAAGAAAAATATGCCGTCTAATTGGTCAGAGGGTTTTCGAGAGTTGATTTCTATACAAAAATCGGAATCAAGTTAAAAAAAATTCCAGGCCACGTTTACCACCTGTGAGGCTTCTAGATTTTTGTAAAAGGTCAGCTGGTTTTAGAAATTCGTCAGTTATATAGATTTTTAAAGGATATTAAAAAGGATAAAATAGCCGACTGGGTCCAAAGAACTTACTTTTGCGTAAAAGACTAAGAATTTCAAAAACTAATAAATTTAATTTTTTAAACTCTCTTAGTGGTAAGAGATAAAAACAGAATGATATATGCAAATATGAATTTATGCAAGAACAAAAATTATAAGTCGTTGTAGTGGTTTCTTAAAAAAATAAGCTTTTATTTACAAAATTTAAAATTTAAAGTTTTATTATTGTTCAAATAAAAATTAAGTTAAAAAAAAAATATTGAGCTTTTTTTCGAATTTTTAATAAATTTTTTTTTTTAATTCACAAAATTTTTTTTTTAAGTTTTGAAATGCATTGTTTATCAAACATTTTAGAATCTTCTCTGTAAAAAATTTCTTTCAAATCCGTTATGTCGATAATGAGAAATTCAAAATTCGAATAAATGGTTTCATGGTATGTACAGTCAGAACCGTATTGTGTTAAACGTGGTACATGGACACCAGTTAATTAAGACATAATTCCATCACGGTTATAGCCTACCCTCATCGGAGTTAGATTGAGCGCTGACCATGAGCTGTGATATAGCCGAAGCCATATCAGTAGCAATGCTGTGACATGTTGCAGCATGTGCACACCTCTTGCTATGGGGCGAGGTCTATCTAACACCTCTTGAATTCAAGCAAGCTTGAAAACCATATGTCTCCGCATTCAGAATAAACCACAGCCACGATGATACTCCCACTAGGGGGGCCTACCTCATAGATAGCTTAAGTAAAGGCGCGTTCTTATGTACTTCAGTACTTTTTATTGGGCACTATCTCCTATGGTGCCAGAATATAGCTTCCGGTGGAGCTTCGCAACCGTGAAGTCACTTCGAGATAAGTTACTGCAAAACTCAGGGCCTGTCAACCCTAAATAAACATGCCGTACCATGATCGAAGTAAAAAATTACTTTAATAATAAAACGATTTTTAAACTTTGCTTGGGCAAATTCATACATTTTCAGAAATCAGACCGCAATTCTATGCATTTGAACATTTTTATCTCATTAAATCCTTGTTTTATATTTATAAAATGTATTTTTAATTCCAAAGTACTTTTACATAAGAGCAAGTTCGTGCGATCCAGTCGTGTATTTTATTATGTTTGCATATTATATTAATTATAAAACCCTGCTTTTTCTTTATTTTATTTATTTTAACTCAATGAATTGTGTCTGATAGGACTTTAGACTTTGTGGCACTTCACAGTCAATTTTTCAGCGCTTGGTGGCCAAATTTGAGACGACGCGACGACCATTTCGGTAATAAATCAATCAACATTCGAACATTAGAGAAACGCTAGATCGGCCGAGAACACGGCTGTCTTCCGTGAAAGTGTACAGCAGAATCGGGGACTGGCACCATCATTGGCCCGTACTTTTTTGAAAACGACGTTGGTGAGGCGGTCACCGTCAATGGCGATCACTTTAGAAAGATGATAACCAATTTCTTATGACACAAATTGAACCATAATGAACCTATAGACGACATGTGGTTCCAGCAGGATGATTTAAAACCCTCAACCATTCCTGTGTTCGTCTTATCAGGAATGGGAGGGCACCTACAATTGTATGCCTATTCCGGCAAATGATCAGTACTTTTCATGACAGGAGATACTCTTAGAGGATTGTTAATTCGTCCCTAGTAAACACTGAAAAAAGTATTTTTTGTAGCGGAGAATCAAACCCAAAACCTTCTTCATGACAGTCCAGCGCACTAACCATTATGCCTAGGGGTACAAGGTTGTTGATAGCAGCCCTTGTTACATTGCGAAGTTTCTTTAAGTATACCTACCAACTCCTTTTTAAAACTGCTTGTTATTTTCGTAATTCATTTATTAACAGTTTTCTTTTTTAGAGTCGTTGCAATTATTGAAAAAACTTGTCGTAGAAGAAGCAAGTTTTCAATTTAATCCGGATTAGAGTCAACCTTTTATCTATAGACAAATATGACATTATCTGCTCAGCAGGACCACAATATTCTTTATAAACTCGGATTACTTTTGTTCCATTGAACATGCATTCTTTATCATCGTTGCCTTAATCCTCTTGTTTTTATTTCCCTTATAATAGGGTAGTCCGATAAAAAAAGGAGACTAAAAATTTATTCCAGATCTTTATTAATGGAAATCGGATGATATATTTTATTATACGATAGTTTTTTCTTTTAGTTTGAAGCACTGTTGCCTTAATAAATTGAGAAGAGAAAAACGAAAACAAAATGCTATAAATTGCGGGAAGGTAAATACCTCCAAAAATAGACTTCCAAACCAGTTCTAAGAATACTCTGCTAATGGAATTTGACTTAATGAATTCTTAAAATCAATACAAGTAGCAAGTAAATTAAAATGACAATGAATTTATCCATGCTTGCGTTCCTTAAGTCATGATATAGCACATTCATACTCGTTCTCCATTTTAACTTTTCAATTTAAAAGGCAAACCAATTTATTTCGAAGTCAATTTACTCTTAGATATACTGCTAATTAAGTTTCGCAAGTTATTCATTACTTAATGTTGACAAAGGAATTTCCAACATTTCGGTGGGTTGAAATTCAAAAATCTTCAAAACGGAATAATTAAATTCCATGTACTTGGAACTTAGGGAAATTTCATTATGTCTAAGTGTTTCACAGCTTTAAGCTTAATGAGTTTCGAAAAGGTTCACCAAAGATTTAATAGAGACAAAACTCGATAACAACGTCGACAAATAAACCAATATTGCACATCAGGACCTCTGTTCGTTTTACTTGTGATACCTACCTATATCTATGCAGAAAATAATTAAGATATGACAAGTTTTAACCGGTGCTACTAGATAATTAAGTTATATCAATAATTTTGTTTGTGAAAGAGATGGAATTTAAGATTTTGATCAAATTTAACAAAACGATTATTCAATTGACCGAAAACGTATCTTCTGAAAACGGATAATGATTTTAAATAAGGGGCTACAGCCTTTACGACTGTCTAGATTTTGTTTTACACGAAGCATCTTTTTATTTTCGATAATGGAAAGAAACACCGTTAGTAGTTGGAGTTAAAAAAGAATAGCACTTGGTTTCTTAATTAGTTTTTATATAAGAACACAAATTTAAAATCCGCTTAGCGTTTTTTTAAATAAGTTCTTATATTTAAATTCCCTAGAACTTTTTGAAGAAAAATTAATTGATTAAGTTCTTATGACTTTTCATTTTTCAAAATAAAATTTCAAGAAAAAATTACCGACCTGTTTTGAGAAATCAAATTTTCATGAAAAAAAATTGAATTTTTGTTTTAAACATCCGAAAAATATTTTGTTAGAGTCTATAAAAGTGAGAAAAATTAACTACAATCCGTTGAGCTAATAATGAGAAAGTCGAAAATCATTGAAAACTGGTCCCATGGTAGGTACTTAATTTCAAAACTATTATTATTAAATTGTAGATCATAAAATTTAATGCAATCATAAAAAAATGTATTAGAATTTCAAAAACATATTTTGAACATCACACAGTAGCAGGGTTGCAAAAGCTTAAGTCACTTGTTAGCTTAAGCTTGGCTTTAATTCACAAGCTAGTGAGTGACTTATGAATTAAAAAAAATATAATTCAGCAGCTACAAACTGACTTATGAATTAAAAAAAATTAATTCAGAACCTCCAAAGTGACTTATGAATTAAAAAAATTTAAGTCATGGGCAAGTAAGTGACTTATGAATTAAAAAATTTTAATTCAAAACCAACTTAGTGACTTATGAATTAAAAAAAATTTAATTCATAAGTTAATGGATAAATGCTGATTATAAAAATTATGAAATGGATAATTTATAAGCTAGCGTGATAATCTTATGATTTAAAAACTAGATTTGAAAGCACTCGTTAATAATTAAATAATTATGTAGTCAAAACAAGCTTAAAAATTTCCAATCTACCAACTAACTTATGAATTAAATTTTTTTTAATTCACAAGTCACCAACTGACTTGTGAATTAAATTTTTTTTAATTCATAAGTCACTTACTCCCTGATGACTTGATTTTTTTTAATTCACAAGTCACTTAGTAGGTGGTGAATTAAATTTTTTTTAATTCATAAGTCACTTTGTTGCTCATGACTTAAATTTTTTTTAATTCATAAGTCACTTACTCCCTGATGACTTAATTTTTTTTAATTCATAAGTCACTTGGTAGGTGGTGAATAAAATTTTTTTTAATTCATAAGTCACTTAGTAGCTTAGGATTTAAACTTTTTTTAATTCATAAGTCACTTTGGGGGTTGTGAATTAATTTTTTTTTAATTCATAAGTCACCAAATATGTATCTTATGAATTAAATTTTTTTAATTCACAAGTCATCTATAGACTTATGACTTAAGGATTTTTTAATTCAAAAATTCGCAACCCTGCACAGTAGTACACTTATTTTTGGATATGAAAACAATTATTGTTCATCCATCTTGTAGATAATATTAAAAAACTGTTAATTGTTAAGTTTCAAAAATATAAACAGAATAAATAGATTTTTTTTGTTTGATATTTTGTTATTAAAAAATATAATTTATGATTTAGAATTATTATTATACATAAAAATTAGACCTCCTGAACGGAGCCTGTCTGAAGTTCGATGTCAAAAATGTGCTGGGAGATTTGGAAATGAAGACATCTTCGGCGTTTTTTTAGGTAACCATGGCTTCCAGGAAACGTCAACAAATAATATTTTTGGCTAACAAACTTTCAAATTACCCGTTATATAGTGATTAAGAGGACAAAACTTACAAGCTTAAGGATTCGAAGCAACCAAAAGTTCTCCATCCTGTCGAAGCAGCAACCAAATCAACCACTTGGAAAGTGGAGCAAGACACGTATCCAATATCTAAAACATGCATACGTTTTGAAAATCAAACGTCAAGTTCAATCATTTTTAACAAACTCGACTGTTTAACGAAAAGAAATTGCATGAATCTGATGCATGATCATCATCACAAGTTCAACTGGAAAAGTGATAGAAAATGCCGCACTGTGAAACATAAGAAGAATACCGAGCAAAGTCAAGCAAGAAAAAGAAGATTCTGTCCAGTAAGTAGAGAGCTCACGCAGCTTACCAATTCGAGTTTTTTAAAATAGTATTTTTAAGCAGCATTTCCAGTACCTGTGCTCATCATGTAGATCGTGTAATGGGCAGACGGCGCACAGTGGTAAAAATGGCATATTTAGGTGGACATTTGGTTCAAATTTTATGTTAATCAATAGACTAACTGGGCTTCATATTGTTATAAGGAATGATTGACAACTATGAAATCACACCATTTTTTTTTTTTTTGAGACAATATAACTTGTAGAACAGCGTTCTTTAATTAGCCATTGGCATTGGTGAAAAACCAACAATGAAAAAAGTTACAATAAAATTCAGTTTGGTGTTAATTTTTTTTTTTTTTTTTTGAAAAGTGTTGGAAATGGTAAGTACCGTATATCTCTATAATATTGCATTTGAGTTTTATATAAACTATTCTTAATTAGCTTAGCAGCTCGATTTGCTTAGCTTTATCTTTAAAAAAAAGTTTACTAAGCTGCAACTTTTTTTTCCCACCTAGTCCCGCGTTCCGGTTTTCGCTGTCCGACAGCTTAATGTGTAAAGATAAAATATTGATTGCATTTTCAACCATATACAACCATATGCAATAGATAGGGCGAATTTTTTTTCAGAAAATGACGTTCTCAAGAAAGGAACTTTATGATGTCTGGGTGGAACAATCAGCTAAAAATAAGGATTCTGCTGTACGTCAATATGTGAGTGACCAATCTGTTATAAAAGGTATCAATGATGAGCGTGAAAAAGAACTTTTAATAAATTCGGTGAAAATGTTCTTAACTAAACTGCGTGAAAAATGGGTCGTATTTTTTCGTATTTTTTTGGTTCGTAAGTATGAAAGAATTCTTCCGTTCTGCTCTTTCAATCAAATGTAGTCCTTTCTTCTCGCAATTATGAGCACTTGCTGGTATTGAATATATGTAACTCAACCGTTTCCTTTATATAAACCGAAAACTATTAAAAACTTACTTGAAATGCCAAATATTTTTTTAAATCTTCAATGATTCCAGTTGTAACGAATGATAAGTCAATGATTCTCCAAAAAACGAGGGGTTGTGTTTTCTTTACAATCTGTATTATTGTTTACTTTTACTTCCTTTAAAAGTCTTCATTGGCATAATCCTTACCGGTATGAAATAATACAGGGATAACTCAAATGCTGTTTTCTTAGGCCAGTTGAATTTGTTTTAAGCGATACAATTTAAAAAAAAAATTCTAGCTTTAAAATACCTAGTTCTAAGTTTTGAATTTAATAAAAATTAATTTATGAAAAAAAATCAAAAAAAAAATCTAGTTTTTATGAAAAGCTTTTTAAGTTAACAAAAATTATTATTTTTTTTTGTGGACATTTTCAGTTTTTTGGTGTACATAAACATATAAAAACGTGTGTTGGAAAATTACTTTTTTTTATTTGAGCTGATAAGGAGAGTACTCGATTTTTAGAAAGAACAAAAATTGGAATAAAAATAATGAGAACACAATTTTTTTAGTTAAATTATTTATATTAAGTATTTGATCTTTTCATCACGATTTTTAGCCTAAATCCTGTTTGGAACCTTTGATTTCTCTAAAATGACGACTCTATTTGAAACTAAAAACAAACAAATAAAACTCGACTGTTTTAATTGCAAATAATAATTAAAAAAAAAATATTTTTTAGAAAGTTGTATTTCAACACAAGATTCTAAAATGAGTTGTGAACCATTTTTTCAAAACTTAGCAATTAAATATATGTATGAATATTTTACCTTCATTTTACAAAACAAATTGTCAAAATATCTCAACTTGTTCAAAAGTTATGAGCCCATGTCCACCTAAATATGCCATTTTTACCACTGTGCGGCGCACAGTGGGGCACCTTGTATGAGAGACCGGAAAAAACTCAATTAAAACTAAACTACTAAACCAATTTTTATGAAATTTGCAGGAAAGGTAGCCAATAGCAAGAAAAATCTACACCAATGACCACCCATTGCCACGCCCACTCAGAAAAAAATGACATTCAAAAAACTTAAAACCAGTTTTTGGATATTTAACCTAGATCACGGAGAAACACCAAATTTTACCTAAAAATCAATGATTTTGCGCCATAAAATGTTTCAATTTTATTTTGAAATATATACATAAATTCGATTTGAAATATTATATATACGAGGACATATGTACATATATGTATATAAAAAACAGTGATGCTATTTAACAAAGAGCAAAGATAAAGACATTTAATCATAATGCATACCTAACGACTTGCAATTGGGACTTGAAAGAACATATATTATAATAAATGAAAATTTGACTAACATGCGAAAAACCTTAAAATTGTGCGTTTTTTTAATGTTTTTTTTGCAATTTAATGAACAATTTTGGGTTGTTTCGCAATGGTTTCAAACCTTGAAATTTTAGAGTAAATGGATCATTTTAAAACTATGCACGTATTTTTATCCGTTTTCACTATTTTTCAACTTTGAACGAAAATCTCCAGGCCCACAATTTTTTTTTTTGAAAAACTGTTTTCATTTCCTGCTTATTTATGATTTGTTATACAGCATATAGCATTAAGAAATTATGTAAAATAAAGTCATATTAAATCTAAATCTAAAATCGTGTAATAGGACATAAAGACTACCCACTTCCAGTCAATGAAGAACTATTTCGGGCATCTAGTATTAACTTTGTATATATAACCTATAAGTATTATCATGGAGCGTGATTTTGTATTGCGAACGCTAGCCTGGTGGTGGCGCAGAAATTAGTGCACGCTTTTACAGTGGAGAGTAGGATAACATAAAAAACAAGTAGTAAAAAAGTGAATATTTTATTATTAAATTTAGCAAAGACAAATCTAGCAATTACAGTCCCTAGCCTTAAGATGTCGCCACAATCTTTCGTCTTCTTGATAGTACTATAAGTTTTATGTATGTACAAAGTTATTGAGAGTTAAGTTTAGCTATAAAAATAACTTAAGAACAACAATGCCGCAGGATCTGATGAAACCAACCTATCTTTTTCAACGCAGATGTCTCGAAAGGGTTTGTGCATCAAATCATCAACCAAATATTGACGGAAGGAAGAATGCCCGTAGACTGGACTATCGGCTATACATGCTCTATACCCAACGTATAGACACCTATAAGGAAGTAATCGAGCCAAGTAAATGCTTTAAATAAATAAACAAAAATCGTCTAATGACATCGACAAAACTTCACTATTGACAACTTCGAAGTAGTTAAGTATATGTAGTTCATTTACTTCGGAGTCAATAATTAATTAGGGTTAAGAAAGTCTGTATAGCTTTCTATGCCTGCAGAAAGACCTTTGGTAAGAAGTGGGGCTTTCAGTCGAAGATGATTTTGTGGACGAACATTGCAGTGGTACGGCCAATTTTGTCTTACGGATCGATTGTTTGGTGGCCTGCACTTAGCAAGCAATATAACGTCGGAAAACTTAAAAGGGTTCAAAGAACGGCTAGCGTCGGCACAACGGGGGCTCTCAGATCATGCCCAACTGATGCCCTGAGCGTTATCCTGAACCTTTTACCACTCGACCTTCATATAAAATACCTAGCGGCATGCAGTGCTGTAAGACTTAAAGAATCTAACTGTTGGTTTTCCAAACCCTATGGTCATGGAGACATAACAAAATTGATTCCCCCGGATATTTTCTTATCGAACACCGACTACTGCGTACCTCCTCTTGGCCCAAGCGGGGATTTCAAAGCCATTTTTCCCACCAGAGAGGATTGGAAAAATGACGTTGTCACAAAGGATTTCGATTCGATAATCTTCACTGATGGATCTAAGATGGAGTGCGGAGTTGGTTCAGGAATTTTTTCCGAGTCCTTTAACATCTCCAAGTCCCTCAGACTACCAGACTTTGCAAGTGTATTTCAAGCTGAAATACTAGCAATCAAGGAGGCATGCAAGTTGCTCCAATCTAACCAAAACCAATTCAGAAATATAGCTATCTGCTCAGATAGCCAGGCGGCCATTAAGGCCATTAAATCATCTACATCTACCTCAGTACTTGTCCAGCAATGTCGGGACGAACTGGCGAGTCTGAACATTGACCTCCAGGTCACTCTCATTTGGGTTCCAGGTCACAGTGACATAGAGGGTAATGAACAGGCTGACGCTTTAGCTCGGCAAGGCTCGGCCTTACATAGCTCACTAGCGGAAAAAGTTAATATTCCTCTTGGTGCTATGAAGAGAAAAATCTTCTCGATTTTTCTCAATGAATCCAACCGTAGGTGGAGCAGTCTCACAAACTGTGTCATATCAAGAAAGATATGGCCTACTTACAACAACTCACGTTCCAACGATCTAATATGCAGACCCAGGCGCGACATAGCCAGGATCACAGCAATATGCACCGGGCACTGGCCCATAGGTGAACATGCAAGAAAGCTAGGCATCCCCTACAACCCACACTGCCGTAGTTGTGGAGATCCACAAGAAAAAGAAACTGTGGTTCATTTTCTTTGCGATTGCCCCGCCTTAGCAAATTACAGGATGGCTTCCTTTGGGAAAGCCTTCCTCGATGACCCCAGCGAACTTTCGGAGAAGAAAATCAAAGATCTGATTATCTTTCTGAATGCGACAAAATGGCTTTAGTAATGCTCCGCTAAAGTATATAAAAGCCATTTTCTTCCGTACTAAATCCTTATTAGGTTGACACGAGTTTAATGGTATCAAAACGGCGCACCCCAGCGCTAATTGAGTCGCGGGCCCAGTTGACTGGCGACTACCATCTCTACCTACCTACCTACCAATAATTAATTAACGAATCACACCTGAGTGGAGATCCGACAAAGATAACCATAAGAAACTGAACCCACTTCAATTTGGCGAAGCAAATGTGTTTATGGCGCTGAATGCTGGAAGTTAATTAATGAGGGCGAGCTCATACTTGAATTGAGTCTTGATTGTAGTCTTGATCATGATCTTTCGAAAGAAAAATTCTTCGACCGATATTTGGTCTTGTGCTCTTGAAGTCCAATGGACGGAGACATACAATTCGCAAAACTCTATGTAGCTGTACCCAGATATGGATGTAGTCCAAAGAATAAAAACCCTTCGGCTATAGATTTGCTTGGCCACATGGAATAATTTGACAAAAATGTTCCAGCCAAAAATAATCTTTGAATCCCCGCCCCCAAGTTCGAGGGAAAACTAAACCTCTGATTCAAGGACCAACTCATCTTGGATACCAAAACCTTTGGTCTGGATGATTATAAGCAAATTGCTTGGGATCTAAGAGGATGGTAAGCCACCGTGTCTCAAGCAGAGAGCCTCCATCTATTGCTAGCTGGTTAAGTAAAGGAAATTATTCTATTAGAAACCACGTTTTTCTTTATTTTAATTAGATCAGTGTAGAAATGAACAATTTTGACACAAAACAGAAAACCTGTAAGAACTTGGCCTAATGTTGGTTTTCCATCCAGGAGTGGCGAATCCGATGAACGCATTCAGCTGTCTGATCGATTTTTTTTTCTACAAACTAAAAAAAGAAAACTTTCGGAATTAAAAGAGGATTTTCACAAGTGCAGTGCATTTTTCCCCTCGAATTTAGATTTAGGTAGTTGCTTAGGGAAACTTAGTGGAGGATTATCTCAAAACTAAAATAAGGAAGGCGAGATAGGCAATAATATTTTATTTCGCGAATACTCTAATTCGTTTGACTTTTGCGCAGATTTGGGGGACACCTAAAGGGACTTGCCGTTAGCGTTCCATCTTTTACAACCAATAACACAATTAAGGTGGGCGTTTAGCCATTATGTAAGCGAATATCATCCAGTATGCTGCAATCCACTCTCGTTTTCATTTCTATTGGGATCAGATCTAGGTTGTTGAACGTCGGTCGATTTCTTATCCACGTTATGGCTGTGACCACTTTAAGGGCCACTAAGTGTCATCCATCTTGTTTCTTCAAAGTACTGAGAGAGTGTACCAATGGCTGATAGACCATGGTTGCCCTACTCTCTCCCAGTATTTTGAAAGAAACACCTGTATGAAAAGAATAAAAAGGTGGGAACAAGGATTGGGAATGCCAAAAAGAATAGTTTTTGTCACGGCGATATCTTACCGTGACAACTAGATGAAGGATAACAGCATTTGTCCAGCGTGTTCCTATAAAAGAAAGAGATTCTTCCTCCGCCTTCTCCAATCGACCAATTGCAATTACGTCCCATATTTCCAATGTCATGGAATCGCTGATAAATCAACAGCTCAAAAAATAACTTGAAGATCGAAAGTTTCTGACTGGCCGGCAATACAGCTTTCACAACAATTGTTCCACTGGTGATCTCATGGCATATCTCACCGAAGAGTGGAACAGATCTTTACATTTTTTTGGAGAAAGTAGAATTATTACGCTTGATATTTCTAAGCATTTGATAGAGTTTGGCACCAGGCTCTGTTATCGAAAATGCGTGCGCTTGGTATCATCGAAATCCTTATTCGTTGGAATACAAATTACCTTCTAGATCGTTCAATATATGTTGTATTGGACGGTTTTAAGTCTGATCTTCACAAAATAAATGCCGGATATTTCCCAGGGCTCCGTTTTGTCTCCGACTCTCTTCCTCATTTTTATAAATGATCTCTTGTCTGAAACTTCTAATCCACTTCATTGTTTTGCAGACGACTCTACCCTCAGACTTCCGTACTCGTTTTTGGATTCACGTCCATCTCCTTCGAAAGTTGAATTGCAATGGTATCGTATGATAAGTTCAATAAACTTCGATCTTTACAGCATTGTCAAATTGAGTGTAAAAATGCTTCAAAAACTCTATGCTGTCTACAAAATGTCCCCGTTTTGTCATTGTCCTTGAATGGCACTTGCATCGCAGTAACCGAAAAGCTCTCAGTTCTCGGTACTCGTCTCAACGACGATCTTCGCTGGAATGACCCCATTCTCGAAGCCATCAAAAATGCTGCTAAATGCTTAGGATTTCTATATCGATGTAAGAAATTTGTCCTCCATTCTTATCTGGCTACTATTTATAAGGCGTTTATACGTCCAAAACTCTAGTAAAACTCATATCTTTGGGCAGGAGCAGCACGAACTTCTTTCCACTTATTGGATAGAATTCAGAACAGAGCGTTAAAACTGATTGAAAACAGAGCTATCATGGATTCATTCCCATCTCTTGAACACCGTCGGAATGTTTCATATATTTCCTTGCGTTATCACTTCTTTCACAAGTAATGGTCATTTGAAGTAGCCAGTTGTATTCCTCACCTTTATCAATTCATCCGTGATACCCGTTTTGCTAGGAATGCTCATCAGTTCACCCTCGAGCCTAATTTTGGTCGTACCGTCAAATATAGAGATTCGTTTTTTAGTCGCGCAACACGATTATGGAAAAAATTACCCAGCACGGTTTTCCCTTGCCATTTCAATTTGCAAACATTCAAAATCAATGTTCATTGACACATCATTTCTCTCCCTCCCTAATTTCCCCATCGCCCGTGCTGTGTGTTTAACAAAAAAAGGGTCTGTAACTCAGATGAGTGCGGTGGTCCGGTTGAGTGCTTCAATTTCCGGATGATTGTCAAACACACAATAAGAGACATCAAAACCTATTAAATCCTTTTTTTTAAGCTTAATCCAAACTGGACGATTCCGTGAAAATGTCCACAATTTATCATATCAATTCCATTCACAGGTTCATACGAGTTATGATATCAAAATGGCGCACTTCTACAGTATCAACCAACAAGCCCCTCCAGCCAGCTCGATCCCTAACTAGCTGCCTCCACTTATGCACTCCAAGTTGGTTGAGGTATATCTTCGTTTGTGTGCGCCACCTAAGGTGGGGTCTTCCTCTGCTGTGCTGACCATCTAGCGTAGATTGGAAGACTCGTCGAGCTGGTACGTCTATTTCCATATGCTTCACGTGTTCCAGCCATCTCAGCCGCATTATTTTCAGCTTTTTCACCAAGTCGACGTCGCTGTAAAGCCCGTAAGGCTCCATACTCCATCGATACATACTGAACCGGAAATCACCCGAAGAATCTTCCTTTTAAATTACCCAATCAGATTCTTATCCACTTTTGATAGGCTCCATATGCTTCTGCCCCATAAGGTCTCCCTGGTTCTTTGGGAGAGTGCTTTACTACGCAAATGTCTTCTTAGCCCGAAGCAACAGCGATTGGGAAGAGTCATTTTTCGTTTGATATCTGCCCTGATGTCATTTTGCGTGGTTATAGTGGAGCCCAGATATACAAAGACTCTGACGACTTTGAAGTAGTACCTATTGAGGTTCCTTTCTCGATAATAGCATATACATATACTTCGTCTTGTCTTAATTAACAGCCAAGCCGATTTTCGCAGCCCTCTGTTCAATACTTGCGAGATTACCAGTAACAGCCATCATCTGCATAAGCAAGTTTTGAAAAATTATACGTCTGTTTTTAACTTGCGAATTGCGTACAATTGTTTCAGGAACGATATTAAAATAAAAGCATGATAACCCGTCGCCTTGCTTCAAACCTTTCTCCACACAAAAGGGTTTCGGTGATGGTGTTCTTACCAACTTTAGCAGATCAGCGAGATTTCTCCATGAAATTCTTCTGACGAACAAAGTAATTTCGCCTGAACTATTAATCTTGAAGCAATATCAAAATGTCTAATTCTAATGTACTTTATTCGAAATAATTAACACACGAAAAAAGAAATCATGGGGTTTTTCAAAATACATAAACAAATTATAAATTCCTAATATACAATGATTAATATGCTTAAGCCAGTCAGGTGCTATGACGGTATTCATTCCAAACTTTTATTAGTTATCAGTACGGTTTTAGCCGAAATCATCATTTTCTTCAGTAAAATAAGCAATAAACATGTAAACATGGAGATCGATCTTTTGTTAAAAATAAATTCAAGTAAAAGTCTACGCCAGTCTGTTTTCTTGGTACTCTGGAAGCCCATAATCTTTATACACAAAAGAAGAATTTAAAAGGCTGATGGTTCTACTCAAGACAAAAAATACCATCTCCAACAAAGCAATTTCTTTTTTGTTTATTTTCTTTTGTTTAATTGAAATAAAATTCATCCGGAAACTGCTCCCACTTTTATAGAACTGCACCCACTACAATGGAGATGATTTAATTAATTTTAATTTGAAAACAGACTTTGAGGATTGTGATGGTCAGTTCTAAAGATTGAAAATGATTGTTGTAAATATTGTCTAGTTCATGATTTCCCTAATAAAGAAGCTTTGTATATAGAACTTATAGTACTCTCAAGAAGACGAACGATTAGGGCGACATCTTAATCATAGCAATAGTACTTGTTAGATTTGTCGCTGCTAAATTTAATAATAAAATATTCTCTTTTTTACTACTTGTTTTGTATCTTATCCTACTCTCCACTATAAAATTGTGTGCTAATTTCAGGATAGCGTTGCACAGTGGTTCCGTTTGCATGAGAGAGGTGGTCAAAACCCTATCAAATCTGAACTACTGAACGGATTTTAATGAAATTTGGTATACATATTAAAATTAGCTTTTTACATATTTAATGAAAATTTTGTTAAGAAAACATGATAAAAAAACAGTTTTTGATATTTTTATAAATTTTCTGGATTTTGATATTTGAAGTTTTTTAATTGCGACTTATAGGTACTATAAGGCAAGTTATGCATTCGGAAAAAAATCGAACTCGAGATTTTGATAAAAGTTGACATTACGATGATAGCGAAGACGAAAAAAGTGGGTCCGACAATTCCGTCTGTCTGTCTGTATGTCTGTATGTCTGTACCACGAACTACAGCCTAAACTACCGGAGGTATTTTCTTTAAACTCGGTAGTTAAGGGTCTTCGGTGATTTCCTAGAGGAGAAATTGAAATTTTTTTTTAGCTCCAAAACTAACGGTACCCCCCATACACCCGTAATGCAAAATCTTATTTATCTCGAAAACGGCTCTAACGATTTTGATGGAAAATATTAAGTGTGATTTTATGGACATGGACTATATTTTGGTAAAAAAAAAATTTGGGGGGAAATGTTATTAGGGGTACCTGTAATAGAACGGTTTTTTTGATTTTCGAATTTCTCACCAACGGCGCTAACGATTTTAACCAGGAGCTGCTTTGCATTTGAAAAAATATAAACTAAAATTTTTTTCGAAAAAATAGTTTTTGGATTTTTAAAAAAATAATACAATTTTTTTTTTGAAAATTCAATATCTTGAAAACCGATACACGATTAAATTTTTAAATTACGTTTAAAAATGTATTTTATTAAATACTAACAATTTGCATATCAATTTTTTTTTATAAAAATTTTAAGGAAAATTTAGTACACAAAAAATATGTTTCAGTGTGTCTGTATGTCTGTACCTCTCACTACAGCCTAAACCACTGGACCTATTTCTTTCAATCTCGGTAGTTAAGGGTCTTCGGTGATTCCCTAGAGGAGAAATTGAAATTTTTTTTTTTTAGCTCCAAAACTAAGGGTACCCCCCATACACTCGTAATGCAAAATCTTATTTATCTCGAAAACGGCTCTAACGATTTTGATAAAAAAAAAATTAAGTGTGATATTATGGACATGGACTACATTTTTGTCAAAAAAAAATTTGGGGCAAGATGTTATTAGGGGTACCTGCCATAGACCCGTTTTTTGATTTTCGACTTTCTCATTGACGGCTCTAAGGATTTTAACCCAACATTTTTAGCAGGAGTCCCCTAAGTTTAAAATAATATTGTATATAAAAATATTCTAAAAAATATTTATTGGGTTTAAAAACGATGAACGATTATTTTTTGAAATTATTTCCTAAAACCAATATTATTAAATACTTAAAATTCGCATCCCCCATTTTTTTCTTGAAAAATTTTAGAGAAATTTTTTATATAAAAAATTTATTTAATTATAAAACGATTTTTTAAGGTTTATTTGGATAAATTCATACTTTTCCGGAAACTAGACGGCAATTTTATGCACTTGAACATTATTATCTCATTAAATCCATTTTTATATTTATAAAATGTATCTTAAATTCCAAAGTACTTTTACATAAGAGCAAGTTCGTGCGATCCAGTAGTGCATTTTATTTTTTTTGTTTTTGATTTTATCGAAAACATTGCAGCCGATTTAAACCATTTTTTGTATGCTAAAGCTCCTCCAAAGTTTAAATATTATTACATATTACATATTTTTATTTTTTGGATTTAAAAAAAAAATCAAATTTTTCTTGGAAGCTCAATATTTCGAAAACCCGCTGGTAAATTTTTTTCAAACTTGACAAATAAAAGTTTCCTAATATAATCTACAAGATTTGAGAAAAAAAATGTGTTTTCTTAAACTAACGGTATCATCCATACAAATGTAAAAAAATGGTTTTCGAAAATCGTATTTTTCTCGAAAACGGTTCCGAGAATTTCGTTAAATTTTTTTTCTTTTGATTCATTTTTACGATCTATAATTTAAAAAAAAAAATTTGAAATCTAGATATTACTAAATGTACCTACCATAGAACGATTTTTTCGAATTTTGAATTTGTCATTATCGAAATAATAGATTTTAATGAAATTTTTTATAAAGAAGCTCCTAAAAAGTTTAAAAAACATTGGACTTCAAAACTAAAAAAAAAATATTTTTTCAATTTTTTAAAAAATAAAGTCGTATAGAAAATTCGATATCTTACGAACGGCTTAATATTTTGCTTGGAAATTTAACTCTTATTCGTACAATAATAAAAACTTAAGGTTAGCGTACCAAAATTGTTTCTTAAAAATTTTGTATATACAAGTTATTTTTTTTAGGAATTTAAGAAACCACTATAACGACTTATAATTTTAGTTCTTGCATAAATTCATATTTGCATAGCATTCTGTTCTTATCTCTTACTACTACATGAATTTAAAAAACTTATTTTATCCTTATGTACAGTTTTCTCTAATAATATTCGTTTTTAAAATTCCTAGTCTATTACATAGGAGTAAGTTCGTGCGACCCATTCGTGCATTTTAATTTTAATGAAATCTGAATTATTCAACGCATTTTGATAAGATGTTGGAAACAGATTGAGCTTGGTTTTATAAACATTAATTGAGAATTAGGTTTAAAAAAATAATATAAAAAAAATATTAACAATCTATAATAGTTTTTAAAGAGAATGGACAAAAAAACACAATTTTTCATTTAGAATTATTGAAAATAAAAAAAGAAACACTAAGGCGCCAGTTATGGCTATCATTGAAACACAAATCAGTGGAACGGTGGAATATTTTTTGACAAGTCGGTTATAGCAATCAATAATTTCGCTTTCATTGAAAAGATCTGTCATTGAAAATATCTGTCGCTTGAATGCTTGCTAAATTACTAGTGATGGGTACCTCATTCATGAGGCAATACAAAATGTCGCATGTTATGTTATTGTTTAAAGTTTTTTTTTTTTGCTAACTGCAATCATTTTCTTGGTTTGTTTTTGTTAGAGATATGAGCTACAAGAAAAAAAATCATTACTTTGGGGTTCGGGTGCGTGATTAGTGTTTAGTCTAGTTTAGTTTATAGTTTCCTACTCGCTGCTTTGCTTTCAATAAACCGACTCTCACAGAATTACTCTATAAGGCTATGCGCGCACATTCAACTTTTAGTTTCGCAACTGCTTCGTTCGAGCAACTAAAAAGTTTGTGTGTTTGACACAAACTAAACGATTGCCCAAAGAGTAAGCTATTTTGTGTAACATATAATTATATGCACCTGCGCGGACACTCAACCAAATAGTTCATCTATAAGCAACCAAACAGTTGTGCAACTAAAAATTTAATGTGCGCGCCTAGCCTAATATATATGAATACAGACATTTTGAATATAGCTTTAAAAAGCGTTGTTTATTTATTTATCCATCTTTCCATTGCTTATTTACTTGTGCTTTGAACCTCATGTTTGTTTTTAGTTTTTAATTTGACATTACTGAAGAGAATTCATATTAAATATTTTTTTTATAAAAGAGAATGTTTTATTTTCTAAGGCTAGGCGCGCTCATTCAATTTTTAGTTGCGCAACTGCTTGGTTCGTGTTTTGACACAAAATAAACGATTGCCTAAAATGAGTTTGTTATTTTGTGTAACATATAATTATATGCACCTCCGTGGACATTCAACCAAATAATTCATGTGTTTTCTATAAGCAATCAAACAGTTGAATGTACCCGCCTAGCCTAAGCGTCTTTTGTGCTAGTCTACGTATCTAGGTTCATACATACATATATAACTTTGTATGTTTTATTCAAATTTCATGATCATTAGAATTGCAGAGACGTCATTGAAAACTAATTTTTTGTTGAAAATGTCCATTAAAATAGGTATATACTATGGGAAATTTGAGGTGAGACAAAATACCACTCCAATTCGAAAAATGAGTACCACATACAAACTCATTTTAAATTCGCATCCTACCCATCACTATAAATTACAAAGACAACCTGAATAATTTTTTGAGGTTAGAGTTGATCATTGAAAAAAAAAACTGACATATGAGAATAGAAAGAGAATCGAACACAAATCATTGGAACGATTGTGTTCCACTTTGTCGGAACGAAAATTAGCTGTTCATTGAAAACGATTTTCATCATTGAAAAATTAAATGTAGTTTTATGAGAAATATATAACATATTTGTTTATTTTTATTTGCAAAAGTAAAATATGTAATTGATTAGCTTCGTTTGTATACCAAACATTCTCAATATTCATAGTTTAACTATCCCAAAAAGTGAAAACAAAATTTTCAATGATGGTTTTCAATGATAGCTATAACTGGCGCCTTAAAAAAGTCTTTATTTTTATATTTTTTAGTAAATATAATCAAAGTTTATTGCAATAAATTTAAAACGTTTTTCGATAATTTTGATTTTTTAGTTTTTTTTTTTTTAATTTCTTTCGGTATTTGTTAAGACTCTACATGTTTTTCGTGTATTGTGTGATCTTAAAAATTTGACATCCTGGTTTTTTGCCTCTGCTGTATCTTCTTGGCATACCATGGAAAAATATCAACTGCAGTCTTTTGATTTACCCAGTTCCAGATAACTTGGTACTGATGTTTTGACAATTTTGCCTCAGCTAAAAGTTTCAAAGCATCATTTGAATCAAGTAGTGTTACTTGGAGATTGTCTGTAGATTGGCAATGCTTCAAAACACAAGCAATAACTTCATCGACTTCAACGATTTTAGATTCGTCTCCTCTTAGTTCGCAACGAGCTTTCTAAAATGGCTTTTTTGGTCTTCTTTGATTATATTTGGCGACTTTTTTTTTTCTATTTTGGCCTGTGCAAAAATGGAACTTTGATGAAATCAAGCCAAGCTCTATTTGTAGATAAAAACACGTTTTTTTCGTAAACAAGCCTATCACCTTCTATGAAAGGACTTACATATCGTATTTATCTTTTTCTTTGCGCTTAAACTCTCTATTTGGTAAGTTTCCCTAAAAATTTTCCATATCTCACTAATTTTACCAACACTGCTACCTTCCTTCGCCATATGCCAAATATTAAAAATGTCAATGCGCTTGATCATATTGCTAGAATCTAAAAAAAAAAGAAAAATACAGTGTTTTACTTCGGGTCAAAATTTAACGATTTGCGCAAGTTTGTGCAAAAATAAAATGCACGACTGGGTCGCTCGAACTTGCTCCTATGTACATAGTAGACTAAGAATTTCAAAAATGAATGTTATCAGGAAAAAACTGTTCATAAGCATAAAATTCATTTTTTGAATGACTAAAACAACTCCTTTAATAGTTAGAGGTAAAAATAGGGTGCCACGTGATTCAAGCCAATATACATAGGTTTATGCAAGGACAAAAATTATAAGTCTTTGTAGTGGTTTCTTAGAAAAATAAGCTTTTATACAAAAAATTTTTAAAACATTTTTAAGACAAAATGTATGTACGCCAATTTAAAGTTTTTATTATTGTTCGCATAAAAATTAAATTTACAAAAATCATCGAAATGTCAATTTTGACCAAAATCTCGAGTTCGATTTTTTTTTTACGAATGCATAACTTGCCTTATAGTACCTGTAAGTCGCAAGTAAAAATTATTCTTAATAAATTATCGTGGGATTTTATGGTAATTTGATGTTTTGGCTGTAGAGAAAAATACAAATTTAAAAAAAAAAAATACAAATTATGCACCATTTCCAATAGAGGTCAAAATAGAAAATATTTATATTTTTTTTTAAGAAAATTATTTAAAAGCTATCGTTATATATTATTTTATTAATCACATAACCCTTTCTCCAAAATTAGCAACTTTGTATTACTGTTCCATTAAAAAAAAATTAAAAAAAATTTTTTTCATGCATTATCACTCCACCCTATTATACAGGGTGATTTGCATAAGGTGTGACAAAAAGCTAAAACGCGTAGGTTGGACTTAGACAAGAAAAAAATCGTATGAGAGGGGGGTCTATTTCCCCCCGTTTAGGCGGGAGGGGCAATTTAGGAAAAAAATAACTTAACACAGAAAAAAATTATTAAAAAATAACGGTGATACCTATAGAGTAATGCCATAGCATTTTGAAAAAGCCAGAAATACATTCCTTAATTTTGCTTTTAAATAAAGTTGTTCGAGTGAATAGTTTTTAAAAAATTAATTAATTAATTAAACAAAATTTTGAAAAAAAATGAAAATTTCGTTTTTAAGCAATTTTTTTTTCAAAATTTTACGCAATTAAATATTATTTTTTATTCAATATTCAATGCTCTTATTAATTTTTGATCAAACACAAAAAACCGGATGTCAAAATGTTTTGTAGTTTTTGAGAAAATCAAAAATAACAAAAACTACTTTTGTTCTAAGAAAAGCCTTTTATTTTAGTTTTTACGTTTTTGGATTCTTGGGTGAATTTACGATTGTAAGGATTAACATTCTTTTTACTATTTTTTTAATTATCGTCTTATAAGCATACAATAAAGTGACAAAGTACTGGATTAACACATTTTTTTCATTGAGAACACCTGCGTGAGGCATTGGATTAATATTGACCTGCGAATGTTTTTTAAATAATGCAACGTTACACGCCCCGGAGCACCGAGGGAGAGAAAGTTCATCTTCTGCATCAGTATACATAGAGGAAATAATTTTGGATATGCTACTATGCTTCAGTTGTCCCAAACTAGAGTATGGGCAGTGCTTCATACCGAGCATTTACACCCGTACCACACTACACCAGTTCAGGAGCAAACCGCAAACGACAAGTTACTGAGAGCTGCATTTTGTCGAACATTATTGCTAAGAGATGAAACTGAACATAATTACTTTGGAAGGATATTCTGGACGGATGAAGCTCAGTTTACCAGAGATGGAGTAACAAATTTCCACAATTTACATCACTGGAGTAACAGCAATCCGCATAAAAAGAAACAACCCAAATCTCAACACCGCTTTAGCTGTAATGTTTGGCTTGGTATTGTTGGACGAACAGTTATTGGACCACGGTTACTGAATTCAGTCATAAATGGAGAATCCTATCTGCAGTTACTACTTGAATGACAACGTTCCCTTGGCCATAGCAGACAATTTAATCTACCAGCAAGATGGAGCTCCAGCACACTACAGCCGCACTGTAAGGAACTGGCTTGATGAACATTTTAGTGACCGTTGGATTGGAAGAGGAGGTCCAATAGAATGGCCGCCTAGATCGTCAGATTTAACTCCGTTAGATTTTTATGCTTGGGAATTCATGAAGAACTATGTATGTGTACGAAGTGGAAATACAATCTCGGGAACAACTGAAACAACGGATTGAAGTGGCTGGAGTCAAAGTACAGGAAAATTTATCAAGCATAAATTTATGTGCAGCAATAAGAAGGCGCTATAATCTTTGCCTTCTACAAAATGGGGATCATATCGAAAATTTTTTGTAATAAGCTTTAGTTAAAAAATAGTTAAAAATTTAAATAAACAGTAATTATGTATTTTATCTAAATATGCATGTATTTCTTATTTTAATTGATTTCAAGATTCAGGAACATTTTTGTTCTTATTTCGCAATTGCATTTTTCTGTCACTAGTTAGGGCGTGTAACGTTGCATTATTTAAAAAACATTCGCAGGTCAATAGCAATCCAATGCTCTCACGCAGGTGTTCTCAATGAAAAAATGTGTGAAATATGGTTAATCCAGTACTTTGTCACATAATTGTATGCTTATAAGACGATAATTAAAAAAATAGTAAAAAGAATGTTAATCCTTACAATCGTAAATTCACCCAAGAATCCAAAAACGTAAAAACTAAAATAAAAGGCTTTTCTTAGAACAAAAGTAGTTTTTGTTATTTTTGATTTTCTCAAAAACTACAAAACATTTTGACATTCGGTTTTTTGTGTTTGATCAAAAATTAATAAGAGCATTGAATATGGAATAAAAAAATAATACTTAATTACGTAAAATTTTGAAAAAAAATTGTTTAAAAAATTTTTAATTTTTTTTTCAAAATTTTGATTTTGAAAATTAATTTTTCAAAAACTATTCATTCGAACAACTTTATTTAAAAACAAAATTAAAGAATGTATTTTTGGCTTTACAAAATACTATAGCATTACTCTGTAGGTATCACCGTTATTTTTTAATAATTTTTTTTCTGTTTTAAGTGATTTTTTTCTTAAATTGCCCCTCCCGCCTAAACGGGGGGAAATAGACCCCCCTCCCATACGATTTTTTTCTTGTCTAAGTCCAACCTACACGCCCTAGCTTTTTGTCACACCTTATGCAAATCACCCTGTAGAGGAGAAACCTTACTGCCATTTTATTGTCCCGTTATCATAGATAATTATTGCATAAAAAAATTTTTTTTACTTAACCTTGAAATTTTGACTTTTGGCCTATAGGAGAAACCACTATGCGTTGGTAATACAAAATCACGCTCCATGATAATACAAATACTATAGGTTATACAAAGGCATAAGCTATTAATTTATCCGACAATAAATGGAAAAGCTACCTTATAATTGAGCTGAAATTTACACAACATAAAGGGTCTCGAATAAGATGCTTCGTTTTAATCTTCACGCCATTTCCTAATTGTCAACATTATACTCTCACACTCGTTGTTGTTGAAGTACATACACATGTAGTGAAAATTCGCTACAAAAAAGGTGAAAATATATTGACATATTTTCCATTCTTCTGGATAAGTTAGCAAACGAAAATGGCGGATGTGGGGCTTTGAAAATCCAAGAGTAAGATTTGAATAAGTGGGGGTATCATTGGCTCATATTTCTTTGAAAGTGATACAGGTGCGAGGGTTTCGGTGAAAGGATTGCATTACCGGCAGACTTTTTATTGCCGACAGAATGTGTATTGCCTTACATTGACATTAACTTTCATTGGCACAGTGCCACAAGCCAAAGGGCTCGTGACACAATTGCTCTATTGCGTGACATATTTACAAGAAGAGTACGATTTAACTTCGTTAGATGGTTTTTCTTACGAGTTTCGTAAAAGACAAAGTCTACGCCAATGCTCTACCAACAATTTTTCAACTTTAGAATAATAACATTTGAGCTGTTATATTTGAATATCATAAAACACAATTTGTACACAAAATTTTGAAGACGTAGTCAAGGCGGTAGTTCGGTAGATATTATACTCTATTACTTACTGCAGAGTGTGTGTTTAAAATTCTTAAAATATCCATCCAATTCAAATGACAATAAGACTAATATTTGATAAAAAGAGATTGTTAAAGTATTCCCGTTCTCCAACTGAAGGCACTGAAGGAAAAAATCTAAAACATATCGCCATATAGGTATGTATGTAATTTGGTCTTTAAACTAAAAAGGAACAACACAACTCAATATTTAGTGGGTTAAACATTTTATTTTTAAATGAAAAAGAAGTTTTCGTAATTTTTTAGAAGACTAATGTAGCCTTTTAGAGTACAATCCAGGAACAGATCCAATTGAGATTTCTAAAGCTTTAATCACTAACAATATGAACAAAGTTTGTGCACGACTTTTGAGGCTTTTATAAGGTGAAGTATTTAAATATTGTGTCATTAAATTGTTTTATGAAAATGCGAGTCTTCTGTTGGAGAAACATTTCGCACGCTTTGCCCATTTTACGGTCATCATAATCGGGCTTTGGGTACTTGGCACTCCACGAACTTGCTCCTATGTAATATACTAAGAATTTCAAAAATGAATGTTATTAGAGAAAAACTGTTCATAAGCATAAAAATTAATTTTTGAAACGACTAAAAAAAACTTCTTTAGTAGTTGGAGGTAAGAATAGGATGCCATGTGATTCAAGCAAATATAGATTTATGCAAGAACAAAAATTATAAGTCTTTGCAGTGGTTTCTTAAAAATAAGGTTTTATATAAGAAAATTTTAAAACATTTTTAAGAAAAAATGTTGGTACGCCAATTTGAGGTTTTATTATTGTATGAATAAAAATTAAATTTACGAAAAAAAGTATTGAACCGTTTTCGAGATATTGAATTTTCAAAAAACAAAAAATTGATTTTTTTTTTCAAAATTCAAAAAAATATTTTTCTTAAAGTTTTGAAATGCAATAATTTTTAAACTTTTCAGAAGCTTCTCTCTGCGAAATTTCATTAAAATTCGTTCAGCTGATAATGAGAAATTCAAAATTTTAAAAAATCGTTCTATGGAAGGTACAGTCAGTAATATATTGTTTTCAAAATTTTTTTTATTAAATTACAGATATTAAAAAATAATAGAAAGAAAAAAAAAATAAGCAACATTTTCGGAACCGTTTTCGAGAAAAATACGATTTTCGAAAACCATTTTTTAACATTTGTATGGAGGGTACTGTTATTTTTAGATAAAATGAATTTGTTTTTCTGATATCTTGTAGATTATTTTTTCAAACTTTTATTTATCAAGTTTTGAAAAAATCGAGCATGGGGTTTTCGAAATATTGTGTTTTCAAAAAAAAATTTGAAAGTTTTTTTAAAAATCCAAACAAAATTTTTGCAAAATTTGAATACACAATAATATTCAAACTGCTGGGAAGCTTTAACATAAAGAAAATGATCAAAATCGGTGGTACCGTTTTTGAGAAAATCAAAAACAAAAAAAATGGTCCCAAGGGGGGTAGCAAAACTACTCATTTTTTGGAAATTTTTTTTCAACCATTACCTAGGTTTAACTAAATTAAATTTTTCGAATTTTTTTTTTAAAGATCGTTGGTACAGTTTTTGAAAAAAAAAATATTTATAAAATTTCGAAAAAAAATCGTATGGCAGGTACCGTTATTTTTGGTCTTAAAAAATCAAATCAAAAAAATCAGGGGATAAAAAATTAAAACCCATATCTACAAAGTTTGAAGAAAATCGACCAAGCCGTTTAGCTGTAATCGAACAGACAGACAGAATTGCCAGACCCACTTTTTTCGTCTTCGCTATCATCGTAATGTCAACTTTGTTCAAAATCTCGAGTCATAGAAAATTTCTAATCAAGGCTTAAACTTTTTCCACGTCACGCAAGATCACGCTCCATTTTTGACAATTTATTTGTGGGATATTCGCAAAAATTATACACTATCCGAAAGATCACTAGATCCTGATAAGAGGTCAACTATTTCTACTAATTGGTCAGTTATAAATTTCTTGCGAATATCCCACAAATGATGTGGAATATTCACGCGTAACCTTGTAAAAGTTTAAGCCTTGATTACAAATTTTCTATGGCTGACCAATTTTCAAAGCTAGCTGACTTCTTTTGACCATATTTCTGACCAATTAGAAGACATACTTTTTTACGAATATCCCAGATCCCCATAATCGTCCTTCTGGGAAAATTACTAGTGACGTGGAGAATAAATTCAACTCGACCGATTCAGTGAACAATCCGCCAACATCCATAACACCACGAAACCCAAGCCTTGCCCAAAATATTGCCACTATTCGTGAGAGTGTTGTTGCAATGTTAATCAGAATCTTTAAAACTGTATCTTGGATATTTGTATCCACTAAACAGAAATAAACGAAATACAAAATTGGTAATAAGTCAAATTCGTAAATACTGTCGAGCTTCACGGTGGATAAATTTCGATCAAATAAAAACATATATGAGGAAGAAAATGATTGACGATTTGTCAAAAATTTGTCGCTTTCAATAAAACAATGGAACACGGTAGCAAATGAGATGCCACCACGGGTTATGCTCGGGTATAAGTGGGTTTAATGTTTAGAAAATTTTATTGATAATAGGGTATCAATTAAAATTGAAATGAAACGATGGGCTACGGGAATTTTTTGTATCCTCTAATGAAACTTACCAGAACCTTTACAAAAGAAATTTTACTTAAATTAATAAACGCATGATGGTTATATATCGCTGTCTCGAATAAATTTCGAATGATCCCATATATGTATGTAACTATAATACTTAGCTTTTGAACAAGAATACTATATCTTCTCTCATGCTTCAAATTGGACGCTATCGCCTCTGACACAAATTGTGTCCTCTCCACAGTATAACAGCTCCTCTTGTTTTCCAATATATTCAGTTCCCCAACAGGGATAAAATATTGTAATTCTTTCTTATTCGACAAAAAAAACGATAAAGTTTCGAAATAATATTTACGTTTATCTCCTTTTTTTTAAATTACAACGAAACTTTTTACAATCAATTTAAAGCAACCATATAGTCCTTTCCATCTGATCTTTAGTTCGCTACACGACGGTATTTGGATGATGTGCCCACCCCTAACGAACGCATGTGATCTTTTCCATACTTTGGTAATATTCTCACCAATTGTAGCTCAATAGACGAGTTCAGCAGCCATTCGTTAGAGCTTATTAAAATAATAAACGCACAAATTCTTAAAAATCACAAACTGGCCAATACTACAAACTTTAAGGAAAACATTTTTCATCTAAAATGACGACGCAGGATCCGATTACACACGTGCAAGCTCAATTCTTCTAAGTCCGTAGACCTTCGCGGAGAAGCTTGAGTGATAGGGAAACACGTCGCAAGGTGGTTTTCTTTTAGTGTTGAAGACACATAAGGGTGGTCATTAAGCCATGCTAAATTTAGGTTGGGTTTTCGGCCGTTAATAAACATTCGCCAGTATTGACATTCAACTCAATTTTTGAATAGTGGATTGACCGTTCGTCACTCACAATCCACACGAAAACAACCAAATTGCAATGAATCCACAAAAACTCACTGTATAGTGTGGATATTGAGCTGTAGCTTCATCGGATTATACATCTTCGAGAACGACGTTGGCCAGCCCATCATTGTCAACAGCTAGCACTATCGGTTATGAAAACCAATTTCTGTTGGCCCGAATTGGATGATATAGATACCGAATATATGTGATTTCAATATGACGGCGCTATGTGCCACACAGCCACTGCCACAATGGATAGTATTTGCACGAATAATTTCCGAATTGGCCACCAAGATCGTGCTATTTGACTCGTGGGAATTTATTAATCACAAGCCAATACCAATACACCACAAGTCACCACTGCCTTGAAAGGCAACATAATCATTAATCAATTCATTGGTCAAATTCAGTTTGACTTTACACCTGAGTTATGGAAAATTGGATGACGTTTCGGAAGCGAGCCACCCAGCGAATCGGACATTTATGTGATGTTGTATTTATAAAAAATGACATGAAGCAAATCCGTTCAAGTTATAGCTCCATGGGCAGTGGAGGTACGGATACATAGACAAGCAGACAGATATATCGCAAGTACATACGAAGCATGTTCGCACAGACGAGTAAGCGAAAATCAATATCTCCATTATGGCAATGCTAAGTTCCATTAAAAACTCGAAAGTTTTTTTTACACTCAATCAATTCTTGCCTTATTGAGCAAGTAAATATAAACACATTTGTGATTTATTTTAAAAATTTCAATACGAAAAAATGGGTCCCGTCTGTAATTCTGTAAGTTGACATATAGATACCCCATAGTTAACCCATTTCCAGCGGCTACCAGTTCCAGTTGACTTAGAAACTTGACATTTCACATTCTGTCAATTTTTTTATAATTAGAGGAAATCTAATTTAAAAGCTTCTAGTTTTCCAGAAAACTCACGTTGCGTTTTCGCAACCCTCGCCAAAAGAGGTATACAAATTACTGAAAGAAAATTTTTTCCTTAGTTGCAATATGAATCAACTTTATTTGAATTCTTGTACGAAAAATGAATTAAATAATATAGGTAAATAGATATAATAAAAAGATTTTAGAAAATTAAAAAAGGATAAAATCATAATATGGTACATTACACTTTTTATTCGCGTAATAATTAAATACAAAAATAAAATTTAAAAAAATGGCGAATCGGTGAAGTAGGGCGAATTGAAAAAGTGTAACAGCAGCGACAATAGGTGCTGCCACCACAGCTAGCTCTAAGGTAAAAAACGTGTCGGTAGAAAATTAAAAAAAATCTCATTTGAAGAATCTACAAAGGTTAAAGACAATCAGGTGAGCCCTTAAGGCTGTAGTCGAACCGACCGACACATAGAAAGAATTCTTCACGAATATTGTAACTTGTCATATAGTACCTACCAGTGGCGTGGCGTCCATATAACCCGATTCCTATCGGGTTACCTTTTAAATTTTCTTCTAAACAACAATGTTTACTAAATAACAAACGACCTTGCTGCACAAGAATGTTTACTAAATAACGACCAACATAAAAACCACTTTATGTATTAAATACGTATCTATTCATTAACCTCCACAAGCTGCACACTCCACCAACTGAATTGACCTTTAGGCCCCAGTTATAGCTTTCATTGAAATGCATTATTGGAACAAATCAGTGGAATGCTGACTTCATTTTTTTGACAAGCCAGTTATAGCAATCATTGAAAAATTGGTTTCAGTAAAAGATCCTGTCAGTGGCTAATTACAACCAATTCTATGCATTTGAGGTTAGAGTTGATCATTGAAAGGAAAACTGACATAAAGAGAATCGAACACATTCAGTGGAATGATTATACCTAAACCTATATTGAAAATCAGCTGTTCATTGAAATTGATTTCTATCAGTGAAATAATAAAAGTGGATTTAAAAGAAAGTTTAAATCAGAATTTTGTATTTTATAGAGTACAAAAATTCTACTACTCATTACCTTCATTTTTGTACCAATTAAAGCCATTGCATTTTGTTTATTCGTCTTAAAAATAGGAATGAAAATTTTCAATGATGCATTTCAATGATAGCTATAACTGGCCCCTTATTCTCATTTTTCATTCAAATACACACCACACCAGCACCACACACGTTATTATCATGAGTAATTTCACACACTCTCTGCCCACAAGCCAAAGCAAAAGCAACCCGAAATATCTCGGGTTATAAGATCTCTCGCTGGATAGAACAATGTTAATTTTCTTCCTATGTTTTACTTATGGTTTTTCTGAGTTTGGGTCGACTCTGTATAACGCCCGCTGTCTTATGCAAAGAAATAACACGCTTTTCTTCGACTTATTTGGTGAATGTTGTGTTGTGAGGTGAGTATACCCAATTCCAAAACCAAGTCACTTGGTGAATGGTGGGTTGCGCAGATAGAGCAAAGAAAATGGTGCGCAAGAAATTTAACTAGTGAAGAACTGAAGACTGAAGCTGAAGGAGAAGTTTATTTGTATTTGTTAAATTTTGTTTTATTTATTTGTTTTTATTACAAAATTGTAAAGATAATTAAAGAGGAAAGCATTAACAGTAAGCCCATCAGCCTAAATTTTGTTTTATAAGTACACTTCTCTGCGCAAAAAATAACTCGTTCTTAACCGATTTATTTGCTGCACTTTCTTGGAGTAGGTCATTCATTCATTCATACATATTTAATGAATTCTCAGTGAGAAGACTGAGAAGACAGGCTTTCAGATTTAGCACTAATTTCCACACAAAAGCGACTTCTTTTAAAAATAAAGAATAGACCTGACTTCTATATGAAAGAGTTTTAGCAGATTTTATAAAAAAAAGATCGTAGAATAGCTTTACAATATATATAAATAAGAAAAGTTTTTTAGTAACACTTTTCACAAATAGTTTAGAAATGCGAACTTTTGCTATTTTTTTTAATAACATAAATTATTATATTTATTGTAGCCAAAAATATTACATTTCTTATACCTAAACCTATATTGCACAATTTACAGAGATAGATCATCTATTTGTAAGGTTTTGTACATAACTATTTATTTTTAATTGATATTTTGGACTTTATTCGGAATTCCCCCCTCCCCCACCAAAATTAACTTTTTTTTTTTAACGAATCGATAAAAAAGTGTTTGCTCCGCTTAGGGTATGTAAGGACGCCAGGCAGGCGCCTATGTCAACAGTTTTTTGTTTAATTAACAGTACTGTGGGTGGCCTGCTTCGTGGGTTCTCAGGATTTTAACTCCCTTTTCGGGGCCACACCCGCTCACGCAACTTCGTTGCTCCGCTAAGGGTATGTAAAGACTCCAGGCAGGAGCCTATGTCAACAGTTTTTTTGCTTAACAGTACTGTGGGTGGTCCGCTTCGCGGGTTCTCATGATTTTAACTCCCTTTTCGGGGGCCACACCCTGCTTTTTCCTCCGCCCAACGACTGCTTTTTTTTATCGTATAATTATAAAATTTTCTTTTTTTTATACTTCACTTTTTTACCATAAAAAAGTGTTTCTCTTCCATAATTTGATGTGTTTTTATCAACAGTACACTTTTTTTTATCGATTCATTAAAAAAATGCATTTTGGTGGGGGGGGGGGGGGGGGGGGAGAATTCCGAATGAGGACCGATATTTTTTATATCAAGATATTGAATTACTTGAAAAATTTAATTGATTTATTTACATATTTATCTCATACTTAAATATACTTTTGTTTTGAAGTTCCTTATTTTTTATTTTTTTTATTAAATTAGGTACCTTAAATTTTCCTTAATGTACATGCAATGCATTTGCAAGAAACGGTTTTTTTTTCGAAGCCACTTTTATTATGCTTTAAGATTATTTATAATTTATAAATTAATGATTTGAAGTATACAAAATTGGCATGATTTTCTTCGCTTGTTTGTTTTGGAAATTAGAACTGCAATACCTTTTTTAATTTAGGATACATATCGATATTAGAATTAATTATCATTTGCAGGTAATTAGTCTAAGCTTCGACTTACCATTTGAAATTTTTCACGCCATGCCACTGGTACCTACATATCACAAGTCAAAATCATTATGATGCGTCTCTTACACTGAATTCGCCTTAGGGTAGGTATTTTATTTTTTGTTGAATAGAGGCTCCTTAGTTTTTGTTTTGACAAAATAAACCTGGAAAATTTTACTATCACACCTAATTTAATACAAGAGTGCAAGTTACTTCATCCTTACTTACTCGTACCTTTAGTGTCCTTGATCCATGAATTTCTTTCGAAGGAGTGCTATCGATTACATTTTTCCCTTTCATTACGATTTCAATATAATCTCAGACTCAGACATCTAATATCTGCCTCTTCACAAGAAGGTAATGCTTGATAGCCTGCTTTCCATAAGAATACATCTCCATTTGTCTCCATCCTTTTTCATCAGCCAAATTGCTTCACTATATAGCGGCGAAGGTTCATAGATGAGCTAGATTTGTTTTTGTTTCTCTAAGCCCAAGTTGTTTCTTTTTTCGAAAATGACCTTGTTGTTTAGTGCAGAAGAAATTATGCAAGTTCAAGGAAATTTGTCCCTCTCTCCTGCCAAATGAAGGTGCTTGTCCTTGCAACCACCCGCCCGTGTTAAATCTCTTTTATCTTGAAAAGCGTCAACTTAAAGGGTGCGCAAGTAGAAGGCAAGTGATATGCATGAGAGTCTCAGATTAATAGTAATGAGACACTCCTCGCCAGCACATTCCTGCGTTGTCTTTCTATTAAGGAGTCAATTTTGTATAAGAACACAAAAGCAAGGTGACAAATTGCTGGAAATGAACAAAACTTTTTGCCACACAAACACAAAAAAAAAGAAATGTAATTTATTACAGCTGACAAACTCTCTTAGAAAAGAGCTGAATTTTTAAATTAAGTACCCGTGCTGAATAGAAAATAAAAAATCGTCTTCGGTAGGAAAATAAAAATAAAACGAATATGAAAAGAAAGCTAAGTGATGGTAAGACGATGCTTATGGAAAAAAGTTTATTTATGTGTGAAATAAATTTTGTGTACGTATGTATTTATAGGAAGGGTGCTCTTTTGAGAGCTATAGAAGTTTTTTTTTTCTAAGAGAAAGGGTGTTTTCTTAGAGGCGTACAAATTTAAAATATATCACTTATACAAGAAATAATAAAGGTCGTAGGAAATATCAATATCAAAATGAACGACTCAGATGAGAAGCACATTTTATGAAGAGATACTCCTTGAGGGTTTGTCACTTTCTCGCAAAAGACCATACCCCTGAAAACCTTGGAAGCAAACGAAGATCTGCGAAACGTCTGTCCAGCGCACTAACCATTATGAAAAGTGGTACTACAACTTAATACAATTAGGAAATATTGCGCAAGGGAAAAAGGCCTAAATCTAAAGTGTTTTCCAGTAACTATTTTCTATTTTTAAATTTGAATACGAATAAAACAAACTATTTATAGTTTTTGTTTTTGTTTTTGTGGACTCTATTGATTAAATCAATTTAAAATTGTTTGCGACCTATTAGTCCAAATGCGTTTCGCCGAGGTACGACAGTTGGGTTCACACAGTTAGTCCTAAGCAAGATGGTACTGTTTTGACGTTTTGAAGAACTGGTAACTTACTAACAGCCATTGTTTTTTCTCTGCCTGGTCGAATATTTGCATTTTCAATAATTGTGTGACCCAGAAAATGACATTTCTTCCTTTTTCTTTTCAGGCAATATTTTAAAGATTCACTAAATACTTTTTCCATTTTCTGAAGACACTTTTCAGATGATTCGGCAGCTGGCGAGAATTCATACAAACCACTTTTAGTTACAAATGCCGTTAATTTTTTACTTGATTCTTCAACAGGCACATGAAAAAGCCATTTTCCGAATCCATATCGCTAAAATATTTTGCATTATGTAACTTTTTAAATACGCCATCGATCAATCAAACTGTAAAGCAATCTTTTAGAACCATGGTATTAAGCTTCCGGAAATCAACGCAAATAAGACAGGAATAGGCTGACCAGACGTCCTCTTTAAAGAGGACATGTCCTCTTTTTGTCTAAAACAAAAATTTCCGGTGTCTTTTTGACAAAACATGAAATTTGTTCTCTTTTTGGGTTGTCTCATCTAACTACATTTTTGACATCAAAAAAACTACAACAAAAAATTTTTTCAACACTAATTCAAACCTAAAATGTATTTTTACCTGAACTCATTCACTTCTGAACACAACGCCATCTTTGGATTTTTTTTTAACAATCGTCTGAACATACCCACTTATGTGACAGCTCAGTCCATACCTCTTTTTTGTGTTTAGAGATATTAAAACGGTTAACTTTGTTTTCTTTTTGTTCGGTTTGGTTTTGTAAATTTGTCTGTGCTGCAGCTGCTTTAATTGTGAAAAGAAGTGAATTAAGAATCAAAATGCCAAAGCGTAAATGTACTTTTAACGAAGATCTACAGAAAAACTACCCAATGTTTAAGCAAAAAATGCAAATGAACGACATATTGTATTTTGTCCGTCTTGTAATTCATCATTCTCTGTGGCAAACAAAGGAAAAACAGGTCTAGACCAGCATTTACAAACTGGAAAACACAAATATAATGTACAATCTGCAAGTTCCTGTAAAAAAGTTACAGAATTTCTCATTCCAAAACATTCAAAATTGGAGGATCAAGTGTCTGCAGCGGAAGGTGCCCTCGCCTATCACACTGTAGTCCACCATTTTGGATTTCGATCCGTCGGCTGCAGTCATAAGTTCTTGAAATGCATTTTACCAGATTCGAAAATTGACGTAGCCCCACAAAAAATAGTCTAAAGGCGTCAAATCGCATGATCTTGGTGGCCAACTTACCGGTCCATTCCTTGAGATGAATTGTTCTCCGAAGTTTTCCCTCAAAATGGCCATAGAATCGCGAGCTGTGTGGCATGTAGCGCCATCTTGTTGAAACCACATGTCAACCAAGTTCAGTTCTTCCATTTTTGGCAACAAAAAGTTTGTTAGCATTGAACGATAGCGATCGCCATTCACCGTAACGTTGCGTCCAACAGCATCTTTGAAAAAATACGGTCCAATGATTCCACCAGCGTACAAACCACACCAAACAGTGCATTTTTCGGGATGCATGGGCAGTTCTTGAACGGCTTCTGGTTGCTCTTCACTCCAAATGCGGCAATTTTGCTTATTTACGTAGCCATTCAACCAGAAATGAGCCTCATCGCTGAACAAAATTTGTCGATAAAAAAGCGGATTTTCTGCCAACTTTTCTAGGGCCCATTCACTGAAAATTCGACGTTGTGGCAGATCGTTCGGCTTCAGTTCTTGCACGAGCTGTATTTTATACGGTTTTACACCAAGATCTTTGCGTAAAATCTTCCATGTGGTCGAATAACACAAACCCAATTGCTGCGAACGGCGACGAATCGACATTTCACGGTCTTCAGCAACACTCTCAGAAACAGACGCAATATTCTCTTCTGTACGCACTGTACGCATTCGTGTGGTTGGTTTAATGTCCAATAAAGTAAACTGAGTGCGAAACTTGGTCACAATCGCATTAATTGTTTGCTCACTTGGTCGATTATGTAGACCATAAATCGGACGTAAAGCGCGAAACACATTTCGAACCGAACACTGATTTTGGTAATAAAATTCAATGATTTGCAAGCATTGCTCGTTAGTAAGTCTATTCATGATGAAATGTCAAAGCATACTGAGCATCTTTCTCTTTGACACCATGTCTGAAATCCCGCGTGATCTGTCAAATACTAATGCATGAAAATCCTAACCTCAAAAAAATCACCCGTTATTTTTATAATGAACACATAGGGGCAATAGAAAGAGAGAAGAATTCTGTAGTTGAAATATTATAGAAGATTCAACATGTAAAAAAAGTTTTGAATGACAGAATGTCCGAGAAATTTATTCCATTAAAAGTTAAGGAAATTCTAAAAAAAATTTGTAGTTAAAGGTGGGAGCCAAAATGAAGCCTCAAACGTCGAAAAAAAATTATTAGAGGTTTATTCAAGGTGTTTAAAATATCTCGAGAAATGGTGTGAATCTCTGGATGAATTTGATTGTTTTACATGGATGGATTTAAACAAAATTCCCAAATGGTGCGATATCGAAAATTCTTTGCTTTACTTGCGAAACAAAGGTGTCAATTTAAACGAAAATAAATTGTTTGACCAATTTTGTAATCTAAAAATATTTCTAGAGCAAGAACAAAACAATAATAACTTTATAAATGCACCAATGCACGAAAAATGGGTAGAATATTTAAAAAAAATGTACAATATTGAATTACACAGTGAACTTTTTAAAATTGCACAGTTTGTTTTTTCAATTCCTGCACATAATGCTAATGTTGAGCGAATATTTTCTTTGATAACGAGCCAATGTACTGAAGAGCGGAATAGGCTTAGAGTCGAAAATGTGAAAGCAATTATTTTTTGTAAATATAATTTCAAAAATATGTCCTGTTTGGAATTTTACGATTATATCTTAAAAAAAAACGATATTTTAGAAAAAAATACGGTCAAACGATAAATATAATCAGAATCAATAATTTTAATTTAATCGGACCCATAACTTTATTAATTTTTATAACTTATTTATTTTTATTTATTCTTGAATTTGTTAAAATTGATGTTTTTTGTTTGATGAATTGAAAAAATAAAAAATTTGGTAGATATATGTACATAATATGCATATTATTGTTGAAGATAGAAAATAATTTCTGTTTAATATACATATGTATGTATAATCTATAAAAAAAAATAAAAAAATAGTAAATGTAAATACATATGTACATACATACAAATTTACATATATATAAATAAAAAATACATTTTGTTTGACGAATTATTTTTTTTTCTATTTTTGTTGTTTTTATTGCTCTTCAATTTTTCATTTGAGATTTTTAAAGGTGTCCTCTTTTTCGTGGCCATGGATCTGGTCCTAGACAGGAACCATCTTTCTTCTTTACAACAACAAGTCTACTAGCAACATTGGATGTAGACTTTCGTATTATACCTTTTTGAATCCACTCTTCAACCTGTGCCTTAACCACTTGTTCTTCACTGAGTGGTAGGCGACATGGTGCTTGTCGAAAAAGGACGATTTCTCCATCTGCAACAATCATCGACTAAATCGGACATTCTGTAGTTCTCTTGGCTGGTTCATAGTTCCTTATCATGGTTTCTACAACTTCTTTGAACTGAAAAGGGACATCAATATCATTATTTGATTCAAATGCGTTATAGATAAGATTATTATTTCCGTTAATTCATTCTTTAATCAATAAAGAAGAAAATTGACACCCATTTTTCGACTATGTTAAGCAGAACTTTTTAATAATATCATATCCAAGGAGTGCGTCAAATTCAATATGGTATTATCGGGAACCACAACAAATTTCTGGAACGTCTTCATATCATCAATGACAACTTCAGTGTTGAAATGTCCAATAGGATTTGTTCTCAACTCCAAAGTACGTTTAGCCCAGGAACGACAAAGGACTCATCAGTTAGGTGCTGTCGAAACCTTCTTCAATAAATAAATTTGGTGGTGCAACAGCTCGAAGTGAACCAGGACCTAGTGACTTACAACTCTCAACCATTCCTGTGTGCGTATTAACAGGAACGGAGGGGACCTACAATTTTTTGCAGATTCCGAACGGATAATGAGCAGCACTTTTCATGGAAAGAGATACTCTTGGAGGATTTGTCAATTCCTCGCAAGAGGGAATACACCCCTGAAAGAAACTTTCTTGCAGCAACTGTGAATCGAACTCGAGACCTTCCGCATTACAGTCCAACGCACTAACCATTATGCTAAGGGGTACTACGTCGGTCGAAACCTTCTTAGATGCAATTATTGGTCGATGTTTAAGGAAATATGTGTGACATAAGAAAATAATTTCTGTGGAACTGGAGTGATTGAATGAGCTCCCTGTTGTACTTGGGCGAAACGCACTTTGGTGCTGACGTCATTTAAGTTTTCAATTGAATTAAATTCAATCACTTCACTTAAACAGAAACATTTTTTTTTTTCATTATTTAATGTAGTAAGAAATTATCTAAGATATTAATAGATCAATATTGGCTTTTAATTGAGGTATAATGAGCACGGGTACTTCTTTTCCCTAATACATACGCAAGTGTATGGTTTTTTTTAAATTTTACTCACCTTCTCTGAACATATTCTTTTTTATTTAAAAGACGTACACTCAATCTGGGAGATTTCTACTACAATGATCTTAGTGATCTGGCAAATATAGAAACAGGCAATCTCACTTTATTCATAAGGAGCTGCCATTGGTTTAACGATTAGAGAGATTCAATATGGTATCGCAATGGACCAACTCATTATCTAAGTGTGTCCACTCTCCTGCTGACAGCCATGTCAAATTTGTGTTGAAAATAAAGAAAATACCACAAGAAGCAGGTATATAGGGCGTATTATGTGCCCTAATATCTCAAGAACTAAATTTTTGAGCTAAGGTTGCCATTTTGTTGTTTTTACATCTTATTGTAAAATCTTCTTCATTTAAAATGGTAGAGGATAAGAGTTGCAATTGACTCCGAGTACACACTCTAGGCATTTCGACACATATTCATTTCCAGCTCTCTTAATGTGTGTTCTCAAACTAGTTTGGCGCTTTGAATTTTCTGAAAAAAAAAACACCCTTTAAAAATGCACACACCCAGAAAACCCCTTAAAATCTTGAGTAAAGAAAACACACAATGCAAGATCGTATATACATATACATACATATAACATATATATGTTCTATACATACACAAAACAATTATGAGTTTGTTTTTTTTTTGTTTTGTCTTATACATCACATATCACACCAAATGTCTTATTTACATTCGCGAGTTCTCTGCCTGTTTCATAATAATAATTTTGACTTTTTATGCTTGATTCGGGTGTGTATATGTGTACATAGGTATTTCAATAAAAATATAAAGTGTTTACAATTTGTGTTTACGAGAATTCTATTAAAATGAGAAGGTTAATAATATACATATTTATTTTGCTTTTATGATCAAAATTTGAAATTTATGAGTTTGTTCTGTTGCTTTCCAAAATATGATGTAAAATGGGATTTTTATAGTTTTCTTATAATGTATATTTAAATTAATCACAGATCGCTTCAATCTATCAACACGGTTTCAAATTGCAACAAAAAGGGGACTGCCAAAATCTACCCCAAGGGAAAGAAATATATGTTTTTCTAGGGTCTATATATAGGGAACAAAAACACTTATCGTGAAATCTCTAATTTATTTGGGGTTTCCAGTTCGACGGCATGGAACATTGTTAAGAGGGTTACTTAATGGCTCAAATCCATTGGTCATGAACGTAAATGGCCAAAAATAATTGAAATTGCACGAAATGCAGCTTTAATGAAAGCGAAAACAAAATTACCAGGAATCTTGGGATGCCTTGACGGTCCTTATATAAGAACCAAGGCTTCAGTTTTAAACAAGAAAAGTTATTTCAACAGGAAACGCAGTTATAGTATTTCTCTACAAGCTGCAGTGAGTGGACGTCAATAAAAAATTTATAAACATCTTCTGCGGAGAGCCAGGTTATAGCTTACACGACAGCCGAGTTCTACGAAGATCTGATTTGTATAGAGAAATTTGTGAAGGAACAGATGCACTTTTCCCCAACAACACATTTTTACTCGGCCATTCAGCATTTCCATGCCATGAGTGGTATATTACACCCTTATAGGATAACTGAACATTGACGAATGTGCAATGCAAATTCAATTAGTTGCATTCATCTTTACGTATCTTTGTAGAACATTCATTTGTTTTACGAAGATTGCTGCATTTCACCGAGCAAACAAATATAAACTTTGTAGTTATTTGTGCATCTTTACGAGTACTTAACAACAACGATGAAGAAGATGAAATTTCTCCAGAGCTTGAACTCAATGAAGGAACAGCGACAGCGAATAGTACAGGCACAAGGCGGCAGCGTTTATCGGATAACTTAATAAATAGAAATATAATACCTTTATATTAAAACAACACTATTTTTATTATTTGTATAAACGTTTAATAACACAAAACATAATACATATATGTTCATACGGATACATGTAAATTATATGAACATCAAGATTTTTGTTCTAAGATAGGTAGGTACTTAGTTACTTTTGGAACAGTTCTCGCAATAATGCTTCTTTTTTAAAAAAACGGACTTCCCTTTTCTTACTCATCCATTTTTTTACTTGTGACTTATAGGTACTATAAGGCAAGTTATGCATTCAGAAAAAAATAGAACTCGAGATTTTGATCAAAGTCGACATTACGATGATAGCGAAGACTAAAAAAGTGGGTCTCGCAATTCTGTCTGTCTGTTCGACTACAGCCTAAGCGGCTCAGCCGATGTTTTTTAAACTTGGTAGATATCATCTTTAATTTTTTCCCCCACACGTTTTTTCTTTTTTTTAAGACCAAAATAACTGTACCTGCCATACGAATTTTTTTCGAAATTTTATAAACATTTTTTTTCTCAAAAAATGTTCGACAGATTTAAGAAATACAAATATAAGACAAAATTTTATTTAGTTGAAGATAGGTAATGGTCTAAAAAAATTTTCCGAAAAATGGTTATTAAGGGTACCCCCATGGAACCATTATTTTTGTTTTTGATTTTTTCAAAAACGTTGCAACCGATTTTGATAATTTTTTTTATGCTTAAGCTCCCTTCTTCCTTTGTTTGTTTCGGCGCTGTTATGATCTCGATGTCGAGGGGATCATAACTCTCCCACGTATCTGCTTCACACTAGTGATCCGCCTGTGGGGTTCGCCGGGTTGACCTCAGAAATCGGCGGCAAGCCTCCCGGTTTTGTATTGTTCCATTTCTGAGGCCAACTGAATGCTGGTGTTTTTGCATTTGTTTGTACCAGGAGTGTTTAGGCCTACCTTTCTTTTTATTCCGAATTGGAACGTTGTATGATATTGCCTTTTTGACGGGGTTCTCAGGATCTCTCCTTTGAACATGGCAATACCAACTAAGTCGGTCGTGTTCAATTTTTTGGGAAATGGTATTCTTAACATGAAGGCTTCCTCGGATCTTCGTACTTCTAATTCGATCAAGCTTTGTAACTCCTGCTGTCATACGAAGCATCTTCATCTCAGCTGCCGTTAGCTTACTCTCATACTTTTTGTACATTGTCCAACATTGTGAACCGTATGTGAGTGCTGGACGCACAACTGAAGTGTAGAGCTTTCCTTTCAGCTTAGGGGGCATTTTTCGGTCACAGAAGATAGCAGAATTTTCCCGCCACTTCATCCACCCTACGCTTACGCGATGATTGATATCGTCATCACAAGTAGCTTCGTTATTTATCATAGACCCCAGATATTTAAACTTTTCACACTTGGGAAGCACTACTCCATTCAAATAAATGTCTGGAATAGGCCTGTGTGGATCAGAAAATGGGCAGCATAGGTATTCTGTCTTTTTCGCGCTTATGCGGTACCCACTTCCTTCTAGAACATCCACCCATACGTCAAGTGCTCGTTGTAGGGATATCGGGTCTTCACTTATGATGGCTCCATCGTCAGCAAAGAATAACTGATGCACTTTTGGATCCGTCACTTTGCCTTCAAGCAGGTAATCAAGAACTGTAATAAAGAGCAGGGGACTCAAGACACTTCCCTGGTGTACACCTACTGTGATTTCGAATTCTTCGGTGACTCCAGCTGCGCATCTTACTTTAGTAACTGCTCCATCATACATGTCCATAATTATCCGCACATAGGTTTCTGGAACTCCTCGTTGCCTGAGGGCCACCCATATTAGATCTCGTGGTTGCCGATCGAATGCTTTTTCAAAAAAAATATAAATATATAAAAAATGCTTAAGCTCCCTAAAAATTTAAATACAATTGTGTCTTCAAATTATGTATCAAAAAAAAATTTTTTTGATTTTTAAAAAAAACTAAATTTTTTTTTAAAACTCAATATTTCGAAAACCCCATGCTAGATTTTTTTTTAAACTTGATAAATAAAAGTTTCTCAATATAGTCTACAAGGTGCGAGAAAAAAAAATTATTTTACCTAAAAATAAAAGTACGCACCATACAAATATAACAAAATTTTAAAAAAATGGTTTCCAAAAATCGTATTTATCTCGAACACAGCGTTAAGAATTTTGATTAATTTTTTCTTTCAATAAATTCTTATGATCTTCAATTTAATAACAAAAATTTGAAATTTATATATTACAGCTTGTACCTACATTACAGCCATTTTTTCGAATTTTGAATTTTGCATTATAGACATAACGGAGGTTGGCAACTCTGCTCTAAAAGTGAATAGTTCAACTTTATATCGCTCTCGTTAATTTTCAATTTTAAATATTATAAACTTAAAAATAAAAGGCAATTCTTGCACCCTCGTTGAAGTTTTTAAATAGCCATCAAAAAAGTGAATAAAGAAAATCAGGTAATTAGCTTTTAAGCCAAAAAAAAAAAAAAAAAAAAATACACAAAAAGCTGTACTCTTTGTCACATGACTGGCAACAAAAGAAAAGTTGGTCAAACTTCACCTGAAGAAAATCTTCACAAAATCAACAGATTACACAAAGCTGTTAAATATAACAAGGCAATGGGCGCATTCACTAACCTAGTCACTATACGTAGTCAACTCGTTCTGATTGGCTAAAAACAACTAAAAATTTAGTTGAAATTTCCCCTCAAACGTAGTGTAAAAATTTCTGCTTCAAAGCTAGTTGACATTTCACAATCAGCTGTTCGTTGAAAATACAAATTTAATTTTTGGTGGAAGATATTTTCGAAGTGAAATTATTAAGCAAATTAATATTATATCTTATATTTGATGTTGTTTAATTTAAACTGTAAGAAAAAGTTTATTTAAAGTTCTCAAAACACAATTTTTCTTATTTTATATGTTTACATCTGTCATTAATATGACAGTTTGAATTGACTAGCTTTGTAGTGCAATTTTGCATTCACAAAGCTAGTTGACTTTTTGACTACGTAGTGACTGAATGCGCCCAATGTCTATCTCCGAATCAGATTTCCAACAAATTAAATCAATAATTGACAGCTCACTTCAGAAAGCGCTTCCTTTAGCCATTGCGAATTTAGCAACGAAGGACGACGTCAAAAAATTGAATGACGAGATGAGCTATCTTAGACAGCAAAATCTGGAATTGTCGGAAAGGGTTCACCACTTTGAAGTTCGTTGCAGCTTGCTTGAGGAAGAACTGGAGTTGCAAAGTCGTGAAATAAAAGGAAAAAACATAATTTTCTCGATTCCGAATGATGGTAGTGAACCCCAAGATCGAATTCAATGCATATCAAGACTCTTGTTGGATAACCAATCACTTCATATGCCAAATGCAGTCAAACTAAGTACAAACAACAATGTAATCAAACTCAAACTCGACACAGGATCAAACGAAACAGCTACAAAAATGTTAAAAAACGCATCTAAACTGAAAGGCACAGGTGCATACATCCAACGCGATCTAAGTAAACAATCGCAACTCAAACGCCGAATTCTCCTTGGTTATCGTAAGGTTATCAAAACAAATAAACCAACACAAACAATTTTGATTAAAAACAACACACTTGTTATCGCCGATAAAATATTTTATTTAAATAATAATAACACCTTAAAATATAAAAATAAAAACGGAGAAGCGGAATTACAAAACATGTTTGGTAAACTTGACTTTGGAAACGTCAGCGATGGAATGGTGTCAACGTCAAACAGACGTCAAAATGATTGGAGTAGATCAGATGTAGCAAATGCACCAGGGATGGTTCATGAAACCCCAAGTTGTAGTAGATTTATAAAAAATTGAAAATTAAATGCCGTCAGCCAAATTAATTTTATTTCTTACAAAATTTTAGCTTATAATAAGGGTATTCATGTAACGAGATAATTTTCCGCTTTGTAGAAAGATATAACTTTCCGCAGCATGTTTTCATGAACACCCCCTAAGAAATACTTGCGTAAATGTGGGAAAGATTTTGTGAAATGTCAAATTAAGAGTCAGAATCCATACTTCTCTAGTTTACGAGGTTTATTTCTGCACTTTCCGCAGCAAATTTGTGAGATAATTTTATGAGATTTGCAGAAACTTTTTCCCATACAAATTTTGACAGCTCGTTTCTGCGGAGATAAAATTAACTGGTTTACGAGGCTTACGAGGGTTTTCCGCGCTTACATGAATACCCTTAATATTTCTGGATTAAATAACAAATTTCTATTTGTAGATTTTTTCAATTATGTTAACAAATTTGATATATTTTTTCTATTTGAAACACATATCACAAAAGATAATAACGGGTGATTTTTTAAGAGCTTGAGAACTTTTTTTAAAAAAAAACGCATAAAATTTGCAAAATCTCATCGATTCTTTATTTGAAACGTTAGATTGGTCCATGACATTTACTTTTTGAAGATAATTTCATTTAAATGTTGACCGCGGCTGCGTCTTAGGTGGTCCATTCGGAAAGTCCAATTTTGGGTAACTTTTTCGAGCATTTCGGCCGGAATAGCCCGAATTTCTTCGGAAATGTTGTCTTCCAAAGCTGGAATAGTTGCTGGCTTATTTGTTTAGACTTGACGTAGCCCCACAAAAAATAGTCTAAAGGCGTCAAATCGCATGATCTTGGTGGCCAACTTACCGGTCCATTCCTTGAGATGAATTGTTCTCCGAAGTTTTCCCTCAAAATGGCCATAGAATCGCGAGCTGTGTGGCATGTAGCGCCATCTTGTTGAAACCACATGTCAACCAAGTTCAGTTCTTCCATTTTTGGCAACAAAAAGTTTGTTAGCATTGAACGATAGCGATCGCCATTCACCGTAACGTTGCGTCCAACAGCATCTTTGAAAAAATACGGTCCAATGATTCCACCAGCGTACAAACCACACCAAACAGTGCATTTTTCGGGATGCATGGGCAGTTCTTGAACGGCTTCTGGTTGCTCTTCACTCCAAATGCGGCAATTTTGCTTACTTACGTAGCCATTCAACCAGAAATGAGCCTCATCGCTGAACAAAATTTGTCGAAAAAAAAGCGGATTTTCTGCCAACTTTTCTAGGGCCCATTCACTGAAAATTCGACGTTGTCTAAGTTGTAAGTCTATTCATGATGAAATGTCAAAGCATACTGAGCATCTTTCTTTTTGACACCATGTCTGAAATGCCGCGTGATCTGTCAAATATTAATGCATGAAAATCCTAACCTCAAAAAAATCACCCGTTATAAGTAAATTCAATAATAATTATTTTACTGGCTTTAAGCTTATATGGGGAGAAGCAATTAAAACTTCTGTCAAAGGTCGAGCTAGTGGCGGAAACCTATATGGAATTAAAACTTCACTATTGAATACATATGATTTCGACGAACTTGAAGGAAATACAATAGTAAAACTACTTGGAAAAAATAATATGTTCATTTTACCTTTATACATAAATTGTAACAAGTGGTCAGATCATTTTGAAAAGTTGCAAAACACAATGCAACATTTAGCAAACAAAAGTGTTTTAATAATTGGTGATTGGAATGCAAGGATCAGCAACTCACAAACCATTACAGTTCAAAACTTAATGAATTCAGCTATGACTCATTATAACAGAAAATCGATGGATAACATCTGTAATAAAAATGGGTCTGATATGCTTGAGCTGCTACAAATGTATGATTTTATAGTTTTAAATGGTTGTACTGATGGTGATACTGATGGGCATTACACTTTTATAGGAGGGCAAGGAAAATCAGTCATCGACTATTGTGCGGCAAACAACGAGTGGATTGATCGAATAAAGAAATTTGAAGTACAATGCAAGACATTTTCAGATCATCTGCCTATCGTTGTAGAATTTTCAAATATATCTCACTGCCAACACCCAAATCTTCAACTGCTACCAAGACTGAAATGGAAAAATAATGAAACTTTTTTGTATCAGCAAACTCTTGACCGTTTAGTGACAACAAATGAAATGCTAATGGGATCAACAGAAGAACTATGCAACCAACTGACAGGGTTTATCAGAACCTCAGCAGGGAACAAAACTCCAAACACCAGTTTAGAGTTCAAACAAAAATGGTTTGATAAGGAATGTTTTAAGGCGCGACAAAAATTTTTTGCACTTTTAAGAGTCACGCGAAATTCGAATAATCCAGGTTTGACGAGATGGTACAATGACGCAAACACTGTTTACAAAAACTTATGTGCTAAAAAGAAAATAGAATTTGAAAATGAGCAAGCCCTGTTACTAGGCCAAACTAAAAACTCGAAGGAATTCTGGAAGATAGCTAGAGAAATTAATGGAATCACTTATAAAATAGGCACAGGATTAACTGCAGATTGTCTGTCCACTCACTTTAAACGGCTTCTGGGTAATAGCTCAAACCAAGTGTACTTGTATGCGGAACCTTCAATCATCGATGAAAACTTAGACGGCGAGGTAACCATGGCGGAAATAAAAGCTGTATTGAAAAAAGCGAAAAATGGGAAGGCACCAGGTGAAGATGGGATACCATATGAGTTCTATGTAAATTCAACTCCTACTTTTATTAATAAAGCAAAGGAACTGTTCAATATTATCTTCACAAACGCTGACATCCCATCCTCTTTCAAAAAATCCGTAATATTTCCAATACACAAAAAGGGTGCTTTGGATGTTGCTGAAAATTATCGAGGCATATCTTTTATGAATGTGTTAGCAAAAATATTCTGCGGTGTTCTTGTGGAGAGACTGGAAAAATGGGTGGAAAATAAAAATATTCTCTCAGATCTCCAAGCCGGTTTCAGAAAAAGCTTTTCAACAATTGACCATATCTTCACACTTTCATCAATAGTCAAGGCTTTTCAAGCAAGGAAAAAGAAAGTATATTCTTTCTTTGTGGATTTCAAAGCGGCTTTTGACCTAGTGAACAGAAATGCACTCTTTTATAAGCTTTCGCAGTTGGGTCTATCTTCGAGGTTTATAAACATAATAAAAGAAATGTATACTGAAACTAAAGCATCAGTCTGGGACGGCAAGGTATTTTCAGTCTGGTGTGAAACATGCTCTGGAGTAAAACAAGGTTGTCCACTCAGTACCTTGCTATTTTCACTATTTATAAATGACATCGAAGAAGCCCTGCCTGGAGGTATAAGAATTTCTAATTCTAATGTAAATGTTTTGCTGTACGCTGATGACCTTGTTTTGTTATCTGAATCTCCGGAAAACCTACAGTTGATGATAAATCGGTTGGCAAATTACTGTGACAGATGGGGATTAACGATTAATACCGAAAAATCAAAAATAATGATCTTCTCACGCACCTCACAAAGCCATGGCGGAAATAGTTGGTACTTCAATGGAAATCTCTTGGACATAAGCAGAGAAATCAAATATTTAGGTGTCAAACTAAATGCAACTCTAGATTTCAGCAAACATCTAATGGAAAAAGTCAACAAATCTCAAAGCCTATTGAATTTGTCATGGAAAAATGTTTTTTCGAATAGAAGAGTCATCTTGTCAGCTAAATATAAGATATTTGATGCAGTTGTGAAATCAACGCTCTGCTACGCTTCACAAGTTTGGGGTGCAGATGAGTACGAAGTTATTGAAAAATTTCAAAGGAACTTTTTGAAAAAACTCTTCAACCTACCCCAAAATACATCGAGTTATGCAATCTACATAGAGACAGGAATACCGAAACTTCTTACGAGTACGCTTAAAACACAGGCTGATTATATTATAAAAACGTGTGCCTACTAAAATCAATTTTTTAGAATAATACAGAAAAATGATACTTATCTAAGAGAATCATTTATTGATAAGGCTCGAAAATCTGACAGTAGAATTGTATATTCCAAGCTCAACTACAATCTCAACCAAAGAAACTACTTTCATGATGAACTTAGCTATAAAGAAATTTCTTTCATTTTCAAGGCAAGATGTGAACTTTTCAACTTAAATGGTACACCTTACAACGGGAGCTTCAATCAGTTTTGTACGCTATGCAACCTTAAATCAAAAGAGGACTGTTTCCACTTTCTGAGCATTTGCCCAATATTCAACCAACAAAGACTAGCGTTTTTTGGTAAAAATGTGTTAACTTTGCAAGAAACACTTCAAATTTTAAACGAGTGTGATTGGAAGATTTTAAGTAATTTTTTAAAAACTATTTTTGAGTATAGAATGCTTTTAATTACGGAATATGTTTGATATTTAAGTTTAAATATATTTATCTTTTCTTGATATAATACTTTAAATACATAATTGCTAACCAGCCTGACGGCAAAGCCATAGCTTTTTTATTCATTAGATTGTAAATTTTGTGAAATAACAATTGAAAATAAATGAATTACTTACTTACTTACTTACTTACATAACGGATTTTAATGAAATTTTTTATAGAGATGCTTCCAAAAAGTTTAAAAAACATTACATTTTAAAACTTCAAATAAATATTTTTTTAATTCTTGGAAAAAGTCATTTTTTTTTCGAAAATTCGATATCTCAAAAACTCAATATTACTTTCGAAATTTAATTTCCATTCGTACAGTAATGAGAACTTAAAGCTGGCGTACCATATTTTTTTCTTAAAAATGTTTTAAAAATTTTGTATATAAAAGCTTATTTTTTTAAAGAAATCACTACAAGAACTTATAATTTGTGTTCTTATATAATTCATACCTGCCATACGATTTTTTTTTGCAAAATTTACTAAATATTTTTTTTTCTCAAAAACTGTCCCACAGATTTTTTTTTTTAAATTCAAAAATTTCATTAAGTTAAAGCTAGGTAATGGTTGAAATTTGTTTTCCAAAAAATGGTTATTTTTGGTACCCTCCTTGAATCCATTGTTGTTTTTCTCAAAAACAGTACAACCGATTTTGATAATTTTTTTTTATTTTAAGGCTTCCTAGCAGTTTTAATATTATTGTGTATTCAAGTTTTCAAAAAATTTTGAAATTTTTTTTTGAAAACTCAATATTTCGAAAACCCTATGCTCGATTTTTAAAAACTTGATAAATAAAAGTTTCTTTAAATAATCTACAAGATATGAGAAAAAAAAATGTTATATTACCTAAAAATAACGGTACCCTTCATATAAATGTTAAAAAATGGTTTTCAAAAATCTTTTTTTTTTTCTCGAAAACGATTCCGAGAATTTCGCTTATATTTTTTTCTTTCATTTAATTTTTACGATCTATAATTTAATAAAAAAAATTTGAAATAAAGATGTTACTGACTGTACCATAGAACGATTTTTTAAAATTTTGAATTTCTTTTTTCGGCATAACGGATTTTAATGAAATTTTTTAGAGACAAGCTTCGAAAAAGTTTAAAAATTGCATTTCAAAACTTTAAGAAAAATCTATTTTTTTTTAATTTTGAAAAAAAATCTATTTTTTTTTTTTTTTTGGAAAATTCAATATCTCGAAAACGGCCAAATATTTTTTTGTAAATTTAATTTTTATTCATACAATAATAAAAACTTTAAATTGGCGTACCAAAATTTTTTCTTAAAAATGTTTTAAAATTTTTTTATATAAAAGCTTATTTTTTTAAGAAACCACTACAAAGACTTATAATATTTGTTCTTGCATAAATTCATATTTGCTTGAATCACTACTAAAGAAATTGTTAATTAGTTTTATGCTTATGAACAATTTTTCTCTAATAACATTCATGTTTGAAATTCTTAGTCTATTACATAGGAGCAAGTTCGTGCGACCCAGTCGTGCATTTTATTTCTCTTTACATACGTATATTTTTTTATAAAAGTTGTTTGCTTCAATGTAGAGCCTTTTAAAATCAGGAGCATTGAATTTTCGTCCATTTTCGTTTCCAACCAAAGGATTTTTTTCGAGCAATTTCGCAATAACCATCAAATTACTTCTCTTTTAAATTTTTTTTAGAATATGTGTTTCTCTGTCAGTAGGATATGAAGATTTTATAATGACTTCAAGACTAATAATAATATTATAAATAAATATGTAAATAAAACACTAATTCCACAAAGCCACAAAGCCATGGTTTGGGGTAGTATTTCGTTAGTATAATTAGTATAAGCAATACATATTGGCCTATAAGATGTCACATATCAGATTTATTATGAATAAACCCAGTTTTTGTATGGGTATAATTGAAGCCATTTCTTTCAAAATAAGATTATACTCCGTGTTGTGTAGGCCTAGGCACATGCTTCTTACTTTTTTGGACGTGACAAAGGGGAATTTATAAATTGAACTTTTCCATTAACAAACTAAGTTATCTGAAGCTATATTTGCTGAGAACAGCTTAGAACCATTCAAGATATTCTGTGAAGAGGTCAGGCTTCTGTTTCGAGCTTTAAATGCATTTTACTTTTTGTAATTATATTGAGGATTTATTATCTTAGCTGTTTTCCATAAGAAGTATTTGGTTGAAATATTCTTTAATCATCTTAATGACATGACGTTTGAATGTTGCAAATTAAAAATTTTCGCGAAATTTAAGACTACACTCTTTATGGATTACCATATATTTACAAATATTAATTGAATAAAGCTAAGAATTAATGAGTTCATGTTTATCTCAAAGTCTCAAAGTCAAATTACAAAATAAAAATGGCACACAATCATCAAGGTAAACTGAGTTTGTAATGTGACTACAAAAAACATATTCATACCTTGTCTAACGCTAAAGAAAGATATAAGAAAACTTATTTTAGAAGGAAGTCATTCATTAAGCATGTACCTCTACTTATTGTTTTAAAGGAAAACCTTGAAAGTTCATGTAGCATCGCACGAATTAAAACTTTTGCCTTGTACGTTTTTTGAAATGAATATTTTATTGTTGGAACATAGTTAAATGTGTAATAAGAATGACATGCCTTGTATGAAGATTTGGGGGTATAGCAGCGGATTTGTTTATATTAAGATCTCGAAGGGCTCTTGTAACTGTATACGAGTGCGGAAATATACATGTACCAGCAAGAGCAATGTTAATATCGGGCAACGTAGAGCTAGTAACAAAATGAGCTGCACATTTGCCTTATCTAAAGAGCTAATTATCGGGGTTGTCATTTCAAATGTGTTGGAAGTGTTTGAACCGAAAATGAAGTTGAATTTTTTACGTTCATGACATTTTTTGCCTTTAATTATGGTCATGTAAGAATTTGGTTCTTTTTATAATAACGTTGCAACGTTTCTAACGTTTGTATATACTTTTCACGATTTTCCTCAAATGAGTTGGCTTTGTAAGAGCGAATAAAACTTACTTCTCCCAACCTGATAGTTTTTTACAGCTTGTATCGAAACATAACTTTTCTTTAGGATTTATACTCTTGTTTCTGTTAGGATAAAAAGTACGCATCCCCCGTGAAATCACTTTGTGATCATATCAACCCTGGCATCAACGTCACTATGGAGGAAACAGTGACCAGTTAAAAATTCTAAAAAAGTTATTCAGACTTTCCCAGTTGGCTTTCTCGTATTTCCAAACAGTCCTAGTGGGTTTAACTGGATGAATGGGACACGAGAAATTGGCTAATATTACACAATTGTTCGAAGCGTTGAAAGTTTTTCAAGACCATTTCTTCAACACATGATGCTAATCTTCTACAACTTGATCTCAAAAGTTTCTATATCTGGTGCCTACAAATTACTTAAAGCTAAATATTTCTCACACATATTGAACAGGTTATACTCAATGCAAACTCTACACTAGGCTTTGTGAAACGTTGGTCGAAAGAATTCTCTAACCCGTACGTGACCCGATCTTTAAACAGAACCTTTGTTCGCCCCTTCTTGCAGGCGCCTGTCAAGTATGCTCTCCTTGCTGAATTATTGAGTATAATTGGGGGAAAATAAGATAGCTCTAGTTTCTTTTTTTTTCCAAAACTAAAAATTTATATTTCTTAGGATTTAGTGACAGGTTATTGTCTGAAGACCACTTAGATATCCTTTGAAGAACTTCATTCAATATACTGGCACAATTCTCTATTAGACCTAATAGACAACTTCGATAAATTTCAATAACATCAGTGTAAATATACGTCAAATAATTTAAAATTATATTTTTTATATCTTTGATGTAGAGCGAAAATAAAAGAGGACCTAAAATCTATCCTTGCGGCACACCTCTTACCAATGGAAGTAGTTCAGATAAAGCATTATCTAGAGACACAGCCTGTTTTCTTTCACCAAGATATGATGCAAGTAACTTAACAGCTAAAGGAGAAAGAATACATACGAGTATAAAATCAGTGTCGTAATTTATCAATCAGAATAGAGTGGTACACCATATCAAATGCATAAGAGAAGTCTAGAATAATAAGGAAGGTAACGTGGTGCTTATCCAACTTCTCACTTATGTTTTCCACAACACTCATCAGAGCAGTAATACAACTGTGTTTGTCCCGTAATTCAGATTGAACTGAAACGAGAAGACAATTAGGTGTAAGATACTCGTTCAACTGCTTATACAATAAGCGAATTGATATAGGCCTGAATTCATCACCTGTCGAATTTTTAGAGATTGGTATTATTTTGGTATGGACAAATTCCGGTTATAAATATGGTATTGATAACTTGCGTAATATACACTGAAAATAAAATCTAGGTACAAATGACATAAATGTAGGTTGATCTGATAAAAATTTTGTCAATATACGTCCAACAAAAAGTTTTGTTAAATTGATAAAAATTACAGAATTTTGTTGAGGTAACAAAAAATATTTTGTTGTGTCCACAAAATTATTTTGTTATGCTAACAGATTAATTTGTTGAAATAACAAAAATATTTTGTCAATATGACAAAATTTCGTAGAATTTAAAAAATTAATTTGTCATATTAACAATTCTTTTGTTGTATTAACAATTTTTTTTTAGTGTTAAAAATTTGTTTTTTCTTATAAAAATCGGATTAACAAAATTTGTTCGTTAAATTAACAAAATTGTTTTGTTAAATTAATAATAAATAAAAAATAATAACTTTCAACTAAATTGTTTTGTTAAATTAACAAAATTGTTTTGTTATATTAACAAAATATTTTGTTAAATTAAGAAAAATTTCTTGTTATATAACAAAATATTTTGTGAATTTAACAAATTTCTTTTGTTCAATCTACAAAATTAATTTTGTCAAAATAGTTTTTTTTTGTTTGGGATTTAAGTTCACAAAAATTGGCGTTTCGTCCCTACGATCTCACATGCAACCATCTGTGAGGGCGTATGGACAATACGCAATTTTTGTTAAGTTCAGTTAATCTTACATCGATTTTTTGACAAAAACCAAATGTGAACTATATCATACACAAAAGAAATGTCATGATCAAAAAAATATACGCGCAGAATGTTTTTGTTTCCTTACAAAATAGTTTTATCTATCTGATAATATTATTTTATTAATATTACAAAATATCACAACCCCAAAACAAAATATTTGTCATTTTAACAAAAACGTTTTCATTTTTTGTTAAATTGACAAAAAAAACTAACAAAAACTTTGTGATATTGACAAACATTTACAAAACTGAATTTTTGTAGATACAACAAACATTTTGTTAACATCACAAAAAAGTTTGTCGATGTGACAAAAATCTCTGTTTTATTTTGTTATATTAACAAAACTTGGTTTGTTAAACTGACAATATTATTTGTAGGACATATTTTGTTAAACTGACAAAAAATCATGCTGAATTATAAAAATTTTGTGAAATTAACAAAATCATTCTTTCGTATTGACAAAAATTTAATCAAAACGATAAAATTGTTTTGTTAAAGGTCAAGAAAACGTTTTTGTCAATATTACCTAGGAATTTATTTTCAGTGTATGGAAGGACCAAAGATAATATTACTTTCATGAAAAGCGGATGCACTCCATATAAACCAACACCATTTGATTTTACAGTCATAAAGTTTTCGACTATAACTGTGGTCTCAATCCTTGCAAAGAAGAATGGTTGCTTTGTTAAAACTAGAGGATTACTGGAAGTATTATTCGCAGCTGAAATTGTTGGTAGAACCGATAAGAAACTACAATTTAGATCATTACAATCTACATCACTAGTGCAGCTTAACTGTTGTTTGCCTATCTCTAAATTACGAAGCTTACTCCATAGCTTACGGCCATTTATTGGTGTTTGTAAAATTGATGGAGTTCCTCAATCCGAGAATGTTTCCATTAGTGATATATGCCAAGCCCTTGAATTTTGCCTTACCTTACCGATTGATATAGGAACGTGAGATTCAAAGAGATGATTTATATTACCTTGCAGAAAATCTACTTGGTCCTTCGGCGAGGACATATAATAAATGAGGTCCCAAGGAACGCAACGGATGTGGTGTTCACGAGGAAACCTATCAATATTCTTAAAATTTCGAAAACTCTAAGCTGATGCACTGTTTTGGTTATTTATATCAAAATCGAACGTAAGATATATGAGGTGCTGATATTTGATCATAAAGAAGTACCTACTCTGTTAGTATTATTTACAAAAAACAAATCTGAAAGAGTAAGCTGGGTATTTACGGGATGCAAATCAAATGCGATCATGCCATCAGTAAGATGACTTTCAGCCAATAGGTTATTGTTAAAGTCACCACATACGATGATATTACTTGCACTAGCTGACAAATCTTCCATTAAATAATATAAAGGAGTTAAGTTAATATTTTTGTTTGGTCTAGATACATTACGTAAAAGAACAGAATTATACCCATAGATTATGTCTACAAAAAGATATTCAATAGGACACTCAGCAGGTGAATAACATTTTTGTTTACAATTTAGACCCTCTCTCACATCAATTGCTACACTCTCACCAGTGCAAACATACATACATATCAGAACGAAAAAGTTTATAACCATTCAAAGTAAAAACTGCATCCTTGTTATCAAAGCAAAACTAAGTTTTCGACACACGGACAGCATCAACTTCAGAATTTATAAATAATATCTCTAAATTCATCTATTTTAGGTAGCAAACTTTGAGCACTTAGATGGCCTTGTCTACTACGACAAAGTACACTTGTAATATACTCGTAACTCGTATCTTATTTTTAAATTTTTTTTGAAAATTCCTATACTGTTCAACAAAAACTGTCAGTACAGGGAAGATAGGACGTTTGCCTCTCACTCTGGTTTCATTGGCTTGCATAAGTGTGTCGCCTTTTAAAGCTATCACAGGGTTTCCCTACTTTACATTATAAATCGCCAAAACTCAACATACTCAAAACCCAACTTCGTGAAACTTGTTCTCAAAAGCTTCAAATCCCAAAAGCTCCTTAATAAAATCCACTGAATAAGCTCCTTGCTTGTAATTTAGAATGATAATGGTAACTCTGTTTTGATGTATAATTGTATATAACAATTAACAAGCGCACGATCGTATTGACTTGCCTTTACAGTATCTCTTCAGCAGTGGGATTCAATGGTCGCGTTGGGGTGTACAACTTTTTGCGAAGAATTACAACAACAATTCTTTAAGGAAAGTCAGTGGCTTGCTCTTATTTTAAGTGGCATTTTTCCCAACGTGGTGTAGTGAGGGTGCATCAGGCACCGCTGCTTTGGAAAAAGCTCTCCCATAAGGCCTGTACTGACAATTTTTGTTGAACAGAGTATAGTATACTGAACACAGAGTATAGTAGTCATATTGAAGAAAAAGTAAGTAGAATTGAAGAAAGGTGGTCAATGAAACCTATCCGTTGTTTTGAAGAAAATTTTGTTATATTCAAGAAATACTGTGATTTTGAAGAAATGCATAAAATTTTTCCTTATGGTGTTAAATCCACAAAATTTTGTGAAATTTATTAAATTTCATCCTTCTTTCTTGAAATTTAGTTAATAATTATTTATAGGTATCCTTTATGAAAATTTCCTCAAAAATTACTTTTTTTTAAACTAGTTTTATTTTTTTTTTCTTGATTTAAGTTGATATACATATGTACATAGTAAAAAAAACTTTTAATACAAATTTATTTGTCTTTTCGAATATTTGCTTCATCAAAAATTAACAAATTGTTTTCGTATTTATGATGAAATTGCATTCATCATTTGAAGAAACCTTATTCATTTTGAATATTCAGTCTTCAATATGAAGAAAAATACTATGAAAAATTATTGATTTGAATAATTGATTCTTCAAAATTTAACAAAATATTTTCTTCAATGTCACCTACGCGATTTGGTTCAGTGTAACATGCACACGGGAATGGTTGAGAGTTGTAAGTGGCTAGGTCCCGGTTGTCTTCGAGCTGATGTCCAACCAAATTTATTTATTTTTAAGTCCATAATCCAACAGAATTTTATTTGTGTTACAACTCTCCATGGCCTATGTTTATAAATTAAATTCCTTTAAACTCGCACAAGATATACTATAAGCCCAAGAAATGTGCTATTTTTCATTTTTCAATTTTGTTTTTTTTTTTAATTTTGTTCGTTAAAAAATTAAATTACATTGCAATTAATTTATATTGGAATTCCGTGGGATAAAATATGTGCCTGAAATATTTTATCAAAAATTCAGCTAACAGGATTCTCTATATACATACGTATGCATGCATGTATGTATATATTTTCTATATAGGAATTCATAATAATAATTTATTTTAAATACATATTTTATTAAAATTCCTTGGATTTGAAGATTAAGGCTAAGATTCTGTTGAGAACTAATAATAGAGCTACGTCTAAGAAAATGAAGAGAAATCTACTGTTAAATATAACAATAAATTTACGAGTACTTCCGCAGTTTAAGCCAAACAAATTGAATTTTAAATTTAAATTTTAAATTCTTATCTAATATTTGTTTTAATTATTTTAATTGCAGTGACAAACGGAAAGAAGAAAGAGAAAACATGTCAAATGGAAAACTAATTCCGAGGTGATCAATATTCTATCACCGAAAATCCATGTACGAGTATGATGTCAAAAATTACTATCAACCCAAAGGGAGAACAATATGACTGATAAGCACTAGATCCCGCTAAGATTTTCGTTTGTAAATACTCATATAGAATACCTAATATTTAAGTGTATTTAACTTAAAGATGATAGAACCAACAAGCCCGTCAATTGTATTAAATGGCAGCATATACAATGGCTACATCCTGACAACAACAATTGAATCTACATTTAATAATTCATTTTACAATCACACGAACGGCACATACCCTGAGTAAGTATAAGGACGCTCACAAAGTCCTCCCTAACTAAGTTTATCAATTTCAGCTTATTCACAAAAAAAAAAAAAAAAAAAAAACATCCTGCAAACTGCTTCCGTTGCCGTATTGCAGGAGGTGCCTTCCTCTTAACACGACAGAGAGGAAGTATAGGGAATGTTGAGGAATGACAATGATTACAAACGATACATCTTTTATAAAATGTAGATAATTCAATTTTGAAGAAAACGCTGTCAGATGGTAAAATACATTAAAATCTGATTTATTTCCAGACTGTTGAGTTGTATGCAAGTTTTAAGAGATTTGTGTAAGGAGATTTCCGGTGAGCAGGTAATAATGTAAATTCGAAAGGGGAACCTTCAAACCCTCCTTATGAACCAATATTTCAATTTTCAGACGATGGTGTGAGTCAGATATTCGCATGGCAGTATTTTTAAAGTGTAAAAAAATTTTAACTTAGAATTCTGTAAGTGTGTCTGTCGCAAGGAGAATGTGTCAAATTTGTCTTTTAAATTATATTTTGAGGTATTGGTGCACGTTGCGATTTAGTTAGGAACTAATAGTTGGTACATTAGACTGTCACGTTGAAGATTCGGACGATCGATTTCTAGCTGCTTCCACCTAAAAACCAAAAACTGTTTTCAGGGGTACTGCCTCTTGCGAGAAAGTGATTAACTCTTGTCATGAAAATCTCCTTCTCATTTCGTTCAGATTCACCAAAAATGTATGGTGGACATGCATACAATACTTCAATACTTATATTTACACAGCAAAAGTTGAAAATTGCAATTCACTAGACCCTGGTTCTTCATGATTTGTCAAGCCGGCGAAAAAATCAATTTGTGTAGACTAAAGGTTATTTAAAGTTTTTTTGAGTCAAAAACACTGGTCGACGTAGTACCCATTGGCATAATAGTTATGGCGAAGGACTGTCATGCAAAAGGTCTTCGGTTCGATTCTCTTGGGTTCGATGCCCCAGCAAATAAGTTTTTTTCGGGGGTGTACTGCCTCTTACGAGGAATTGACAAATCCTCTAAGAGTATCTTTTGGCAAGAAAAGTACTGCTTATTAGCCGTTCGGAATCGGTGGAAAATCTTAGGTCCCATAAGTTCCTGTTAACAAGCACACAGGAATGATTGGGAGTTGTAAGTCACCAGGTTCTGGTTCTCTTCGAGCTGTTGAATTATCCTCCTTTGAACCAAGCCACTTTTTTCTTCAAATCCATTCTCAGAATTTCTCCATCACGTGAGAGTTGAGATATTTGAAAGGTGCATAAACTTAATTGGGGGCAATAAATGTTATGTAACATTATGAAATAATCTGTTCGAAAAAATCCCTTATTGTTGTTTTAAGGAACGTATCTTCTTATTAAAACGTAGTTTTAATTTTTCACAAAAGTTTTACTTGTAATATTAGGTTACACGATTATTTGCCAGGATATGCATTTGTAGAAAAATAAAATGCATGACTGGATCGCACGAACTAGCTCTTACGTAAAAGACTAAGGATTTGGAAAATTAATGGCGCAAAATTTTAAACAGCCTATTATTAAGGTTTTAATATGATACTACTTAACAATTTTCTAACAGTTGGCTAAAAAGTTGTATAGGTAAGAGAAGTCGTTACTATTTAATTCTGACTCTTCCCAAAACAAGCGAGTCTCGATTTATTATAAATTGGGCATCTACCAATTAGGTAATAAGTATTCTCCACTTCATACAGATTGCATATTGCACAGACACCAACTGTCATTGTTTTAGGTGTGTTCAGAAGCAATTTATTAAGAAAATTGGCTTAGTACGATTACGATACTATAGTTACAAAATGTTCAAAATTAAGAATGAAATAGAAAAGTACTTTAAAGTTAGCAAATTGCTAAATAGTATCATACTAATACCTTAATAATAGGCTGTTTAAAATTTTGCGCCAATTTTATTTAGAAAAAAAGAAACAAAATATGCAGAATAGTTCATAAATTAAGTTGTTATAAGTTATTATAAAAGTTAAACTTCAAATATTTTATCAAACAAAAATAAATATTAATTTAGCGAATATCAAGATTAGCAAAATCTGCGTTAAATTTAAGTTTCTCCTTGTATCTGGTTCCAGGCATTTGCACCTAGCTTGGACGTTTTTGTACTAAGTCCCTTATAAGTTCAAGTTTCACGTCTTCCACTAAATGCTCATAAAAAACATTTGATATATTTTGTCTCCTAAAATATTTGATTGTGTATGATAAAAGGGTATTCTCTGCAACATCTAATACAGTCCAAAGTAATAGAACTCATTTTTATTTCCAAATTGTATGAAAACATAATCTCCGGGGCGAGCGACAGGGTTTTTGTTTAATGTTAGTTCTTCCAATTCCTCGTCGTCGCTGCTTTGCCATCCTAATGAAGTGTCTGAGGCCCTAACGCTGAACTTTTTGCACTCATCTCTAGAGAAATCCTGAAGACCAAGTTTTACCACCTTAGGCTTTTTAATTTGTGGAATCTTGGGCGTCTTATACTTTTTAGTTTTTGTTTTTAGTGATTATTCTTCCAAACGAGTTTTTTCATTATAGATTCTGGACTTTCCAAACGCACGATCCGTGATTTTTTTTTAAATTTTGGTAGCGAATAGCTTCAGATGTGGTGTGATGTTTTTCAACTACTGAAGTTGTTGGTGGGTCTTGACAGAGAGAGATCATTAGGTCAGCATTGTCTTCAGTTGCTGCTAATGGTGAAAATGGTACAGTAGTAACGTATTCGCAGTGATCGGATTCAATCGGATTTGGAGGAGTCGTGGAGTAAGCAGCAGCTGATTCCCTGCTATCTCTTTCCTCTTCTAAACCCTCCATTTTACAAAATTCACTATCACCAAAAATATCACAATTAAAAGCTGAAATACCTGTAGCAGAAAATCCTTTTGTTATGTTTTCGGGTGAGAATGCTTTGAGGAGTGGCTGGGTGATTCCGGGTTGTTTATCAAATAATTTTTTAATGATATTTTGCAGTGCCGTTTGAGTGGGGCTATTTGCCACATCCAACGGCTGCAATCGATAATACATTTATGTATGTGGTGAAAAGAGAGTAGAACAAATCCATTATCACGGCAAAACAAAATAGCATCAAGCGGAGCGAACGCAAATAGGGGTTTTAGGGGTTCAAACCGCCACCTTCCGAAACAACCAAGAAAATAAGGGTTCATTTTGTTAAAGAAAAAAAAACAAAGTGTTATTTTCGTGCCATAAATTCTTCTGGGCCTTCATCGCGTAAGACGACGATAGTTTGACGACGTCGTTTGAACGATTGAACTGCTTCGTGTAACACATACAAACTTGAATCGTCTGGACGATGTCGTTAAGACGATTCAACTTTAGCTTCATGTAACTTGTTGAACTGTCAAATATGGTCGACTGAACGATTGCGATTGAACGATTGCTATTTTACAATCGTCTCATACATTTTGTGGATTTTTTGAAAGTTTTATTTTAATTTCAATTAATTAAAAAAAATGTTACTACATTACAATTTATTATTTTTCGATGATAATGAAAGTGAATTAAATGAAAGCGAAACTATCGAATAAATGCGAATGCGAAGGACACTAATTTTTCGATTTCCTTTATTTAACACTAGGGATTTCGATCCCGGATAATTTGTTTTCTTTTGGTGTGCGTATTTCGTATACATAAATCCATCTTCAAATAAGGATTCGAAGATTTTGATCTCTGTAAAAAAAATGTGTGAAGGAACGTAAAATCTGTCGATTAATCGAAATCTTCATACGGAAATTGATTTCTCATGTGTAAAGGAAATCAACATAAGGAATGCATCGCACCCTCTCTCACTTCCAACGAAAACTTTAGTTTGATTACAACCAGACAGCCCAAATGACATTTTATTGCTTCTTGATGTTCTCAAACTGTGGACGATGGACGACACGACCGAACGATGCGATTGAAACTTTACACGAAGCAAACTTTTGACGACGTCGTGCTCGACAATCGTTTGGACGACGATCGTCTTAAAAATTACGCGATGAGGGCCCTGGTATTGTTGTTTTTTTCTTTTTTGTAAGTTAAATTTTTATTCAAACAATAATAAACAGTTTAAATATGCGTATAAAATTTTTTTCTTAAATATGTTTTAAAAATTTTGTATACAAAAGCTTATTTTTTTAAGAAACCATTAAAACGAATTACAATTTTGTTCTTGCATAAACTAATACAGTGGAATCTCGCTAGCTTGAACACATATGAAACGATGCCTGTTTAAGTTATTGGATTGTTCAAGTTATTGCATGTTCAAGTTAGCGAGAGTCCGTATTTGCTCAAAACACATGGCATCCTGTGTTTAGCCCCAACTACTAAAGGAGTTTTAGTCATTTACAAAATGAATTTTATGCTTTTTCTCTAATACCATTGGCGCAAATTTTTAAACAGTCTAGTATTAAGGTATTAGTATGATACTACTTAACAATTTGCAAACTTTGAAGTAGTTTAATAACTCATTTTTACTTTTAAACATTTTCTAACTAGTATCGTACTAAAGCAATTTTCTTAATAAATTGCTTCTGACACACCTAAACCAATGACAGTTCGTGCAAAAAACTAAGTAAACAGGCCTTTTGTGGCGTTTGAAAATAGCACGATTCTAAAAAAATCAATTATGTAGGTATTGTATGATTTTAACTTTAATAAAAGGGTAGAGAAAGAATGATGCTAAATTCGTTTAAAATTTACAAAAACGTTGTTTTAATCTAGTTTCATTATAAAACAGCTTTAACATCGTACTAATTCAACTAAAATTTTGCGCCATTAATTTTTGAAATTCTTAGTCTTTTACTTAAGAGCAAGTTCGTGCGACCCAGTCGTGCATTTTATTTTATGTGTCTTCGTATTTTAACGCAACAAATAGACACCAAGCGAACAGCAATTGCGTTTTTGATAAATTATATTATGTATAGGGCAGAAAACGGACTAAGGGAGCAAGTTTGAGTTATTGATGGCTCCAAGGTCGGAGTGTGTTGAAAAACTCACTGATTTCGTTTGTGTAAAAGTTACAGTTACAGATAAGTAGCACATAGCACCCTCTGAGAGCGTTTTATTTATAATTATGTAGTATAGTTAACGTAGATACCAATTGAGGGTCCTTATGTTTTCGTATAACTCTTTTTCGTATGATCGCAAAAGTACAAAAAGTTATAACTTCACGTATTAATATATATAATGCTGGATTTAGTTTTGCAGATTTGGACCACTAAGCGAACCTAGAACTTACTATAACTCTATTTGTTGGTACACTTGTGGAATCACTTACACTCTTTTTCTTCTTCTTGCCAACTTTTGGTAACATTACTCAAATTTGCCAAATAGGTAACATCTTTATGGTGTTTTGTTTTTGCGTTTAGCTGGATGAAATTGTTCCGATATGTCCTATCCCTAAAGGCTCGGTCAAACAGAACGCGTTTTTACGCCGCGTTTCACCGCCGCGTTCAAACGAAGCGTTGTATTACATTGCAATACATGTCCCATGTCACATTGAACGCGTTTTTGACGCCGCGTTGAATTCACCATGGCGTTGCAACGCGGCGGTGAAACGCGACGTTGTGTGAAATTACAGATTATTTCTAACGCTGCGGCAGTCAAAGGAATTTTAAATTTTTTCAAGATGGAAAAATTAATTGAATTGGTGAGAAATTACCAATGTCTATACGATATGGGTGATAAATCGTATAAGAACATTGCTTTACATAGATATTTAATTATTATTATTGAAATATGAGACAAATTGGTCTCTCATCATAAATGCCGCATTGATAGGTCTTCTGTTTGTTGGCCTTCGAGATGAGCGACTCTTCTTTTTTTGTTAATTGGCATGTACCCAAATTCTTTTTCTTTTACGGGAATTTCATAAAATAGCAAATAGAAGCAATATAATTCCCCCTCCGAATCTGAGCTGCTTGAAATTATTTTTGTTAAGGCATTATTGTTTCGTTTATTCATTGCTTTAAAGCTATCTGTTTGACGTCCTCTGACGCGGCAGTTGCAACGTCGCGTCAAAATAATCTTACCGTCGCGTTAAAAAATCTTAACGCGGCGTTGAAAACGCGATCTGTTTGACCGAGCCTTAAGAGCTAATATTGCTTAGTGGTTTCGAGAGAAACGCGTTTAAAGTTTTTTCTTCGAGTCATGGCTCATGTATCGACACCTGGTGGCCCATATGGTACCTCTGATCTCTGATCTCTGCATATATAGGCGCCAAATTGAAAAATATTTATGTAAAACATGCTACTCTCAAAATACCGCTAAATGTCAATTTTCGAGACAAAAAGGTAGGTCTCGCTTTGGTTCTATAAATTACAAAAAAAAAGTATTCGGACAAACGGTTTTAGCTACATATTCTACACTTATTTTACTAGAAAAAAATGCATTTTTGGTCGCCGAAAAAGGAGAACCGCCCTTAAATTAACAATAATACTGTACATACGAAATTTCGAAAAAAATATTTTTTGGATTACGAGTATTAAGAAAAAAAAAAGAAACAAAATAATTTAATAATAAAATGATTATGGCAAAATGGGCGAAGCGAGCGAACAAAAGAACCACTTTAATGAATCATTTGCACATGGCTTTATTATCGATGTCATTATTATCGATGTTGATTTGACATGACATACTTAATAAATGACAGCCGATTTGACGGATTTAGCTTCAACAATATGACCGCAATCCCCTGTCGAAAGTTTTGAAATCTCTTTTGGCAAACCGTTTATATTAACATTTCTAGCTTGATGTCTGCAAATATAAATTTAATTTATTTTCGAAAATATTGTGTCGGCCATACTCGTATTATGTGTTCTGTTTTTTTTTTTTGTTGATGATAAGTCAAAGTATAATACCAATCTTGTGAAAAAAAAATAAGTGGCACCGAGAGGAAATGACAAGAAATGAGAGAAGAGATTAAAAAATTATGACATTTTGACAATTCAAATTGAAAAGGTGTATTCGATTCACAATTTGGTGGCGGCGCGGCGCTCAATGTCAGTTTCAATTAAGAGCAGTAGAATTAGACTAAAATACTGTTTTGAGCTGAATATATTTGTTTCAAGGGTTCAGTTGTATAAAATATGTAAGAAGTCTTGTAAAGAGGGTTCCAAAATGGATCATGATAAATATTTGTTGCAGATAACCAATTTGTTCAGCTTTTAGATAAAAGCCTTGTTCATATTCCAGGGCTATAAAAAATAAAGAAATTCATCACTTTCAGTTACGCCCCAGAGTAAATTTCAATTTCCCGACAACATCTCACTTAATCCAATTTATTTCACGGAAATAATTCCTTTATTAAGCATATTAAAAATAGAAAAGACATCAAGGGAAAAAGCAATGAAATTCTTTAAATACCGCTCTAAATACAAACACAGAGCAATCCTTGCATTTCTATTTTTGAACAAATTTTTACATTTCTCTTTACAGTGCTGATGACATTTCATTTATCCTACCATGGTGGCGCCAAGTTCTATGGAGTATCCTTTTTGGAGGAATGGTCATTGTGGCAACGGGTGGCAATTTAATTGTTGTATGGATCGTGCTGGCCCACAAAAGGATGAGAACCGTTACCAACTACTTTTTAGGTGAGCTTATTTTTTAACTATTTCTTTTTAGTCAGTATACGACAATGATGATGGCGACAATAATGATGGCGACACTGACAACCTTGGGATATGTGATACTATGTCGTGTCAACAATCACTCCAACTCGAAGTTGTAGTCTTCGTCTTACACTCTTTGCCTTGCATAGCTGTGGAATGGAAGGCTTCTTCTACTGCCACGTCTCGTGTCCACATTTCAATAAAACATTCCGCACAAAACAAGTTGCAATTAATTTGCATTTAAAGCCCCGACACTCTTTTGTCGCGCAAGAAGAACTATCCGTCTATACAATCTGCATGGTGTATAATGAGAATTAGTGACGAAAGTGAATACGAGAATAAGGGAATACAATTCTTGTTGGCATTGCGAAGAGGTAAATTACCCTCATTTCCTATGCGACAAAATCGTTTCGCTTTATTCTTGCTTCCAGGAGTTAAGAGTATTTGTTCTCGGTCTTATTCAGGAATGAAGAACTTTGTTTTGAATTGTTTTTCATTGTGCAACTGAGTTAATAGGTGAGGACATTAAGTTAATTATTCGTTGTTGACTGTGCAATGGCCTTATGAGGTGCTGGGTATTTGCAAATTTTATTGTTGACTTGTTAAAGATAAACGAGCATGTTGCGTATAGCAGAAATAGTATCCTAATGAATAATTTATTAGCAAAAACGTTTCTCATTTCGCCAAGGTTGTATTGCAAGACTTAGGAATGAAGGTTGCGTTGATCTTAAAGTTCTGATTAACAAAAAAAATCTTGTAAAATATCGATTTTGACTCCAAACGCTTACACAAATAGGCTGAAATGAATAACTGAATCTAAAATTGTGGTATGACCATATAACACAAAATATGTTTGTTTCATCTTTAATCAAAGTTATGTAAGTAGCTCAAATTAAAAAGTATTTTAAAACTAAAATATCAAAATTGCCTGGCATGATAGTGCCCGGCATGAAAGCTTTCTCGGATATTATTTTTCTCATATGATATACTTTTTGCGATCGATAAAATTTAGCAACATACCCAGTGGCTATGTTCAAAAATTGTATTATACCCTTTTCTTTCACTATTCGTTGGAACGGGTTAGTTGGAGCTTTTTGGGAAAACAATTTCTGGAGTTTAAACTAAGATCTTAGATTTAAGGAAGAATTAGTAAGGGTTCTTCAGAAATTAACTTTTTTTTACACGTAAAGAACAATTTTTTAAACGTTTTCAAGAAAAAAATTTTGGCACACAAAATTCCAATTTTGTATGCTATTATTGTACAAATAAAATCTTAAATTGCAAAAATAAATTATCAACCCTGTTTTGAAATATGGTAGATATTGTCAGTAGTATCTTTTAAAATTTTGTTTTATATAATGTAAATATACATGGTAAAAATTAATAGAAAGAAACAAAAATTTATCAAAATTCTAAAATCCTTTTTCGAGATAACTACAAATTTCAAAAACCATTTTTTGACATTTGTAAGGTTCTTAGATAAAATATTTTTTTTTTTTCTTACATCTTATAGATTGTATTAAAAAGCTTTTAATGTCAAGTTTATAAAATTTCAAGCATAAAAATATTGAGTTTTGAAAAAAAAATTTTGACTATTTTTTTTTAATCCAAACAAATATGTTGGTAAATTCGAATACAAGATATCTACTAATAAAACTTTTGGGAGCTTTAGCATACGAAAATTATCAAAATCGGTTGTCCGTTTTTGAGAAAATTAAAAACAAAAAAAAAATGAATTTGAATTTCTTGTTAAAGATTTGTGGGATAGTTTTTGAGAAAAAGAAAATGCTTTGTAAGATTTGGAAAAAAATCGTATGGCAGGTTCCGATGTTTTTGGTCTTAACAAAAAAAAATATATGGGGGGGGGGGGGGAATTGAAAATGCTATCTAACGAGTTTAAAGAAAATCGTCCGAGCTGCTTAGGCTGTATTTGAAAAGACAGACCGAATTGCGACAGGCACTTTTTTCGAATTTTTTATGATCGTGATCAAAATCACCACTTGGATTTTTCTTACGAAGGCATAACTTGCCTTACAGTTAAATATCGCAACAACTAGTCACGAAACAGTATAGAATAATAGTAGGTGCTATGCAAATGGTATGGTTTAGATTTCAGGCGTGTTCTGTCTCTTGCTGCGGAAGAGACAAACCTTCATATCCGCCTACCAAACCATTGTAGCGTATTCCAAGCGGAAATTCTGGCGATAAAGGAAGTATTGTCTTGGCTTAAAGAAAACGTGGTATCTAGCACGGATATCCGTATCTTCTCAGATAGTCAGGCTGCTTTGAAGTCCCTCGCATCAGTCTCTGGAAACTCCAAGACTGTCGATCGTCTCTGATGCAGATGGCCAAACATTATGACATTCAACTATTCTGGGTGCCGGGTCACAGGGACATTCCGGGGAATTGCAAAGCCGACGAACTCGCCAGAATTGGAACGGAAATGCCTATCTTACCCGAAAAGGCAAATATAGGTATGCCCATAGCTACAAGTAAACTTATGTTGAAACGAATCGCTCTGAAACAATCAAACATAATATGGCTTAATACTACCACTTGTATGGCGACCAAACAAATCTGGCCTAAACTGGATCTGAAACGGTCAAAATGTCTATTGTCCCTCAGTTGATCTCAGATCAGCTCCGTAATAGGTGTCATAACTGGACACTGTCTCATAGGTAGACACGCCGCACGACTCGGTGTACTATCAAACGATTTTTGCAGGAGTTGCTTGGACGAGGAGGAAGAGGAGACAATCCCACACCTTCTTTGTACATGCCCTGCTCTCTCTTACAGACGCAAACTTTATCTAGGAGAATATTTCTATAATGAACCAAGCGATCTCATAAACACAGACATTAAAAAGTCTCCTTCGCTTCATCAGAAGCTCCAAATGGTTTTAACTAGTAGGAAACCTTTTTGTTCCCTATTAGATCGTGGTATCACAATGGACCTCTAATGGTCTAAGTGTGTCAGACGCTTTAATGACAACCACTTTAACCTAACCTTAACCTATGTCCTGGAAGATTCTTTTCATCTTAGCTGTTCTGCTTCAGCTTGAAACTCTAGGACCATTCAATTACTCCTAATACGCAAACAGGAAATTTTGAGATGGTATTTTGAATAGGTTAAGGCTCTCTAGTTGCTAATGTTCTCTAATTTTTTAATTTTCTGAAAATTTCTTTTTTGATTTTCTTCAAAACGTTACAACTGATTTTGATTATTTTTATTATTCTAAAACTTTTAAGAAGTTCCAATAGTGTTGTGTATTCAAATTGTAAAAAAAAAAATTTAAATGTTTCCTTAAACTCAATAATAACTAACACTTTTTAATGTTTTCTAAAATATATAGAACGAAATTATAAATTTTGTACAAATTTTAAAAAATCTTTTTTGATTTTTCTCGAAAACCGCTCATAGAATTTCTATATAATGTATTTGTATATATCTGCGGTGTTTGGGAGAAACATGATAACTCCATTTTAAAATTTGCGGCTTTACGACCACCTTAGATCGAGCTAGAGCCTATGCGCGTGAACCAATTTTCTTCAAACTTGAAATACGATTTTTCTTAGATTCATCATCATCATCGGCTCGACAACCGGGTTCCGGTCCTGGCCTCTTTCAACAAGTCTCTCCACCTATCCCGGTCTCTAGCCGACGCCATCCAGTTGCGCACCCCAAGGCTTCGGGCGTCCTGGTCTACGCCATCTCTCCAGCGCAAGCATGGTCTACCACGCTGTCGTCTACCATAGAATGTACCACAAAGAACTTTCCGAGCAGGTTCCTCTTCGCTCATGCGAGCTAGTTGCCCGGCCCACCGGAGTCTACCCAGCTTAATTTTTGTCACGATATCTGCTTCTAGGTAGATTGCGTACAATTCATGATTGTTCCGTCTCCGAAATCGTCCTTCCTCACATATGGGGCCAACAATTCTCCTTAAGACTTTTCTCTCGAACGCAGCTAAGAGGTCGGAGTGCCTTTTGCTAAGCACCCAAGTCTCGGATCCATATGTGAGTACTGGCAGGACCATGGTCCTGTACAGCAGCAGTTTTGAAGTTATGGTGAGATTTCTGGATTTGAAAACCTTTGACAGTAGTAGGCTCTGTTGGATTTGAGAAGCCGCCCGCGTATTTCTTCTTCTATATTGTTATCGGCTGCTACTTGACCCAAGGTATTTAAAGGATTGCACCACTTCAAATTCGTGCTCCGCAACCTTGATTGTTTGACCAACTGTTCCTCTCGCATTCGACGCCACCATGTACTTTGTTTTACCTTCACTAATGTGCAGCCCCAGATTTTGTGCCGCCTGCTCGATCTGGATGAAGGAATCGTGTACAGCTTGTTCGGTTCTTCCGATGATGTCAATGTCGTCTGCGTAAGCTAGTAACTGGCTGGACCTGTTGACGATGGTCCCTCTTGTTGCCGTGCCAGAGTCACGGATTGCTTTCTCCAACGCCAGGTTGAAGAGGAGGCAGACCAAACCGTCCCCTTGTCGGAGACCATTAAAGATTTTGATTGGTCTGGATAGCAATCCGGCTTTTTTTACTTGGCTTGTTACGTTGGTCATGGTCAACCTACATAGTCGTGTCAATTTATTTGGGATGCCGAATTCTCTCATGGCTTTGTAAAGTTCTACCCTGGCTATGCTATCATAGGCGGCCTTAAAGTCTATAAACAGATGGTATGTTGGGATGTTAAATTCTAGACATTTTTCCATCGCCTGCCTAAGGGTAAAGATCTGATCAGTTGTGGATTTGCCTGGAATGAAACCACACTGATATTGTCCGATGACGGTTTTAGCGTATGGGGTTATCCGGTCTTGAAGGATAGAGGAGAATATCTTATAGGCGGTACTCAACAACGTGATACCTCTATAATTGCTGCACGTTGTGACATCTCCCTTCTTATGTATGGGGCATATTAGACCTTTTCGCCAGTCTTCTGGCATTTCTTCCTGCTTCCATACGTGTACTATAATATCATGAATTGCTTGACGTTAGGCTGGCCCGCCGTGATGGAATAATTCGGCTGGTATGCCATCGGCTACCGGGGCTTTGTTCTGTTTAAGCCGGCCTATAGCCTTCTCAACCTCTTCTATGCTTGGTGGCGGCAACATAGGGTATTCTTCTTGAAGTAGTGGAGCCTCCACTTCTGCAGTGAGCTGACCATTTAGCAATTCATTAAAGTACACTTCCCATCGCTCCAGTAGGCTTTCAGGATCGGTGATCAGATTTCCCTCTCCGTCCGTGCAGTATGTGCAGCGTGGTGTTCACTGCGTCATGTTTCGGACGGATTGGTAGAACTTCCGCGCCTGGTGCGGACCTCGCTCTCGGCTGTTTTCTTTTTCACAGATTAGGTTCTTCTCGCAGGCTGATTTCTTTTGTCTGTGAAGCCGTTTTTCTGTTCTTCTGAGCTCTTTATATTCCTCTTCGCGTGCCCGCGTTCTATGAGATTGTTGCATTGCTCGGTACGCAACATTCTTACGTTCAGTCGCTAGCTTGCATTCATCATCAAACCAGTCGTTCCGATTTTTACGACTGCTGCCTAAGATGGAGTTGGCAGTACTAATGACAGTATTTTTAAGACGTGTCCACTTTTCATTTACGCCCAGCATACTGGCTCCAGGACTTACTCTCTCTAAGTCAGGTGTTTCTAGGGCGAGTCCTAACGCATTACCAAAGGTGTTACTGGTGTTTTCATTACGCAGGGCAGCCGTGTTGATTCGAACCTGATCGGCGGATGCAATGCGTCTTCGCAAGGCAATCCGCCCTCGCAAAACCATACCAACAAGATAGTGATCCGAGTCGATATTGGCACCTCGGTACGTTCGTACCGTTATCAAGTTCGAGTAGTGGCGACGGTCTATCAACACGTGGTCTATTTGGTTACGAGTGACTCCATCAGGTGATACCCAGGTGGCTTTGTAGATATCTTTACGCGGGAACCTGGTACTCGCAACGACCATGTTTTTCGATGCTGCCAATTCTAAGACTCGTCCATTGTCATTAGTGTTCTCATGCAAACTATGGGTGCCTGCGTAATGCCTGAATACCGGCTCCCGACCTATTTTTGCGTTCAAATCCCCAAGGATGATTTTAACATCATACCTTGGACAGGCATTGAGGGCCCTCTCGACTTGTTCGTAGTATAAGTCTCTTTTTCTTCGTCTGAGGACTCCTCCGTAGGTCCGTGAACGTTAATGAGGCTGATGTTCGTAAATTTGCCTCGCACGCGAAGGGTGCATAGCCTTTCGCTTATAGCGTTAAAGCCGATGATGGTAGACTTCATTTTTTCGCTGACTAGGAAGCATACCCCGAGCACATGGTGTTTTGTATGACAGCTGCAGTATATGTCATATTCTTTCTTCTGTAAAACACCATTCCCTGTCCATCTGATTTCTTGAAGAGCTGTTATGTCAGCTTTATACTTTGACAGGGCATCGGCTAGCTGCTGAGCAGCTCGAGCTCTATAGAGCGATCGTACGTTCCATAAGAAAATTCGTAAATCGTTTTTCCTTTTTCTTTGCGTGGGTTGTCGTCGTGAGATCAGTCCGTTTCCGAGGCTTGTTGTCGGTCTCGTAATTCTTTTAGTTTTACGGGACAGGGAATTAAACTGTCGCCAACCTGAGGCGACTTGGGCCTTGTCGTTTCAAAGGCCTTCTCTTAAGCTTCAATTTTATGATATGCAAACCAAAAAAAAAATTTTTTGTTGTCCCAATACTTAGTTGAGTGAGTGTGACAAGATTTTGAAAAAAAAAAACATATTTAAACATTTTCGCTTTTTCACACAACTAAACAATTTTTAATAATTTTTTACGATGCATCATCTTTTAGTACGTCAGAAAACCTTCAATTTCATGTTTTATTATAATTTAAATTTAAGTAAAAATTCAGTGTAATCTCCGTGGCCTTGTTATCTTTGTACCGTAAAAATATTTTTTAGTCTAACCACCGCCAAAAGAAAGGTATTTACTCATACTTGAACCTGATATAATTTGAATGACATTGAATTACATTTACTATATTAAAATTAAGAAATAGTCGATTTTGTAATCTCCGTGGCCATTTTCTTATTTGTTTTTTAATAAATGTTCTTTTAGTTTATAATGGCTCATATTATTATTAATTTTTTTATATTCTAGATAAATATACTGAATTTCATCATTCCTTACAGTATTGGTACCGTAAAAGTTCCAAGAAAGTTATGTGTCGTTATTTAAAAATATTTGTTTGCCTCTTTCATGCTTTTAAACAAAATGCATTTAATTTGAATTTTTTATTAATTATCCTATTAAATTTCTTTGCTTTCCACAAAATTTCAACTATTTATTGTTACTACTATTTATTGTTTAATACTATTTATTGTTATTTTATGCAAAAAAGAACATTTTTAATACATTCGAAATTTTCAATTTTAATTTTTATCGAAAAATACTCCTAAAATGAAAAATATTTGAAATTATTTTTGCGCAACTCGAAAAACTCCTTTTCTACTTGTTTACTATAGATTTAGAAACTAAAACCCAAGAAAAAGTGAAAAAAAAATTTTTGAAACGATCAATAAAAAATGTCAATTTTTAAAAAATGACCCATGTACATAATAATGCAGTTGTCAACATGTTTTTTTAAATACTGAAATCATTTTCTGTGAATTTTAGTAGATTATTTTGTATATGAACTTTGACAGAACTTTGGACGCGAATTCACAGAAATGCACAGTTTCAAAGTAAAGGAACGAACCTATTTGTTTCAAGAGTTTTGTTGTTTGAAAAAGAACGCGCCACCTGTCTCCGCTAGGTAATGTAAAGTTTGTTAGATTATTTGATACGACATTCAATGTGTGCACCTATACGAGAAAAATAACAGCAAGTTGGTGCGACCCTGTCAGACATTTTATTTTAAATACCTCCCAAAATTTTCCATATCTATTTATTTGGAAAAAAAATCCTTTCTCTATTATCCTCATATGAGACACAGAAGCCTACACACGCAAAACAGTGCCTATTTGGAAAAAGCCTTAGATACGAATGTAGACCCCAATGCACTCGTAATTTATGTCAGGAGTTTCTCGGTATTCTATTTTTAGTTTAAAGATATAAAATTTGCATTGGAGATTAGAGCAAGTTTGAAAATTCACATAGTGAGAGATTCTTCTTATTAAAATCACCTCCATTATGCCATGCAGCTATGAAGAAGCTACATTCATCTATACATATTACACTTTGTACCTATTATTTGCTAAATATTTCAGAAAAAGATATTTACAAAACTGTTTACTTAACAGGATTTCAATTTAAATCTTTCAGGCTGCATAAGGTCTTCCCCCAAAAAAGGGCAATCTCTAGAGGAAGTTAAACTAAACAAATCTCTTGTGTATCGTATGCATATATCATATATCATATAACATATATCATATCCATTTCATTTGGTAACTTACTTTGGAGAATTCATTACAAAGTTTCTTCATTTGATGAATGAATTCAGTTTCAATGATGAAAGTTCCTTTTCCGAATGATCCATTTAAAGTTGTGCGTTGTGTATCACTCTGAAAACAAATAAAATTGAAAATTACTTACATCTACACAATAAGCCTAAAGGCATCATCCAAACATACTCGTATGCAAACGAACAGGAATGTGAATGTGAAGTGCTCTTACAATATGAAATTTAGTTTCGTATACCCTGGGCTTGCTGAGCTTTAAATAATGGTTTAATATTTTTTTTTATATTGTTTTACAGTAGCTATTAAATACATAACCTATATACATCTTATAGTAGAAGAATCTCATCAGACCTAGACCTGCCCCTATTGGGGTACAAGGTGAAAGGTACACAAGATAGCAATTGACGAATGCGTTATTTATTAAATTATTTAGTAAATTAATACGGTCAGGGCATAGTGTGGCCGCGCTTAACAGGACAACTTTTATTTTTCAAAGGAACCATATGAACATAAGACAAGAGCCAATATTACAGGGCAAGGGTATTTAAGTTAAATCTGTCTTCGAAAGACTTACAATTTATTTCCAGGAAACATCCCCTTGGGGTCTATTTTATTATTTATCGCGAGTCAAACATTTGTGTGCCAAAAATTAAAACATTTTGGAAACATTTTGCGTAATTTGCAACAAATTTACGAAATACTAATTCGTTCGTCTTCTGTTCCATCGCTCGTTTTCAATGACACTCCTTTTAAAAGCTTACAAGAATAAAATGCACGACTGGATCGCACGAACTTGCTCTTATGTAAAAGTACTTTGGAATTTAAGATACATTTTATAAATATAAAACATGGATTTAATGAGATAATAATGTTCGAATGCATAAAATTGCCGTCTGGTTTCCGGAAAAGTATGAATTCATGCAAATAAACTTTAAAAAATCATTTTATTATTAAATACATTTTTTATATAAGAAATTTCTCTAAAATTTTTCAAGAAAAAAAATGTGGGATGCGAATTTTAAGTATTAAATAATATTGATTTTAGGAAATAATTTTAAAAAATAATCGTTCATAGGTTTTGAAGATATTGATTTAAATTTTTTTTTTTTTTAAACCCAATAGAGCCGTTAATGAGAAAGTCGAAAATCAAAAAAACGAGTCTATGGCAGGTACCCCTAATAACATTTTGCCCCAAAATTTGTTTTGACGAAAATATAGTTCATGTCCATAATATCACACCTAATTTTTTTTTATCAAAATCGTTAGAGCCGTTTTCGAGATAAATAAGATTTTGCATTACGGGTGTATGCCCCCATAGTTTTGGAGCTAAAAAAAAAATTTCAATTTCTCCTCTAGGGAATCACCGAAGACTCTTAACTACCGAGATTGAAAGATATAGGTCCAGTGGTTTAGGCTGTAGTGAGAGGTATACAGACATACAGACACACTGAAACATGTTTTTTGTGTACTAAATTTTCCTTAAAATTTTTATAAAAAAAATTGATATGCAAATTGTTAGTATTTAATAAAATACATTTTAAAACGTTATTTAAAAATTTAATCGTGTATCGGTTTTCAAGATATTGAATTTTCAAAAAAAAATATGTATTATTTTTTTAAAAATCCAAAAACTATATTTTCGAAAAAACTTTTAGTTTATATTTTTTCAAATGCAAAACAGCTCCTGCATAAAAATTTTGGTTAAAATCGTTAGAGCAGTTGGTGAAAAATTCGAAAATCAAAAAAACCGTTATATGACAGGTACCCCTAATAACATTTCCCCCCAAATTTTTTTTTCACCAAAATATAGTCCATGTCCATAATATCACACCTAATTTTTTTTATCAAAATCGTTAGAGCCGTTTTCGAGATAAATAATATTTTGTATTACGGGTGTACGGGGGGTACCCTTAGTTTTGGAGCTAAACAAAAAATTTCAATTTCTCCTCTAGGAAATCACCGAAGACCCTTAACTACCGAGTTTAAAGAAAATACCTCCGGTAGTTTAGGCTGTAGTTCGAGGTACACACATACAGACATACAGACAGACAGACGGAATTGTCGGACCCACTTTTTTCGTCTTCGCTATCATCGTAATGTCAACTTTGATCAAAATCTCGAGTTCGGTTTTTTTTCCAAATGCAGAACTTGCCCTATAGTACCTATATCGCAAGTAAAAAAGTGCCATGATTCCTCCTGAAATTGAAAGCGTAAATATTTACATCTGCCAAATCTTCTTTCGCATTCGTACAGTTGTTGTACTCGTGGTGTGAAAGAAAGGAAACACTTCTGCAATTATATTTTAAATAGTTACTTTTATTTTGTAATGATGTTACCACGTTGGTGGTCTAAGCAAGAAGGAGGATATTGCGCCATATTAAAAAAGTACATCGCTTTTTTATTGCTAAAAACAAGTGATACCAAATAGCTTACTAATTTCAATAATCTTTAAGGCTATAACAATTTTTTCTCTTCAAGGGAAACAAATTCTTCATTATACATCCAAATGGTATTATTTTAACTGAACATATTTCAAAATCATAATTCAATAAATTTAAAAATTTACTTACAAATCTAAATGAGATAATTTCAAATTTAAATACAAGTAACAGGAAAACTTAGTTCTAATTTATAAGTCTTTATGATTATACTTAATAGTTAAATTATTTCACGATTCATTTTGTTTATTTCATATCATTAATAATATGTCAGCCTATCCAAAGGTTTTCGAATTCTATTACTTTTTCGTGGTATAAATGGTTGTTTGTTTTCGGAAACGTTTGGAACAGGGTCTGATTGTTTTTCCTTTATATCTTTATCAATTTCTTGATTTACTGGTACCGGAAGTTGTTGGTACTCCTCCGAACTTTCACTCGGGAACTGGGGATTAACATCAACGACCTGGCTGCCTGCATTTTTGATTTGATCGACGTGCCGGAACGCATCTTTACCATTATCTAGTTTAATATTATAATGCAATAAACCAGTTTTTTCATTAACTTCTCCAAAATTCCATTTTTCCTTGCCAATGTAATTTCTAATAGCCACTCTTTCTCCCTTTGAAAAACTTCTGCTATTAATATTTTCATTGAATGGTTGAACATTATCTTTTTTCTCTGGCAATAATAACGAAAATTTATTTCGAACAGGATAATTAAATAATACTTCAGATGGTGACTTTTTTGTAACAGGGTGCGTTGTAATTCGGTATTGGAACAAAATATTATTTAATTTAACTTCTAAATCTTCGTTTTTGTTTTTAAGACAACGCAATTTGTTTTTTAAAGTTTGAAATTTAGTTGGGATAACGACCCGCAAACCACGCATTATACAACCACTTTGTATAGAAAATTCATTTTGGTCAACGCCAAATCGTACGTGAGCTTGAAGTTGAGTACCCATTTGAATCCCTTTCAATAATTTACTCAGTAACAAATCTCTAGAAGTTTCCTCAGCAATCTGTTTTGCCGTAATTGGTAATGTTTCTATCTGATTTATTTCAAATAAATCAGATTCTTCAAGCTTAAAAGAATCATTGGTTGAAATCGGTAGTCTTGACATGGCGTCAGCATTGCCATTTTGCTCTGAACGTTTGTACTTTATTGTATAATTAAATGCTTGCAAATAAATCGCGTAGTGTTGCATACGTGTAGCAGACAAGCAAGCTTTTATCGGCCGCAAAAATTTGTACCAGTGGCTTATGGTCTGTAAATAGAATAAAATGACGACCGAAAAGGAATTGATAAAATTTCTTAAGACCGTATATAATAGCGTAGGCCTCTTTGTCTATTTGAGACCATTTACGTTGCGAATTTGACAACGTTTGTGAAGCAAACTGGATGGGTCTATCAGTGCCATCTGGATATATGTGGGATAATACTGCCCCCACACCCACTGGAGAAGCATCTGTCGACAAACACAGCGGCTTATCTTTTGCGTAATGCACCAAAAAATTATCTGAAATTATTTCTTTTTTTATTGCTTTAAAAGCACTTTCACATTCTGATGTCCATTTAAATTTATTATTTTTCCTAATCAAAGCATGCAATGGCTCAAGAATCTCTGACAGATTATGAAAAAATCGTCCATAATAATTTACTAAGCCTAGCAAGGATCGTACCTCAGATACATTTGTTGGGCAAGGGGCTTTAACAATTGCTTCTGTTTTACTTGCGGTCTTATGTATTCCGTCTTTATCAATTTTAAAACCATAGTACTCAATCGAGTCTTGAAAATAATGTGATTTTTCAGAATTTACACGTAATCCAAATGAAAACAACCGGGAAAATACTGTTTCTAACCTTGCGAGATGTGTCTTATTATCCGGACCGGTGATACAAATGTCGTCAATAAAAACTCCCACACCCTCGATCCCAGCAAGTATTTCTTCGATTTTTTTCTGCCATTTTACAGGTGCACAACTAAGACCATACCACAACCGCGTACATTTAAACAGACCTAAAAACGTAGACAAAGTTAATTTTTCCTGATCCTCCTCCCTCACCTTCCACTGTAAATAAGCACGGCGAAGATCAACCTTCGAAAATTTTTCACCGCCATTCATTGCATTAAAAAGCTCGTCTATTGTGGGGAGAGGATGTTCAGTCGCGATCATATATTTATTCAACGTAATTTTAAAATCTCCGCAGAGGCGTATTTTTCCATTTGCCTTTACTATCGGCACGATTGGAGTTGCCCAATCACTGTGGTCAACACGAATCAGAATACCCTGAGCAACTAAATTATTAATTTCTTCCGCGATGGAGTCACGAAGCGCGAACGGTACCGGTCTATGCTTAACAAACACAGGTTTCGAATTTGGCATTAATTCAATTGAAACCGGTTGTCCCTTAATTTCGCCTACATTTTCGCCAAATATCGCACTGTATTTTTGAATTAATATTGAAAGTTCCGGTGGTAAATATGAAACTTTGGAGTTGTTTTGAACATTACAATTTTTTTCATTTACCTGGTAACACTTTTCATTTTTTGTATCGCGTTCTTCATGAAATATCTCCGTCAATGGTAAACCATTAAATGCATACAGCCACTCTCTTCCAAATAGCGCGTTTTTATTTGACTCAACAATATACAACTGCAAACTCTTTTCCATTTTCAAGTTCTGCGGAGCAACAACAACCTCAACAACACCTAAAACATTAAGAGAAGAATTATTATATGTATTTAACTTAATGTTAGTACTTTTAATCGGAATATCACTAAAGTTCTTACAAAATTCCTTATAACTAATAACCGATACGCCGGCCCCACTATCAATTTCCATTTTAATTAATTTATTTTCAATATACACGTTAATCCACATTTTTTTTGTAAAATCATTGCTCTCACATATTGTGTTAATATAAGCTATTGGTTCTTCACTGATCAATTCGCAACCATCTTCTAAGTGGTTAACTGTACTGTTTTTCTTATTCTTTTTTTGTTTTTTAAAACACACTTTAGACAGATGACCGCGAATCTTGCAGAAGTTACAAATAGTATTTATGTGAGAGCAATTGTTCGCAAGGTGGGGGCCGTCGCAACGGAAGCAATGTATTTGTTTTTGGCTTTGGCCTTTATTAAAATTTGACACGTGTGACTTCTCTGATGAGTGTTGATTGTTGTTGTTCCTCATCGTCTGGTTGCTCTGGATCTTAGCATACCGTTCTTTTTTATGAAAGTTAATTGAATGTACTGAAGTTTTATGAATTGCTGTCTCGTTTAGTTGAGTAGAATTTTGTTGTGACATCTCTAGGCTCGTAGCAATTTGGATTGCCCTCTCGAACGTTAGGTCTTTTGTTTCCAACAATCGGTCCTTTATTCGTTTATCTCGAATGCCACAAACAAGTTGGTTTCGCAGTGCAGTTGTCAAATAAGTACCAAAATTACAATGTATGGCCATTTTACGCAGCGTGGCTACGTACTCGCGGACGGATTCTCCCTCCAACTGCTCCCGATGGTGAAATTTGTAGTACTCCGCTACTTCTAAAGGCTGCGGATTGTAATGCTCCTTGAGCACGTAGACTAACTCGTCGTAGGTCTTGGTTTCAGGTACCGCTGGGGAGATTCCATCACAAAGTAAATCGAAAGTATTTGGCCCAATATAATGTAGCAAGTAATTTAGTCTCATCACCGAATCTTTGACGTTGAAGATTGTAAACGCTCCTTCAAGACGTTGCAACCAGCGTTCGAATTTACTTTTAGTCTCGTCAAAGAATTCTATGGAGAAATTAGGCGGCACTCCGCCGACGTACGTAGGTGCAGCAACAGCAGAAATACCACCCGCAGCAACACCACCACCAGCAACACCACCAGTCATATTACGTAATTATGTATGATTATGTACTCAATCGATGAAATTAAAATTTGTACCAATTTTCTTTCAATACGAATCCTCGTCGCCAAATTGTTGTACTCGTGGTGTGAAAGAAAGGAAACACTTCTGCAATTATATTTTAAATAGTTACTTTTATTTTGTAATGATGTTACCACGTTGGTGGTCTAAGCAAGAAGGAGGATATTGCGCCATATTAAAAAAGTACATCGCTTTTTTATTGCTAAAAACAAGTGATACCAAATAGCTTACTAATTTCAATAATCTTTAAGGCTATAACAACAGTTGAAAGAGAAAAATATATGCAGGTCTTCGTAGACTGAGATACTCTGCTCAAAGCCCTTTTAATGCCATTTTTTATATTTAACTGTTCAGTTTACCCATGCTTGGACTATGAATGTAAGCGTAAGTTAAATGTTGCATTCAATGATTGCTTGCGTTTTCTTTATAATAAACCTAGGTATGTCAGTGTTTCTCATCTTAATCGATCTATTTTGGGAATTACTTTTGATGAATATTATAAATTTAGAAATATTTTAAGACTTCATAATATTATCCATGGCAGATGCCCATCAGAATATCTTAAAGATACACTGCAATTTGCACAGTCTTGCAGAGGCATTTAGCTCATTGTACCGCGTTTCTCATACACAACTGCAGAGCGGTCTTTCTATGTTTCAGTTATTAGAGAGTGGAATACTCTCCCAATTGATTTACAGAATATTGTCAATATGTATCAAACTTTTGGTCAAAGCTTCTCTCCCACTTGGCGAATTAAATGTCTTACATTCACCCTTATTGTAGCAGGCGTTTCGCTTGAACGACAAATGTCATTTTCAAAAATTTGTATTATGAATGGCGTTTTAGAGTCGTTTATCGTTATTTTTCGAGTCGTAAGGATATACTCTGAGTGGAACGTAAGTTTTCGTATGAGAAATGTCACTCATCTGTATTATAACTGTCGTTTTTCTCGACTTCTACGACTTTCAGAACGCTATTTTTCTCGAATACAAATTTTCAAACGACTCATTGTCGAAATTGGATAAAGATGAAAATTTTACATGTTAGTATTGTGTAATTTGTAATTTTTATTATATTTGTTTTATTTAAGGGTGAAAATAACTAACCCAATACAGATGCAGTGTATCACTGAAACTTTTCTTATGCTTGCAGCTCCCGCGTTAGGTCTTGCAGTTGAAACTGATGAAGTTTCTCAAAGCCTTCGAAAGATATTTCCAAAAACATTTCGAGAAGGAAGACCTCTGTTAGGGTAAATTTTCTGGTATCTTCGTTGTGCTCTTCTTGAATTTCCATTGCACAACCCATAAACGAATACAATGTCTGCGTTTTCTTCTCTCGTAAGTAAAGGCATTTCAAAAAGCGCTCTTATCAAACTTGATAATCTGTTGAATGAGTTTTGAGTTTTTCTATTCTTATTTAGTTAATATACCCATTGAACAGTCATTCCCAAAATTTAACTTTCCCTGTGAAGGGTTAAGGTGATTAGGATTTTGACAGCAAGTCAAATAGGCATAAGTACACTTTTTCCCTTTTTATAATAGACTAAGAGCCCACAGCAATTTTTGGGTGTGATTGATAACAAAAAATAATTAGCATAATTAGATGGGCCTTTAGTAGTTACTTACAAATGTGAACGTCTTGCATGCTCTAGTGGGAGCAATAGTGCATAAGAGTGCATCAGATATGCAGTTTTTTCCAAAGTCTAAACAATTGTGATACAAAATTTGCCATAACTTCAAAATGAAGAGCTAAGTGGCCTGATTGCAAATATCGAAGTCCAAGACGTTTTGAAGGCGGTCTTCTTCGTGCAAGAAGTACACTATTCTTATCGCGTCTTGCAGGCAGAAGGCTGTCTGCAAAATACTTGCAATCAGGGGGCTTAACTCTTCATTTTGACAAAGTTATCACAATTACTTAGACTTGGAAAGAACTGCATATATGATGGACTTTTATGCACTATAGCTCCCACTAGAGCATGCAAGACATGCACATTTGTAAATAACTACTAAAGGCCTATTTAATTATGCTAATTATTTCTTGTTATCAATCACACCTAAAAATTGCTGTGGGCTCTCGGTCTATGAGTACACAGTCTTGAAAATTACCTAAAAACTAACAATTCTTGGAAAACCACACCAATTGCAAAGATTAGCAATAAAAGTAGGTACAAAACACAAATTTCGATTTTTTACCTGTTTTAGATCTTCCCAAGTATCATAAAATGTTTGGGTGCACTTATTAATGATTTTTGTTGTATTATTGTTTTCTTCATCAGGTAAAAATAAGAAAACTTTATGTTTTTACCTCAAAGTCAAAATTTTGCTCGAACACCATTTAAAATTGAATATCAGACAACCCTAAAACATATCAGCTCAATTCAAACGTAGGCTTAAAAGCTAGTATTTCTACTCAAAATAAAGTCTAAAATAAAAAATCTCAGTATACCGACAGAGAAATTAACCTTAACATGGGTCAGGCTCAGGGTACACAAAGTTAGCCTTTTTTTACATCGTCAAAAAGTGATGTCAAAGTTGAAAATCAGACTTTACTGTAGAACAATTTTTTTCTTAGAACATGATCAAGAAATACATCACAAAGTATGGCACACACCGTGTACTGAAAAAAAAAACACAAATTGTTTTGAAATATCTGTTTGTCAATGACAGATTTGTATGTGGAACGTATGTTGATTCAAAACGCCTGGCGTTTAAGTATCGTAATACCGACTCTTAAACGCCTTAAAAGTGACTCGACAGAAGAAGTGACGATTGTCGTTCAAGTGAAACGCCTATTATAATAAGGGTGATTATTTATTTTTGTATTATAATGTTATTTGTAATATTTTGTTTGTAAAACTTTTGCTCCTTTTTTTCTTAATTAGTTAAAAATAATATATCAAAACTTGTTAAGTCAAACTAGGATACTGCTCAAAGATTTTATCTTTTTGTATCTATTGTTTATCTTTTTAATTTAATAAATAAATAAAATAATAATAAATAAACAATAATAATAATATCGCGATCACTCTGCTTCCAGTCATCTAGGCCAGGCGCTCCGGCATCCACGTTGGCTTGGCCTTTTACTGGCTGAACACAATAGAATGCTGCAACTGGAGCTGCAGCTGAAACTGGAAGAGCTGTCAAAAAGTGTCGTACGTACTTTTTTTATGCGCCCACAATGAGGCTGTACAGCTTTCATGTTTTGTTGTCATTTGTTGGGTCAGGTGTTGAATCTTTGGCAAATTGTAAATATTTTAAGTAATTGAAACTATAAAATGGACACTGAAATTGAAGATTTTCGTCCATTATTTTAATTAAAATTTATCCACGAAATCACAATAAAACAAAACAACACTTAAAATCACTGACAGATATATAAAATTTGAAATGTCAAAATTGCTGCACGAAAAAGTTAAAAGTTCGCCAACTCTTGCAGCACCGTCTGCGGCACCGACTGCAGTTGCGTTGTGTTGTGTTCGTAACATTGAATTTACGTGTATTGAATATTTTGACAGCTATTCCAGTTGCAGTTCCTGTTGCAGCTCCGTCTCCATTGTGTTCAGCCAGTTAACCGGAGGCTCGGTCTTCTTTATGGCCGCGAACCTGAGGGCTGGAACTAGAAGACTCTTTTAGGTCGAGAATTGTTTTCCATTCGCTCAATGTGGCCGAGCCAATGTAGTCGACGTGTTTTGGTATTCCATACATCCACATCTTGGATAGAATTCGCGGTTATACTCGTATCTTCTCCTCCATTTGCCCCCTCACACACAGGAGACAGGACCGAAAGAGCCCAGAATCATCTCTTTTTTCTTTCTGCTTATAGTCCAACACTCCAAAATCAGGACTGCTGGTATAAGGGTATTGTAGAGCGTGCATATGGTCTTTAAAATGAGAAGTACTAAGCCATTTCCTTTGCTAAACCGAAGCGTAGCAGCGAAAGGGAAATTCTTCGTCGGATATCCAAAACCTGTCGCTCTTGAAGTTAATATTAACTGTGAACTAGTGACATTTTGCCCTAATCCATGGACAGATGTTTGTTTGGTTATTGAAAGCATTTACTTGGTCTTGTCCTCCTTTACTTCAAGACCAACAAGTCTCGCCTGATCTTTAATCAACAGCCATGAAAGACTCTATTAGACTAAATTTGGAACAGCTAATGATGTCGATATCGTCCGCATACCCTAACGCCTGCCCTGAGCACCATCTGCTCTAGAATAATATATTAGATTGAAGAATTCACATGATAGCGCATCTCCTTGCCGAAACCCTGTGCATGTTTGGAATACATTACACATTGAAAAATGCAATATCAAACGACACAGTTGGATAAGTTTTCCCGACTAAATAATTACAGAACGGTTTAGGACTTTCACATAGAAAATTGGATAGGATCTTAAATGCGACATTTAGTGGGTATATGCCTCGATAGTTTTTGGAAGACATTAGGATCACCTTTTTTGCAGATAGGGCATATGGAGCTGATGGTCCAGTCAACAGGCATACACCCTTCCACCCATATTGGGTTGGTGGTTTGATGCATGCATGCACCCTACCAAAACATCAACTCCGTATTTGAAGAGGTATGCAGGTAAGTCTACCTTTGATTTACTGTGAGGTGGAACTGGTTCTTCATTGATTGGAATCGGGTTGTCTTCTTGCCCTATTAAGCGCTGTACATGATATGCTTTTAATAGCTGCTGGAAATTCTGCTTGAAAGCATCCGAAATTCACTATGGTTCGGTTATTATGTAACTTTCGATGTTTCGAAAAGCCTGCATTCCGGTCTTGAAACTAACAACTAGTTGCTTGGTTGTTTTTCTTATCGCGAGACTCTTCGTTCTTCGATCTTCTTGAGCTGCGAGGCTGCGTAGACTCTCTTATTTCTACACAATATTTTCTTTCCATATCTCCTCTTTGCTCGATGCTCTTCTCTTGATGCTCTTGTTTTGCGCCTGCAGCACATTATGCATGTGCATCATGTTTCTGTTGAACCATTACCATACATCACGGATTCTTTCTCTTTGGTGTTTGGTAGTTGCTAGCCTACGGTATTCTCGACTAACTCTTTGATGATATCGCGATACTGAGACCACTGATTGATGGCGTCTATGATAGCTGAATGCACTACTGAGTCGAGCTCTGAATTTAGCTACAACAAAGAAATGGTCAGAGTCGACGTTTATCCCTCGAAACTACTTTAGTGACATTGTTTTGAAACTGCAACTTTCGTGTACTCCCTTCAGGTTTTGACGATTTAGATTCTGTGTAACACAGTCGTTCCATTGGTGACTGTTCATTTCAAGTTCTGTATAATCTGTCAACTGTCTTGCAATTATTAATTCTTAACTCAAAATCTCTTTTGAACTAAGAACTTTTCACTGGAAGTTATTTTCAATTCATGCTATAATGGTTTCCCAATGACAGTAGTAGATAACTGGAGCCCCAGTACTCTTCAATGACACACAAAATTTGTAAATGAAGAAAGTTTTCCCTCTAAATTAATTTGTTTACCTTTTATCGTGTATAAAACCTTTGAGTGCTCTTAACTTGTTTTTAGAATAGAAAAAAAACCATCCTCTAAGGAACGTTCGTGGAACTTTTAAACTTTTATGTTTGCTATGAATTTTAACTTTACGAACATTTACGAAAACAACTGTTTGTATTAGATATTTAACTCTTGTGAAAATTCAATAGAAAAGTTAACGAAATTTAATTAATTCTAGGGAAATTTCATCACCAACTTTTATCCAATGTATTTGAATAATTTTTTTTATTTAATTTCAGTAAATCTCTCCATAGCCGATGCCATGGTGTCGTCACTGAATGTTACCTTCAACTACATCTATATGCTAGATAACGATTGGCCATTCGGACAGATTTATTGTAAAATCTCGCAATTTGTTGCAACCCTGAGTATATGTGCCTCTGTGTTCACCCTGATGGCGATATCAATAGACAGGTTGGTAATTAAATTAATTTGTTTTTTTTTGCGAATTTTGTTAGTTATTTTATATTTTATTGAATTGAATGAAATTATAATAAATTATTTTATTTCCAAAGTATTTGAGTTCGATATTGTTGTTTTTTTTTGGTTTTGGTTAATTAATGACTTTTTGATTTGTTTGATTTTTATGGAAAATATTCGATATAATTCGAGTGAAGCACTGAAAAATTATTAAATTTAAAACTCAGTTTTTGACATAACAGTATAACGTGAATGATTGTGTGTATGGGAAAGAAATTAACTTTTTCTGTTATATTTATTAAATAATTTAATATTATTAATGAAATTTACAATTTCAATTGCTTAAATTTAGCATGGCTTAATCGTCTGCCGACATATGACAATAAATTTAACATTTTATTTGTATAAGGTCTTAATATGTATATAAAACGAAGTCGGGTTTGTTCGAACACTTATAACTCGATAACGGCTAGACCGATTTTCATGGTTTTTGATTTGTTATATTTGGCTCCATCTCGAATAGCAGAATAACTATTAAAAACATTGAAAAACTGACGAAAAAATAAAATAAAAGAAAAATTTTTTCCATAAACATAAAGGAAACGATTTCGTGGTTGACAACAGTTGGATCGTTCCTTATTCGCCACTTCTTTCAAAAAAATTCAAGGCACATTGTAATGTTGAGTATTGCAATTTGGTAAAGTCCGTTAAATACATTTGTAGATATGTGACGAAAGGCAGTGATATGGCCGTTTTTGGCATCCAAACATTCAATAGCGACGACGAAATTACGCGCTATCAAGTTAGTAGGTACTCGTACGTGAACTGCAAGGAGGCAATTTGGCGTATATTCTCATTCCCTATTCACGAACGTCATCCCACTCTTGTACATTTGGCGGTTCATCTGGACTTTAGAACAATTTATCCAACTGTTGTACATTTGACGGTGTATCTAAACTGGAGAACGGTCAACGAGTATAGGGTGGGGCAGATTTGACAGATTTTCTGTAAATTCCTTATAACTTTTATAAAAATGTATTTTTGAATGAGATTTTTGTTTTATTTGAAACTTAAGCAATTTTACTAAAGGAATTCACAAAGCTTGAAGACTTTACTCAAACCTAGGAGTTTAAAAAAAATATGTTAAGAAACTGCTTCAAAATGTCGAAAGTGCCCCATAGGTGGGGCACTTTCGTCGTACTCGTGGGGCACATTCGAAAATAATACAAATGTAGATGCCACAGAATGTAGAACAAAAAAGATATTTTTTGCTCGGTTATGGCACGTTGTTTCTTATTTATTTAAATAAATCAATCTTATATCTAAAAACATACAAATTAAATAAGCTAGGTACTTCAGAAATTAATGTTTAAATTAAAATTAAAATCTCATTCAATTTTTATACGAATATACATACGCAGTATATAACAAATAAGATCACAAACTATCAATAACTTAACGATGAAGGTATTGAATCTTTTTTTTTAAAGTAAACTTCGGTAAAAACGAATTCATTGAACGTTGTAAGGGTTCATGTCAACGTTCCTGAAAAAAATTAGATTAGAATATCTTGATGATCCAGCTGGGTGTTCTGGTAACGGCAGCTTCAACTCGATATCACTTCTCAAGACAAGAGATATATCTTCAAAGAGGGGCTTAAAAAATTGCCAATTGTTCGATTTTTTACGGAAAAAATCTACATTAAAATTAAACTCGTTCTTATTTTCAAATCGAGTTATCTGACCAACATAATATTTGGCAATTCGTGCGTCAAACTTGACCAAAACATAGTCGCCAATGTTAAGTTTAGTGTCGCGCTTGATTTTATAATCACTTGTATTTGATTCTTCTAAATCAGAAACTTCATCTTCTACAACTGGTCCAACTGACTTATCTGAATCTGCAACACTAAACTCATCCGAATCGCTTGTACTCGGTACTCGTATCATCGATTTCAGCTTTTTTTTATTCTTTTTTTTCGATTTTTGTAATTTTCTTTTTCTTAGATTTTCTTTCTTCTTGTTTGCGCTTTAGTTCAATGATTCTGTTCTTTTCAGGGGTCTCAGTGTAGACTCTGGATTTTCCTTTATTTATTCTATTTATGGATTTTGGTGGGGGAATTGTTGGAACTGGCCTTATCTCATGAGGAGTGATTTGAACCGGCCTTATCTCTTGGCGAGTGCTTTGAATGTCTTCTTGTATAATTGATGGTTCATTTTGGTGTTCAAAAGGAATTGTAGCCGTGCAATATTCAGAGTCTTGAAAAATTAAGCTGTTAAAAGGGTATATTCCTGTGGCCTTAAACCCCTTCTCAATATTTTCAGGACAAAAAGCTCTTTGAAAAGGAACTTTTGTCAGTCGAGCAATATCGTAAATTGATATCAGTTTGCCTGGGTTATTCACTTGAAACTCGTTAAAAAATGCTTTACAATAGCTTTTGAATGGGCCAAATATGGAAACGTCCAGTGGTTGTAGCTTATGAGAGCAATGAGGTGGAAAAGACAAGAGCTCAATGCCATTTTCTCGACAAAAGTCTATACCTTCCAGTCCATAGTGTGATGAATGGTTATCCAAAATAATAAGAATTGGTTTATCTTTGCAGCAGTTGGTAAAATTCTGGATGTGCTTTAATACGTGAATAAACAGTTCTCCGACTATCCATCCATTTTTGCTCAAAAGACCAATACAGTTGCTGGGACCGTCTTTAATAAATTCAGACTTAAATCTGATCCTGGGGAAGACATACACTGGAGGTAGAGCCCAACCAGCAGCATTAACAATCCCTACAACTGTAACAAGAGTCCCCCTCTCTGCGGATGACACCTGGCTTACAGAGCGTTTCCCTTTTTCTGCTATTACCTAAGTTTTAGTTTTGAGTCAACAAATTCAAAATGTTATTTTAAAAGATTGTCTTACCTTTGGAGGTGCTAAGACCGTTGAAATACCAGTTTCATCCAAATTAAAAATACTTTTAGGTTCAAAATGATTCTTTTCGTAGAGTCTTTTTAAATTTGTAAAGAATTCCTCCACAGAAATTTTATTAAAGCCTCTTGATCTTGCTAAGCTTATATTTTCGGGTCTGCGCAAGGAAATATCAGGGTTTCTTTTGAGAAGTCCACGAACCTAATCGATACCAGCTTCCTTTTTGACCAACCATGAACTAGGAACTGTAACATTATTTTTTGTTGCATATTCAAAAGCAAACTTTCGAGCCATTGAATACGAAAATCCAAAAGTTTGAGCAGAACACCTTTTGAAGTAATCCACGAGTTCACGCTCCTGATGTTTGGAAAACACTTGTTGGGTCGTATATTTGGAGTTGAATGTTGAACTGTGGTGGGAATCACTGGACTCGGTATTTGGATTCAGTTTTTTAAGTCTGGAAATAAGTGTCGTACGTTTCAAGTCATATTTTCGAGCCGCTGACGTAGATGTTTCTATTTTGCTTAAAATTTCTCCCAGAGCAGTTTTAAGCTTTGTTTCATCGATTTCGCAGCGATCAGTCTTCTTCTTATGAGCGAACCATTCTAAAAAAAAATTACGGAAATAAAATGGGGCACATTCGACTATTGTCGTAAGTGCCCCACGTGCTATCGTCAAAAGTGCCCCACACTTAGTTTTTATAAAAAAATTAAATTTTTTTAAAAACTTCTAAACATAACTTAAAGAAAATATACCATCATCTATTTTTAATAATACACTACAACTTGAATTGGACACCTATTAAATTCCGCTACCACAAAATAAAATAGCGCTTACCTCGTGCCTGAGCAAAGTTACACAAAATCACTTAAATATGAAAAAAATACTCTAGACACCACAGCAGTCGAAAGAGAACTGTAAAAATACGTATATGATAGGAAAGAACAGTGTGGCCAACAATACCATTAAAATTTTGATTAACAAATCAACTGTCTTTTCACAGTTGTAAAAGTCGAATGTGCCCCACCGTCGAAAGTGCCCCACCCTACCCTATATAACGGGTGATTTTTTAAGAGCTTGAGAACTTTTTTTAAAAAAAAAACGCATAAAATTTGCAAAATCTCATCGATTCTTTATTTGAAACGTTAGATTGCTCCATGACATTTACCTTTTGAAGATAATTTCATTTAAATGTTGACCGCGGCTGCGTCTTAGGTGGTCCATTCGGAAAGTCCAATTTTGGGTAACTTTTTCGAGCATTTCGGCCGGAATAGCCCGAATTTCTTCGGAAATGTTGTCTTCCAAAGCTGGAATAGTTGCTGGCTTATTTGTGTAGACTTTAGACTTGACGTAGCCCCACAAAAAATAGTCTAAAGGCGTCAAATCGCATGATCTTGGTGGCCAACTTACCGGTCCATTCCTTGAGATGAATTGTTCTCCGAAGTTTTCCCTCAAAATGGCCATAGAATCGCGAGCTGTGTGGCATGTAGCGCCATCTTGTTGAAACCACATGTCAACCAAGTTCAGTTCTTCCATTTTTGGCAACAAAAAGTTTGTTAGCATTGAACGATAGCGATCGCCATTCACCGTAACGTTGCGTCCAACAGCATCTTTGAAAAAATACGGTCCAATGATTCCACCAGCGTACAAACCACACCAAACAGTGCATTTTTCGGGATGCATGGGCAGTTCTTGAATGGCTTCTGGTTGCTCTTCACTCCAAATGCGGCAATTTTGCTTATTTACGTAGCCATTCAACCAGAAATGAGCCTCATCGCTGAACAAAATTTGTCGATAAAAAAGCGGATTTTCTGCCAACTTTTCTAGGGCCCATTCACTGAAAATTCGACGTTGTGGCAGATCGTTCGGCTTCAGTTCTTGCACGAGCTGTATTTTATACGGTTTTACACCAAGATCTTTGCGTAAAATCTTCCATGTGGTCGAATAACACAAACCCAATTGCTGCGAACGGCGACGAATCGACATTTCACGGTCTTCAGCAACACTCTCAGAAACAGACGCAATATTCTCTTCTGTACGCACTGTACGCATTCGTGTGGTTGGTTTAATGTCCAATAAAGTAAACTGAGTGCGAAACTTGGTCACAATCGCATTAATTGTTTGCTCACTTGGTCGATTATGTAGACCATAAATCGGACGTAAAGCGCGAAACACATTTCGAACCGAACACTGATTTTGGTAATAAAATTCAATGATTTGCAAGCGTTGCTCGTTAGTAAGTCTATTCATGATGAAATGTCAAAGCATACTGAGCATCTTTCTCTGTGACACCATGTCTGAAATCCCGCGTGATCTGTCAAATACTAATGCATGAAAATCCTAACCTCAAAAAAATCACCCGTTATAACAGCGTCAAATGCTGCTGAAACACCTCCAGCGACAACATTAACCAATTTCTTTAGGACTTGCCAAAGCGATCCGTTAGCAAGAACGTTGCTTTACTCGGAGATGTCACGTTATTATACTAGGAACGCTTCACCCGGATATGCGTTCTAGGAACGCTCTTGGTTGTATTTACACAGTTCATCCAAAGAATGATAAATGTTTCTATTTGCGGTTTATGCTGGTAAATGTTCGTGGGCCAACATCTTTTGAATCACTACGAACTTTTAATGTGTCCAACATTTCGTGCAGCATGTCAAGAGCTCAATTTGCTTGAAAAAGGTACACTCACGACAATCGGTCCATCTCCAAGTCAGATGCGCACATTATTTGCTATCATCATTTCTACATGCTTTCCATCTAATCCACGTGACCTTTGGAACAAATACAGAGATAACATGTCAGAAGAGATTTTACATCGAATTCGTGTCAGTTCAAGAAGTCCTGATCTTGAGGCGAATGAGGCTTGATCGAAGATATGTGTTACCTCATGTGCGGTAGTATGTTAGTCAGGTTAGGAATGCCAGTGCCAGATCGTGGAGTGAATGACGAATTTAACAGAGAATTGGAACTTGGATGTAAATATGATCGATATGAATTAGACCAATCAGTTCAAACGAATGTACCCCTGTTGAACACAAAACAGAAGGAAGTATGATACATTAATTAATACAATTGATTATGGAAATGGTGGCTTATTTTTCCTGAAGCCCCTGGTGGAACAGGAAAGACATTTCTGATGTCATTGATTTTGGCCACTATTCGTGCGAGATCCGAAATTGCGGTAGCAGTTGCTTCTTCTGGAATAGTGGCCACAAAGTTAGAAAAAGATTTCCGCCAAACACTGCCAGTCATTCCAAGATCGCCTGTTGTCGATGAAATAAACGCTTGCCTCAAATCATCAAATCTGTGGCGCTATGTTAAGATTCTTCAACTGGCAGCAAATATAAAATACAAAGAATTAAAATACAGAAATATTATTGATTTAGTGTTTTTATTGACACTTTTGTCCTCAATTATTGACATTTTCTCTTCAGTAAGCTGTTGAAGAAGAACATGTAAAAGGAAATGATTTTTTTTTAAATTTATCGTGCCATATTTTTTAATAAAGACCTTTTCGAAAGTATCCCAATTTTTAGACCTTTTAATTTTGCTTGTGGCCACAGGAGTGGGTGTATGTTCCATAGCTATTTTCTAGATTTGACATAATAAAATATGTTTCTTCCAAATGCTGTGTAGATACTAATTATTCAAGCTGTCACAAAACAGCTGTTTGGTTTAAAATGAAGTAGCATTTGGTTTTCTTTTGTATAAAATATGTGTAGATTTTTTTACGTTACTTGACACAACTATCGTTTAGTTAAGAACCAATGTAAAATACATTATATGTATATACAAATCGAAGTTTCATTATTTAAAGGCAAATTAAAGTATACTTAACAAAATAACCTCTAAGATACAGTTTAAACAAATCTTATAAATGTGGCTGTAAGTAAGCCGACCTATTTTGATGTTAATAAATGTCAAAGAATCAAATGAAGTTAGCTAGATACTAAAAAAAAAAAGAGGCTGGGTGCGACCCACACTGATAACTTCCCATTTGTGGTCCTGAAACCTTGTAATAATTACGAGGGTTGGTAGGTACATATTATATACTGAATTATAGATTTCCGTGTTTTTTAATATATCTGTGTTCCTACACATAAGAAAACCTTGAGTAGAATTTTACATCTTTTTCATGGACAAAAAGATAAAAACATATTGTGACGTTTTCTTCAATTTTACCATAGCTATTAATGGAATTTGAATATGTGGGACTTGGGTACAACTGAACAACCTTATTCATATACGTATGTACAGTACATACATTCTTCTAAAAACTAAGTTGATAATAAAATTATAAAATTATGTATTATTTTATAGAAATTACTTTATTATTTCGGTTCCAAACATTTTAATTGAAAAATATTTAAAAACGAAATATTCAAATATAAAAGATATGGTTTGGTTATTGATGGAAGTGTACTTACAAAATATATCCGCTCTTAAACTAGATATATGTCAAATATAAACCATTTGTTAGAAATTGTATTATGTATAAAATTAAATAATGGCAAAGTCAATATCATTGCTCGTTCTCAAGATATTCTAGTCGAAAAACAAATATTACCACTTTTTAGTAGATTTTTTTTATATTCTGTTAAAACTGTCAATTCGATACTTGTCAAAATTTAACCATATGTTAATAATTGTGTTATGTCGATACCTTCCCATAAGAATGCACTAAGCGACACTTTTTTCGAAAATGACTTTTTGATGAGGAAATATACTATATGTTAAGGGCCACGTTTTGGCCTGGGTTTCGCCAACCTATTATGCATGAAAAGGAAACTAGAGTACAAATAAGAGAATTTATCAACTGCCATGTTTTCTCATTAAAATAATGTTGCCCCCTGAAATTTGTATTATCCGCCAAAAAAATTATGCTATAAGCGACATTAATAAAGATCTCATTGTCGTGAGCAACAAAAAATTTTGTTAGATGTCACTTAGTTCAACCAAAATTGTCTCTTAGCACACTATGATTCAACTAGAACCTTCTTCGTTTTTTTCGTTTCCTGAACAATTTTAGAAATGTCGCTTAGTATATATTCTTACGGGAAGGTATCGATGTATAAAACAACATACTTTAGAAGGCATTATCGGTGTTCATTCCTAGTTTTCACTAGAATTTTTAATAGTTTTTTTATTTAAAAAAAAAATATTAATGGGCCTTACTAATAATCAAATTTAGAGACGACTTTAATATTTGCGCAAAATTAACCATTATTTAATGGACTCTATATAACTGACCATACATGTTACAGTTTAATTTTTAAGTTCCGTACAATAAATGATTCATAACTTAGAGTCCACTTCAATATTAAGTTCGTAACATATATGGCTAACTATATAGAGCTCATTACATATTGGTTCATTTCACTCAAATATTAAAGTCGTCTCTAAATTTGATTATTGGTAAGGCCCAATGTCTAACAATTAATTCCGGAATAAAAATGCCCAATTGGGAAGCACCAAAAACGCCCTCGTAGTGAATATTTTCCAACTTTTGGTAACATTATTCAAATTTGCCAAATAGGTATCCGTTGCACCATCTTTATGATGTTTTGTTTTTGTGATTAGCTGGGCCCGTATTACGATTATGTTTTACGATACTCATTTTTTAAAAACGATAATCGTTTTCTCTTACGACTGCTTTTGGCACTCGTATTTCATTGTTTTGACACATGTACTATTTTTGTCACAAACATTGAAAGAATGAAGTTGGATGCGCTTAAAAAAATAGATTTTTTTTATTTTATCAGGCAATATTTTGATGCATCTATTATCGTAAACCATAATCGGTCCATGTGTTGATTATCGTTTTCTAGGGTATCGTTTTTTTGCCTTTCGTTTCGTAATCTGTAATACGGGCCCTGTATGAAATTGTTCTGATAGGTCCTATCCCTAAGAGCAAATATCATTTAGTTATAACATATTTATGTTAATTACAATAAAGAATATGTAATTAACAGGTACCTACAATATAGTAATAAAAAAATATATTTATGAATATCTCATATTTTTTTGAAACCCCCCCCCCGAAATTATTTTCTGCGTTCGCCCCTGCTCCACTATGTGGAAAACTTTGCGGAAGGATTTAGGTGTGAAGCCTATCAAAATACAGCTGGTGCAAAACTTGAAGTCGAACGAATGGGCTCTTGAAAAGTTGACCGAAGATCCACTTTTTTATCGAAAAATTGTGTTCAGCGACGAAGCTCATTTCTGGTTAAATGGATACGTGAACAAGCAAAACCGCCATATTTAGATCGAAAAGCAGCCAGAAGCATTGCAAGAGCTACCAATTCATCCAGAAAAAGTCACTGTTTGGTGCGGATTATGGGCTGGAGGAATCATGGGGCCGCATTTCTTCAAAAGTGATGCGAATCGCAAAGTTTTTTTTTTTTCAAAATGGAAGAGCTTGACTTGCATGACATGTGGTTTCAAAAACACGGTGCTATATTCCACACAGCACGCGTAACAATGGCCCAATTGAAGGCGATTTCGGTGAACAGTTTATTTCACGTTTGGGACCGGTCAATTGGCCGCCTAGGTCGTGCGATCTAATGCCTATAGACTATTTTTTGTGGGGCTATTTTAAGGCTCATGTCTATATCGACCCGCTTCGATTGACGCACTGGAAGCCAACATTGAAGCAGTTACTCGTGAGATACCGACCGAAATGTTAGAAAGAGTATGCCAAAATTGGACTAAGCGGATGGACCATTTGTGACGCAGCCGCCGCCAATATTTGCAGGAAATAATCTTCAAACATTAAATTATATCGACCGTACTATCGATTCAAATAAGGATTTCATGCATTTTTCTGAATTGTATGTGTTTTTTTTTTTAATTTCCGATAGCTCTTAAAACATCACTCTTTATAATCTTAACTTAAAAGCCATCCACCGCGCTTAAAGGTCACTTAAATACATTTTCAGATTGTGAGTTTGTGTTGTCTGTTGTGATATTTTAGAATTATAAAAAACAGAGAATTAAAATATAGAAATGTTATTGATTTAGTGTTTTTATCGACACGTTTGTCCTCAATTATTGAAATTTTCTCTTCAGTAAGCTGTTGAAGGAGAACGTGTGCATGGAAATGATGCTTATTTAAATTTATCATGACATATTTTTTAATAAACACGTTACCTTTTTTGAGTATCCCAATTTTTAGACCTTTTTTTTTTGCTTGTTGCGACAGGGGTGGGTGAGTGTTACATAGCTCTTTTCTAAATTTCACATAATAAAATATGTTTCTTTCAAATGTTGTTTACTTATTCAAGCTGTCACAAAACAGCTGTTTCGTTTAAGATGAAGTAGCATTTGGTTTTCTTTTGCATAAGATATGTCTAGATTCTTTTACGTTACGTGACACAACTATCGTTTAGTTAAGAACGAATGTAAAATCCATTGTAGATACGAATGAAAGTTTCATCATTTAAAGGCAAATTCAATTTTTAAGTACGTTTAACTAAATAACCTCTAAGATACAGTTTAAGTAAATTTTATAGATATGTTTCGATGTTTGTAAATGTCAAAGAATCAAATGAAGTTAGCACTATACTAAAAAAATAAAATAGGTATTCGATGATTTTAACTTTTATAAAAAGGTAAAGAAAGTATATGATGCGTTATTCAATTAAAATCTGTAAAATCGTCGTTTTACCCGAGTTTCATGCCAAAACAGCTTTAACATCGTACTTTACTCAACTAAAATTTTGCCCCAAAGTTTTCAAGTGCTAATTGGAAAAACCGTGGTATGTAAACATTGAATGACATTGACATTTATCAACCGATTGACTTGAGCAGACATGTTCGTTAAACGTCAATTCACAACACAACACAACGCGCCAAAATAAATAAGCATAGTGACGATTACTAGGCCATGTTCCTAAACGCAAGATTTGCAAAGCAAAACACATGCAAAGCAGATTGCAGATATAGCAAATCAGAATACGCATGTAAGAGAATTGCGCAAGAAATGTTTGATATTTGAAGAAAGTAGTATCGATTGCATTTTGGGACACTCTTCTTAGCAGAGATTTTTGTATTTGCATTTTGGAACTGTTTGATTAGCAGAATTTGCGCAAGATATGCGTTTAAGAATTTGCTCGTTGTGTTAACTCAAGGCGCTCATGGTCGAAAATATTGGTGCCACCAAAACTCGTCTGACAATACTATTCGTCGTTTTGTGTCGAGTTTTGTTGAGCACAGGGCAGGCAGGCGGTGGCAGATCGTCAACGTGCCCTTTATGATTTATGAAGCTTTTAGAAAGATTGTTGCCGAGAACCTACGTGTGTCACATCGACACCTCATGAAGCATTTAAACGAAGTGGAGCAACCTTGTGGCGTCTTTTGAAGGAAGTTTTGCATTTGTTTCCAAATAAAGTACAATCAAATCATAAAATATTTCTGTATAGCTTGAATGCAATTGTTTTACAAAAGGTTTATTGATTTAAAAACAAATACAAATTAATTTGATAGTAATTAATTTAAGTTTTGATAAGCATTTCAAAATTAATCAAGCGAATAGTTTAAGTTATAAGTCTATTTAATGAAAACGTCTCATTCGGTTCGTTGTTGGAATATCGTAGGCATGAAATGGTGTTGCCATTGTTGAGTTCCTACATTTCTGACAGACTGTTAAACTCGCTTGGAATACAGCAAACCAACACAAAAGATGGTACCCCCTCTATAAAAGAGCATTATAAATGTAAATAGATAATTTAAATGGGTTTTCAAAAGAGCTGGGTTTTTATTTTTTTTTTTCTTCTATAGAAAAAAACATTTTGCTTACATAAATCTTCCTTTCCCTAATAATGTTTACACTCCAGACATTATGCATACCTACTTGTGGTGAGTTACCAATTCTGTCAGATTTTCGGTTAGATTATAATGGTTTTTTAAATTATTTAAATTATCCTTCGATATGCGAGCAAACCTTTTCTTACAGCCCAATAGACTTGAGATGTGCCCCTAGACAGTCTAAATAAATAAAATGTTTTGATGTGTAAATAATATGAAAGGTAACGAGGATTCTTTTAGATTTTTTTTTTTTTTGCATAAGAAGACGATTCAAGCACTTGTAAAAGAATTTGATGTTTTAATTTAAAAAAAAAAACAAATCAGACGATGCAAAAATGTTTATTTCAGGGTTGTACTGCTTCTTGCGGGGAAGTGACAAATCCTCCGAGAGTACCTCTTATCGTGAAAAGTGATGCTCATCTTAGCCGTTTGAAGTCGGCAGAAAATTGAAGATCCCCTACATTCCTCATAACACTTACACAGGAGTGGTGAGATTTGTAATTCACTAGATCCTGGTGCTTTACGAGGTGTTGGCCCACCATTCATATTCAATTCTATGTTAGTTATAAAAAAAAACATAAATTTCAGATTTAAGTTAGGTGGTGTTTAACATTATATGCATAGAGATGAAAAAAATACTATAGGTTAAGAAATGCCTTTACTTATGCACAGAACTGAGGAGCTTGGAAGAAGGTTATGGACATTGAATACCCAGTTTTGGACAACACAGCGCTCGCCCAAATTGCTTATTAAATTTATGTTCACCCTGATGACTTACCTAAATTTCAATCATTTTTACTTGCGACTTATAGGTACTATAAGGCAAGTTATGCATTCGTAAAAAAAATCGAACTCGAGATTTTGATCAAAGTTGACATTACGATGATAGCGAAGACTAAAAAAGTGGGTCTCGCTGTCTGTCTGTCTGTCTGTCGGTTCGACTACAGCCTAAACGGCTCAGCCGATTCTCTTCAAACTTGGTAGATATGGGTTTTGATTTTTTCCCCCCACACTTTTTTTCTTTTTTTTTTAAGATCAAAAATAACGGTACTTGCCACACGAATTTTTTTCGCAATTCTATACATATTTTTTTTTTCTCAAAAACTTTTCTACAGATTTAAAAAATAAAAACACAAAAAAATTTCATTTAGTTAAATTTAGGTACTGGTTGAAAAAAATTTCCGAAAAATGGTTATTGATGGTACCCCCTATGGAACCATTTCTTTTGTTTTTGATTTTCTCAAAAAACGGTACCACCGATTTTGATCATTTTTTTCTGCTAAGGTCCCCCAAAAATTTTAATAGAATTGTGTATTTAAATTTTGAAAATTTTTTTTTTTTTCAAAACTCAATATTTCGAAAACCCCACACTAGATTTTTATTAAACTTGATAAATAAAAGTTTCTTAATATAATATAAAAGATGTGAGAAAAAAAATTTCATTTTACCTAAAAATACAGGTACCCACCATAGAAATGTTAAAAAATTAAAAAAAAAAAAAAACGTTTTCAAAAATCGTATTTTTCTCGAAAAGGGCACCTAGAATTTTTATAAGACTTTTTTTCTTTCAATTTATTTTTACGATCTTTAATTTAATAAAAAAAAAATTTATAGAGAAGCTTCTAAAAAGTCTAAAACACATTGCATTTCAAAACTTTAAAATAAATATTTTTTGAATTTTTGAAAAAAAAAATCAGTTTTTTCTTTTTTTGAAAATTCGATATCTCAGAAACGGCACATTATGTTTTTTTTTTTGTAAATTTAATTTTTATTCAAACAATAATAAGCTTTTTTTAAGAAAACACTACAACGACTCATAATTTTTGCTCTAGCATAAATTCATATTTGCATAGCATTCTGTTTTTGTCTCTTACTACTAAAAGAATTTAAAAAAATTAATTTGATACTTATCAACAGTTTTCTCTAATAACATTCGTTTTTTAAGTTCCTAGTATATTACATAGGAGCAAGTTCGTGCGACCCAGTCGTGCATTTTATTTTTTTTAGTATCGTGCTAGCTTCATATGACTCTTTGACATTTGCAAACATCAAAAAAGGTTCGTGTGCACTTACTTTTGTACACGAAATGTCATTGTTTTAGGTGTGTTCAGAAGCAATTCTTTTAGCACGATACTAGTTAGAAAATGTTTAAAATTAAGAATGAGTTAATAAACTACTATAAAGTTAGCAAATTGCTTAGTAGTATCATACTAATACCTTAATAATAGGCTGTTTAAAATTTTGCGCCATACTTCTTTTCTTTTTTTTATATTATACGAGCACTCAAGGTGGTTATGAATACCCTTATAATGTTAAACACAATACGAGAAATTAGGAAAATGGGATAGGATTAGAAATGAGATACCGATGCACATTCGTTTTGAATGGCTGCACATTGCAATGATTGGGAAACATTGAGCCGGGTAAAGCATTCCACAAAAAGAATCTCTGTACTTGACTGTACGTCCGAAATTGGGCTCAAGGGTAAGCTGGGGAGCAATGAGCATTCCTAGAAGTAGGTACGGGTATTACGGTTGAATTGTTTCAGGGGAGGAATACAACTGGCAATTTCACAAGAGCACTATTTATGAAAATAGCGGTAAGATAATGATAGACATGAAACATTGCGGCGGTGCTCGAGGGATACAAATGTTTCAGTTAGACAACGGTCACCTATCATTTTTATAGCTCTCTTTTGAATTCTGTCCAAGAGACTCAAATGGGTTTTTGGAGCACCTGCCCAGAAATGTGAATTGTACTCGAGCTTTGGAAGAATAAAAGCTTTTTATATAACAACCAGATCAGATGGGGTGAAAAACTTCTTGCATCGGCGGAGAAAGCCTTAACACGCGACGTCAAATATGTGATCACTCCACAAAAGATGGTCTGTGATGTACATACCTAGAAGTGAAAGCTGTCCAGTCTCCTCGATGCAAGTATCACTCATAGAAAGTGGCATTGGGGGAGGTTTACGCTTTAGCGACAGTAAATGGCATTGAGTTTTAGAAGCATTAAATTCTACATGGTTTTTGATTCCCCATTGGACATGGACATGGACATTGGACAATGCTGTCAAGATCAGAATTTAATGAGCTTATAATACGTTGCCGTTGGAAGTCCACATCCGAAGGACAAACGTGTGAATCTATCTATGTGGATATCAGATTTGAAACCCTCCAAAACTTCTTGCCGTGAACGGTCCGAAAAATGATTTTGAGTGATGGAAATCTTTATGTGGACCTTTACGATTTTTTCTGTTAAGTGGAAAAAATGATATCCGTTAAGTGGCTGCTGCCAGTTTTGATACACATTTGTACTCGTTTTATCGCATTTTCCACGACTTTCCGCATGATTTCCGGCGATAACTGTGCGCATTCCCATCGAATATTGCCCTTAAGGGCTGCAATTGTCTTCTTTTCTTTTATAATTCACACGCGTTCAAGGATATGTTATGAGACCCTTATAATGTTAAGCACAGCACGTCGATGGGGAAATTAGGGGGGGGGGGGGGAGAAAGGAGATGTCGATGAACATTTGTTTGAATGTTTCCAAATACATAGAAATGGCAAGGGAAAACCGTGCCGGGTAAGCAGTGGCGTAGCGTGCCATCTCGGTGCCCGGGGCACGAGACCCATTTTGCCGCCCCCATTCAATACTTAATTAAAATAAAATTTCGAGACATAATTTCACAGGCAATGAGGTATCTTATATTGAAGGTAAAATAGGATCAGCGGTTTCACAAACGGATTCCACGGGCCTTACGAGCAGCGAAGTCAGAAATAACTATGCCAAAATCAATATTTGCAGCCAATTCTTGTTCAATCGACAATATAGCCAAGTTTGGTAGTCTAGTGAAGCTCATAGTGGATCTGAGAAAAATTTTTGATTAGCTTTAACTTCGAAAAACTTCTCTCTCAACTAGTGACACTTATTGCCAAAGTCAAATATATACGAATCAAGATGACTATATTTGGAACCGAAATCCCCAGATTCAGTTTTTTAATGAACTGGAGGAGCTTCAGTGATCCTTTGCCCCTTATATCTTCCTCTGATTCAGAACTGGCGACAAACTGCTGGAGACGCTTCCGCTCCATTTGAAACTCGTCCTTGTCGCTGTCTTCTAATACATGGAAAAGATCACACTGGTACTTGGTGTCCAAAAGTTTCGCTGGCGTCAAAAATCCGAACTTGTCCGCTATTTCTTGAACTTGCTGGAATCGAGTCGTCATTTCTTGAATGATCTTCTCAAATGAGACGAGCACCTCTCGACGGAGTTCATGCTCGTGAGACAAAGCTGTATCTGCGGATCCTTCGCCATGCATGCATTCTTCTCATTTTGAGTTCGATTCCGAGTTTTTTGCTGAGAGTCCTAGCAAAGTCGATTGCGGCTTGGACGAAATGATCTCTGCTATCCACTAGTAGGGTTTTTTAAAGCGCAGAGTTTCTGAACACACTTATCCACACTCAGTCCTCGTTGCTACAGGTAAATCTGTGCGTCATCTACTTCAGGTAGCATTGCAGCCTAAAAGCCAAGAAAAGTGAGGAAGTTGAATGACTGCATGGCTGTCAGAAGAAGACTGGCTCCCGATCTTGTGTCGGAAGTTTGAGATGAATCCGTCAATTCTTCCAGTACCTCAAGAACTTCAAACTTATTTTTAAGCGTCTTGACAGTTTCATTTCAAGGGCTCCAGCGCGTTTCAGTGACTCGTTTCACTGATTGACATGTGACGGCAACCAAAGCGTTCCACCGAGCAGTTGATGTAGAAAAGAAGGCAAATAGCTTCTCCGGAGTTCCAAAAAACGTCACGGAGTTCACTGATTCAAAAGCAGCGTGTACCCCAGCCAAGTTGAGTGAGTGGTTTGTGCATGCAACGAATGTAGCTTTTGGATTCAGTACTTTAATCCGGGATTTAACTCCAATGTGGAGAGTTTTGGAATGTTCCGTTTTAGTTTCGTAAGTCGCGCGACAACAACGGAATGCACTCTTACGGCCTTACTCACCGTTTACGAATGCACGGAAATCAGCCGAGAGCGTCAACGACGAATCACAGTCAGGGTGAAAAATTTCAAATGTACGTCATTGTTGTGTGTTGACTTGTCAAACGTTCTGTCATGAAACATAAATGATCTCTACTCTAGCCGCTTCACCGGCGACATTTTGCCGCCCCCGGCATTCTGCCGCCCGGGGCGGGCCGCACCCCCTGCCCACCGTACGCTACGCCACTGCGGGTAAGTTATTCTATAATCGTGTTGTGCGACTATAAGACGAATATCTATATTTGACGGTACGACCAAAGTTAGGCTCGAGGCTGAACTGATGAGCATTCCTAGCGAAGCGGGTATCACGTGTGAACTGATAAAGTGGAGGATTGTAACTGGCTACTTCGAGGGAGCATTGCTTTTCAAAGAAGCGATAAAACAAAAAAAACATTCCGACGGGCGGTGTTCAAGAGACGGCTCTTCTGTCACACTATCGCGAGCAATGTTTTCCGCAGAACGAACTGGGCGAGCATGCACAGGTGTTTTCACAATTCCTACAGATTTTGATTTGAACACGCTGCCCAATTGTGTGCCTCTCCATGGTTGAATTTGTAAAACACTGAAATAAAGAAATGTCAACTTAAGTTGGGCAAAAAACTTGACGTTAAAGTGTGACTCACAATTAACATCGTGCATTATGGTTGGACCACATAAATACTCGCACTCGACAAATTAATGACTTGATTACATTTTGCACTTAACGTTGCATTGCTTTTCTATTTCTATATTGCAGCTGTCCAATTCAAAAATGTCAAATATGATTGACGTGCGACGCCATTTTAGAACATCTTCCGATTGGTTGATTAATTTTGCGCTACCTTGTATTTTAAAGTTAGTTAGTTGATTTGAATGAAGAGTTTTGTTGATTTCTTAGTTTAAAATTAAAATCTATATTATATTTTTTTTAGATTTATTTAAATTCGCATCCCATACGTCGCGAAAAAAAAAATTATTTTTCATTTAAATCTATCAATGTTCTTAAAAATTTTATTTTTTTTAAAGAAATTAATAATGTCAGCAAAGGTATTTGGACACCATTAAACTCACCCGGGTTCTTGAAGCACTATATACACTAGCTTTAAATTTACAAATGACGAGTTCATAAAACAAATTTTAATGTTTGATTTAAGATTTTTAAATTTAAGTTTGAATACATTTTTAGACAAAAAGATTCTTAATGGTGTTCAAATCCATAAATTTTGTATTTTTATTTTTTTAAATATCTACGGCGAAAAAGTAAAATCTTTTGCAGTTTCTGTGTGTTGTACTGCGCACTTTATTTCGATGTGTCGAAAAAGTCCTGTCTTTTCTAAAAGAAAACGTGTCATCAAATACTAATATCCGCATCTCCCCGTATTGTCAAGGCTATTAAATCACTGCACTCGATCTCTACGAACTTTATAACATACCTTAACTTTCGTTCGTCTCTTATGAACCTATGGTGCAGCAGTTTAATATTCACCTCTGTTGGGTGCTGTGGCAGAGGGACTTTCCCAGGAACTTTAAGGCTGACGAATATGCCAAAAGTGGTACAACATTACCCTTACTACCTGATAAGGCTAATAAACGTACACCCATCACTACATGTAAGCTTATGCTGAAACAAGATGCTATAGAAAGGACTAACCTAGAATGGAACAATTTAACCACCTGTCTAATGACACATCAAATGCTTGATGTGAAACGCTCTTAATGTATGATATCATTAAGCAGATTGCACATCAGTTTCGTAATTGGTGTCATAACCTTGTATAATAGGCAAGCACTCTGCTCTAAGTGTGTTAGCTGCGAACCTGGCAGGCAATTTAATCTAACCTTTGACCAGGGCCGGGGCGGGGTATCTATGCCACACATTATAAGAAATACCTTTGTTAGCTTATGATTCGATTGTCATACGCAGTATATGAAATGCCATATTATTTTGTTTTTAGCGAAAATATTGCAAAAATATTAAAAATATTTTTCAAAATAAAATGCACGACGAGGTCGCGTGAACTTGCTCTTATGTAAATGACTTAGAATTTTAAAAACAAATGTTATTAGAGAAAAATGTTCATAAGCATTAAATTCATTATTTATCATTTTCAAACTGTTCAGGAACTTTTGATTAAAAAATTTCATTAAAATACGTTATTCTGTTAATGAGAAAGTCGCTATCCAAAAAACAAAGATTCAATGGTAAGTACAACTGTCAGTAATTATTATAAATCGTAATAATCAAGCGGAAGGAAAAAAATTTAAGCGAAATTCTTGGTGCCGTTTTCGAGAAAAATACGATTTTCGGAAACCTTGGTTGTTAAATCTATATAAAACAAGTTTCTGAATTTTGAGCTGATTTATTAGCTTGATGCTAAAATTTCCTAAATATAAGTATACACACAATAGCTTATCAATTTGAATATTATTTTTTAATATAAAATGTTGCTTACGTTTAGTTTGAATCCTCGGATTTAACAATTATATTTTATAAAGTTGAACAATATTTTAAAGAGTTGAAGTTAAAGAAATTAACTTCTGCTTTGGTTGATTCAATCGAAAAGGAAAAACTTTGCTTCTTTGAATTCATACAAAGCATAAATTCACAATAGTGAAATAATAGGAAATGTTTGTATATGCGCCATCTATTTTTCAACAGCGACAATGTTGCTGGGATGCTCAACACTTTGTAAATAATATTAAAGCTGTTAATTGTGATGGCTCAACGTAATCAGGCATGGGGTTGTCGAAACAAAGAGTTATCAAAAACAGATTTGTTTTTTTTTTCAAATAAAAAAAATATTTTTGAAAATTTTAATAGACAATATCATCCAAACTTTTAAGGAATACTAAAAAATTTGTTACGGTAAGAGTTACCGCAACAAAAACCATTCGTAATCTTGGTTCTTCAAACCTTCTTCGACTATGTTGTTTAGTCATAGTCTCACTCTCCATATCTGATGGAGGGGATCCCAATCATTCCCATTTTTCGACCCACATTTTGAGTCCGTTGTCCTCATGGAGCTTGAAAGTAGCTCAGAGAGGATGACAAAATAGGTATCTAATAATTCGACCGTGCTGAGCTAGCGGATGGGCTGGAGACTCTTACGCCATCTGTGTAAAGAACGAATGCGAAGACAACAACAGTACGAAACATACCTGTACACTTAGAGTGGATACCTAAAGAACACAACATCAACATATCTTAACTTACATTTTTGAACACGGCTTTGCGCCCATCGTAAAATTCTTCATTTAAAATTAATTCTAATAAAAGACCAGCATAAAAGAATGGAACGCTAAACACGTTCAGTTCCTCACCTTCTATGTTCTTGTCCTGCCATATCGCAAAGACTTAGACTCCACTTGGGAGACTACTACTATAACTATCCTAGTGATCTAAATACGAGTAATTCCGACATTCACTGTCTCAAACGCTTCATTATTAGCTCAAAATCGTTTAACGAGTAAGTCAATTAAGATAGAAAGTTATTTCTGTTTAAGTGGAGTAATTGAATGAAATTCAATTAAAAGCTCAAGTGACCTCAACTCACCTTGGAGTTGAGGTCACACGAGTAAGGGTGATTTTTGAAATCCTTGTGGTATCACAACGGACCAAATATTAGTCTAAGTGTGTTGACCTTTTCCGGTCAGCAGCTACTTTAACCTAACCTAACCTATCTTCAACTTTTGGTAATTTCTTTTTATTTTTCTCAAGAATAGTAATTGTAAATATGGTAGGGTACGGCCTTGGATTCACTTAGTTTTGGGACAGCACTAACAACTTGAGGAATTCATTGATTGTGTGGGTGAAAGAGAGTTTCGTTGGAACTCAACATCGGAGTGGTACCGTAACCGAGTTCCACGAAAAAATTATCAAAATCAACTGTACAGTTTTTGAGAAAATCAAAAACAAAAATAATGGTTCTGGGGGATACGATTAAAAATCATTTTCCAATTTTTTTCAACAATTAGTTGGATCTTACTAATTGAAATTTTTGGAATTTAAAAAAAAACTGTTATCAAGAACAAACAAATTTGTTGGTAAATCTAAAAAAAAACTTGTATGTTATTTTTAGCTGTGTTTAAACATAAAGATAGACAGAATTTTTAAGACCTACATTTCATCTGACCTATCATGGTAAGGTCAAGTCTGATCAATATCTCAAGTTCGATTTTTTTTTAGAATCCTTAACTTGACATACGTATATAACTTGACATATGTATATGTCACAAGTGAAAAGAATCGTAGTGAATTTTCAATAAATTGAAATGTCAAGATAAAAAATATGACGAACTCTTAATAATAACTTAATTAATAACTTTTTTTAATGTAATCATGTATTTAAGGAATAAGGTATAACTTTATTAATAATTTCACATTGTTACCAGGAATTGTAAAAATAGTCAAAAGTGAGCTAGGAATATGTATTATTTTCTCTGATTTTTTCTTTACAATTTTTTTTTTTGCGGAAATTTGGGAATACAATATTATGTGTATCATTGAAAAGTTGCAAAGTTCGAACAGAATTAATTGAGCCGTTAACGAAATATAGGGAAATAATCCGAAAAATAAGACAACTATCTTAAAAAGAGTCTTCATACGAGTATACAAAGTTCAATAAATCGTTAAGGACGTTTTCGATAAAATTAAAACAAAATCATTAAATGGTAGAAATTTTATGCTAAATAAATGTACGAATTTGTTAAACTCCTCGTATCTTATATGATTTGCCAACAGAGGAAAAATCCGAATATTTATTCAATTAATAATAAACAGTTAATGTTACAATTAATCCTCCGAAGCATGCGAGTAATAGGTTGGTTAGAGCTATAAGAGGTACGGTGACGGTGAGTAGGCAGATAGAAGAGGATTTCTTATATTACGGGAATTAGTGTTGAAAGAGATGGAATTGTAGAGAGTTGTGTAGTCAATAGACCCTGAAAGTAATCGATGAATGTAGAGAATGTCGCTTATTGCTCATCATTCTTCCAGCGTATTGAAATTAATTAACAGAAGTCGGTCTCGATACGGAGGTAAATTAAAAGATTATTCCAAGACAGACCACGAAGTGTGAAACGTAGGAAACGACATTGAATGCTCCCGATTCTGGATATATATGAATTTGTTGATATGGGCATCATACTTGACAGGCGTATTCAAGAAGCGGGCGAACAAAGGTTATAAGTATAATCTCGTCAATATGTGTGAGAAGGTTTAGCTCTCTATCACATACAACACCAAGGACTCGAATTGACTCAGCGGTGGATATGGGTTGATAATGACGACTCTGAGCAATTTTTCAGGCACCAGCCAGGGAAACTGTTGATATCAAGTTGTGTATGATCTTGAAAAACTTTATATCGTCAGCGTAGAGTGAAATATGGGAATGTTTTATGACCATCTCAATATCGTTAATAGTAAGAATAAAGAGAAGAGATCCTAAGTGGCTGCCTTGTGGGATCCCGGAGGTAGCTAAGAAGTCATTAGAGAAGGAAAAATCCAAATTAGAGTAGTCTGTTGGAGATTGAGAACCAAGGAAATTTGACCAAAACTTATTCCTCTTGTTACGCAACGATCGTAGCCTGTGATTATACGAAGGTAGCCTGACGTCAAGAAACGGGTACATGAAGAGAAAAAGAATTAAATATTTCTCTATAAAATATGTCTATTGCATCATTTACAGTAAGGTTGTCAAAATTAAAGGAAACTCTTGTGATATATTTATTAATTTGAGAAAATTTAGCTTTATAAAAATCATGAGCAGATATATTTGTGGGGGGAGAAGTCTGCATAGGAGAATCGTTATAAAAATTTAAATTGAGAGGTAGATGTACATGTATTCCATATTAATATAAGAATTACGATATTACTATGTCTATACCAGCGTTACCACTTACGGAAAAAAAGTCGAAGTAGATTTGAAGAAAAAAGTGAAGTAAATTGAGAAAAATCGAAGTAGATTTCAAAATGGCTTTTTACTTGCTTTTGGAAAAAATGTTGCATACAAACATTTTTTTCCTTAAATGAATACATATTACCTATTAAATATGTATTTAAAATTGTCAATACATTTCTTTTAATTTTAAAGAAATTTCGCATAAAATTACTCATTTGTGTATTTGGATTGTGTTGACGTTCTTTTATTTTATGGTAATTATGAGGTTATATACTACTACTTAGAGTGCAATAGAGAAAAAGAAGTAGATTTGGGCTTTATTTGTAAAATTGAAGTAGATTGGAACAGAGATATTTAAAATGAAGTAGATTTCAGTATTTTACTGATGGTGCGAAGTAGGAAGTAGATTTTAAAATATTTTGGAAAAAAGAAGTAGATCTACTTCAATTGAAGTAAAGTGGTACCACTGGTCTATACTCTGTCCAACAAAAATTGTCAGTACAGGGAAGATAGGACGTTTGTCTCTCATTCTGGTTGCATTACCATGCATAAGTGTGTCGCCTTTTAAAGCTCTCACAGGGATTCCGCAGTTTACATTATAAATCGCCGCATATGAGAGTAAAAAACGCGTAGGGCTACCGTCTGCCGATTCAAAACGACTGAAAACAATATTCAATTTACCTTTTCCCACAACACCAAGCGGTAAGATAATAGGCGCGTTTTTTTTAAGTTGAAAAACAATACGACAACACTCAACATACTCATCTTCTTAAAATGTGTTCTCAAAAGTTTCAAATCCCAAAAGCTCCTTAATAAAAACCACTGAAAAAGCTCCTTGCTTGCAATTGAGAATGATAATGGTAACTCTGTTTTGATGTAGATAAAGAGCGCACGATCGTATTGAGTGAAACTTGACACTCTTGACAGTATCTCATCAGCAGTGGGATACGACGCCGACGGTCGTGTTGGGGTGTACAACTTTTTGCAAAGAATTACAACAACAATTCCCTAAGAAAAGTCAGTGGCTTGCTCTTTTCTTAGTGGCATTTTTCCTAACGCATTGTAGTGAGGGTGCATCAGGCGCCACTGCTTAAGAAAAATCTCTCCCATAAGGCCTGTACTGACAATTTTTGTTGGATAGAGTATAGACAATAATTTTTATAATAGGTACGTTTTATTATCCACAAATCTATCTGGATCCGGATCGGGATCTTCCCTTGAAAATAAAACGATACGGATCTTACTGACAGCAGTGTTATAAGCCCGTCTCTTTTTATCCTTGGGTTTGGAAATTTTAAATTATGTCTTGTCTTTTTTCTTTACACGATAGTTTACACTACCTTATCATAAAAAGCCATCTACTCGCCAGTGTAATAACTAATTTTTGGATCCTTAAAATAGATCCCGATAGAAAACAGGATCCCAAATTGTTTTTGTAATACATGTTAAAACTTAATCCAGATCCGGATCCAGATAGATTTGTGAATAATAAAACGCACCTAATAATTAATCTACCGCTGTTAGCTACTCCAACAAATACCCTTAACACATTTTTATAATATTTTATCGTTTTATTAATTAAAATTTAGTCTTATCTTTTTTTCATGGTGCTAAAAGATCAAAAGCATTAAACTTGTATATTAATAAGCCAACCTCATAAATCTTATAAATAGTATTTTTTCGATTTTTACTTGTATAGGTATGTTGCCATTATGAAGCCATTAAGACCACGAATGGGAAAACGATGTACCTTAACAATAGCAGGCTCGATTTGGATTAGTTCCATTGTGATATCATGCCCCAATGTACTATTTTTCACAACAGATTCTTATGTATCATCAAAAGATGGAGTACGAACAGTATGCTATGCAGAATGGCCAGATGGATTAACAAATCATTCAACTCTAGAATACATGTAAGTCAGATTTATTTAAATATGCTTTTAATTAAGTTCAGGGTTCCTGGAAAAAAAAAAAACACAATGGTGTAGCTATATAAATGCAGCTCGTAGTATCACAATACAGACACTTAGAAAATAGAAACATAGTAAACAGCACTGCAGATGTAGCTGCATCAAAATTACATAGCATTATTCAAGATACTGGATGAAGATACAAAATTTTGAAGGTTTTCATAAGGGCTTTTGTGGCTTTCCCGACAGTTATTTCTACGTGTCTGTTACAGAGGAGTTTGCTTTTTAGAATATAATTCCTAGATATTATACCGGCTTTTCTAATAGGTTTCATGTATGGGAGAAGTGGTTTCTTGGTAAATGTTATGATAGTTGTGTTTGAAGGGTTGATAAAAGACACAATTTCCTTTTTTGGATTATACTCGTAACACCGAGAGTTTCATCAAACTGTTAGGCTGTTATAACGACGTCATCAGCGAAACCGATACATCGCATGCCTTAAGAAGTAAGACTTTCTAGTAATTCATCCACAACAATACTCCACAGTAGGGGTTATAGTACCGCTCCCTGAGCAAAGCTTCTTGAGGCTTTTCTGAACATTGGGTCCTGCGTATGCTCCCGCCACGTCATTTTCGTGCTAGCATTTTACTTGTCAATTTGCTTAAAGCAATGGAAACACATTTCCTTTCAAGTGCTTTATGTTCGGTCTCATGAAAGGTGTTGTCAAAGGCACCCTTGATGATTAGGAAGGCACATTTATGGACATTTCTCCAGCATCTAAACGTATTTTGTACAGTGTTTGTAAGCTCAAAAAGGCCGGTCTATGTAGATCTACCTTCTCTATAAGCATGTTTTTTGATTTTCCGATCTTATGAAGTTATCAATTATCTTAGGCTTAAATAGCTTTGGGAAAAGGAATTTCCCAATTTTAGGAGTGAAGTGACTTTAGCTCTTATCCATAGACTTGGTTTATTCTCATGTATACTGCTACAACAAAGCATACTTATAAGAAAAGGCATTGGTTTCTTTAAAAGGGTTGGAAAAAGGTATACTGATTTTCCATTCAATACTTTTTCCAGAGCAGATAGTCTTCCAGTGTTTTTGGTTTGGCTTGAGAGATCTTCTAAAGGTATTAAGAAACAGAGTGGTTCTTTGCCCTCATTCTCCCTAAAACGGCCATCAGTTTTATAGAGTGTTAACGAAGCTAATTCCTACATGGGTAGAGGAAATGCATTCGCAGAGAACCATAAGGCTATTCCTTTTGGCTTTCTATATTTATTTCCCTGTTATTGTTTGGCTGCTCTGTTAGAGTAATAATTCCACTCTCTAGTTCTTTTTACCGCATTTCTGACTTTTCTTACCTTGGACCCTTGTATTTTAACTGTTTTAGGGGACAACTGGGTTTAAATGCCTCATTTATAAATCTACTAAACTCGTTTGCTATGCGTCGGTGTTACCCCATGGTGACCATTATCAGCATAGTGACTGTTGTGTTGGCAACTTCTATTAAACTGGCAGCTTTCGTGAATGTACTAACACATGTATCACGTTAAAGGGAGTTTTGAAGTCGAGCACATATGGGCCGAAAAGTATACCTCGACGATAGCATTTTAGCCTAGCTATGTCCTTTATTTTGTCATCATCATCATCATCAGCTCGACAACCGGGTTCCGGTCCTGGTCTCTTTCAACAAGTCTCTCCACCTATCCCGGTCTCTAGCCGATGCCATCCAGTTGCGCACCCCAAGGCTTCGGGCGTCCTGGTCTACGCCATCTCTCCAGCGCAAGCATGGTCTACCACGCTGTCGTCTACTATAGAATGTACCACAAAGAACTTTCCGAGCAGGTTCCTTTTCGCTCATGCGAGCTAGGTGCCCTGCCCACCGGAGTCTACCGAGCGTACAGTTCATGATTGTACCGTCTGTCTCCGGAATCGTCCTTCCTCACATATGGGGCCAACAATTTTCCTTAAGACTTTTCTCTCGAACGCAGCTAAGAGGTCGGAGTGCCTTTTGCTAAGCACCCAAGTCTCGGATCCATATGTGAGTACTGGCAGGACCATGGTCCTGTACAGCAGCAGTTTTGAAGTTATGGTGAGATTTCTGGATTTGAAAAGCTTTGACAGACTATAGTAGGCTCTGTTGGATTTGAGAAGCCGCCCGCGTATTTCTTCTTCTATATTGTTATCGGCTGCTACTATTGACCCAAGGTATTTAAACGATTGCACCACTTCAAATTCGTGCTCCGCTACCTTGATTGTTTGACCAACTGTTCCTTTATTTTGTGCAAGTAATAATTTGCTGAGCTGCATACACGGCAGTTGTGAAATATAGCTAGAATAAACCGAATATTTGAATAACTTAACTTTTTTTTTGTTTTGTTTTTTAGTATTGTTGTCATAGAAAATGCTAATATTTAACATACGCAAATATTTCATGATCTATCTAATTTTAATTTTTTCTAAAGCAAACATTTAATTCAATAAAAAAATATACACACCAACACCAATTGTTGATTTATTTTCAGATATAACATTGTTTTTACAATTTTGACGTATTTTTTGCCAATTATATCAATGACGGTCACTTATGCCAGGGTTGGCATTGAGTTATGGGGATCACAGGCAATTGGCGAGTATACACCTCGTCAGGTGGAAAATGTGAAAAGCAAACGAAGAGTAAGTTAAGTTTTTAATCAAATCAATATTAATAGTGTACTCGTACGTAGTTGGTTGGTGGCTCTTAAAAATATTACAATACCACGTTTGAAAGTTTGACGAGTAGGAAGGTTTATGTAGTGTAGTCGTATGTGTACACACTTCTATATAGAAACCGTCAACATACTTGAAGGTTTTTTATTTATTTATTAACATAAATCAAATCAAATCTTTAGTATTAATAACTTTACACAGTAAGATACAATATCTTCTTAAAAAGTGCAAGCTTAAATAGAAATTTTTATTTACATTAATTGATATAGGTATTACTAACTAACAGATATTTGCAAGTTCAAAAATAAATAAATTGATTAATTCACATATTCGTTAAAAAAAAAATATCGAAATATGTAATAATAAATTAAAAATTATTTGAATAAGGCAATATTAAAAAAGTTATTAAAAGTTAAAAGCGAATTTATCTGAAATTCGCGTATATTTTCAAAATGCTGGTGGTTTACGTACAAAAACTAACGAGCTCTTCTTATCATCTTCTCTTCAAGAGTTCGATGTCATTATCATCGTTGAAACATGGCTGAATTCAAGTTTTACATCCTGTGAACTCTTTGATTCTTCGTACAATGTGTATCGTAAAGATCGTTCAACTAAAACAGGATGGGATAGAGGAGGAGGTGTTTTGGTTGCCGTCCGAACGACTTTCAACAGTACTCAATATAAATTGAAGAATGATGCAGATGATATTGAGCAGCTTTGTATTTGTGTAAGTTCTGAAGATTCTGCTGAAATTAAAGATTTATTTTTTATTGTAAGTTATATCCGCCCAACGAGCGGAATAGATTTATATACCGAACATGTTTCTAATGCTCAAGCAATTTTAAGTGAATTAACTCATAACCAATTTCCTTGTATACTTGGTGATTTCAACATTGGTGATATCGACTGGTGCTACATGGAAGAAGATCATATTTTGATCCCTTTTAATGTAAATAAAGATGTAGAAATGTTAGTAGTTGATTCATTTTCTTCTATGGGCCTGTTTCAAATTAATAATGTTAAAAACAGTTTAAACAGAATATTGGATTTAGTGTTTATTAACAATGATTTAAAGTATTCTTTAAAAATTTCTGATTTTCCTCTTTTAAACAACTCTATTCATCATAAGGCTATTTGTTTCTCTTTTGATTATTATAATTATGCTTCTGTCTGTCTTAAAACACGGAAAAAATTTCATTTTGCAAAAGCGGATTTTATGGCACTTAATAATTTTTATAATGCTGTTAACTGGAAGGATTTATTTGAAGGCAAGTCTCTAGAGGATATGTTTACAAGTTTTAAAAGTATTCTTAATGAAGGCATAGAACGATTTGTTCCTACCTTAACTGGGAATAAATTGTTTAAACTTCCATGGTTTAACAAAAGAATAAAAAATTTGGAGAATGCTAAAAACAAGGCATTAAAGCGTTTTAAAAAAACAAATCTTTCCGAGGATCGTTTAGTATTTTTTCAGTTGAGAAAAGAATTTGATTTTCTTAACAGGTTTTTATATAGGCAATATATTATCAATACTGAATCAAATATAAAAAATAATTCAAAATCTTTCTGGGTATTTTTAAACTCTAAAAGAAAGTGTTCATCTCTTCCTCAATGTATGGAATATGATGATCTTAAATCCAACGATATTCAATCCTCATGCGACCTTTTTGCTCGGTTTTTTCAAACTTCATATAATTGTGATATTTTAACAAATATTGATGACCTGTACCCTGATATTAGTCCTTTGATAGATTTCAATCTACAAAGTTTTTCAGTACAGGATGTTTTGGAAAGCTTAAAGGAAATTGATATTTCAAAAAAATCTGGCTTTGATATGATTCCTCCTATTCTTCTGTCAAAATGTTCTTATTCACTTTGTAATGTTCTGACCCTTATATTTAATAAATCCTTACAAACTGGTGTTTTTCTAAAAGAATGGAAAATATCTTATGTAGATCCCATTTATAAGAGTGGCCTTAAGCACTTAGTGAGGAACTATAGACCAATCTCAAAACTTTCAGTTATACCCAAACTTTTTGAAAAAATGGTCACCGAAAGACTTTATTTTGCTGTTAAGAATTCGTTGTCTCAAAAACAGCATGGTTTTGTAAAAGGTAGATCAACTTGTACTAATTTAAGTCTTTTTGCAAATTATTGCAATAATCACGTGGAAAAAGGTAGACAAGTTGATGTCCTTTATACTGATTTTGTGAAAGCATTTGACCGCGTACATCATGATCTTCTCCTGCAAAAGTTTAAGATGTTGGGATTGAATGTTTCATTTTTAAAGTGGTTGAATTCATACCTATCTGATAGAAAACAAGCTGTTAAGATAGACGAATGTGTCTCAAATCTTATAGATGTGGTATCAGGTCTTCCACAAGGCAGTCATTTAGGCCCACTTCTTTTTATAATCTTTACCAATGACTTACCATCTATTTTCAAATACTGTAACTGCTTGATGTATGCTGATGATGTAAAATTATTTACAGCAGCATCTTCACTTGAAGATTGCTTTTTAATGCAGTTGGATATCAACAATTTTCTTAAATGGTGCGACTACAACCATCTTCAGCTGAATTACTCAAAATGTAAAATTTTTAATTTATCTAGATCTTCATCTCTCATTGATTTTGAATATAAATTCTATGATGTTAATCTTCTGAAGGTAACTGAGGTTAATGATCTTGGGGTGATTTTTGATTCTAAGCTTGACTTCAGATCTCATGTTGACTACATTGTGTCTAAAGGTAATTCACTTTTAGGTTTTTTGAAACGGAACTCCAATGATTTTAAGGATGCCTATACTTTGAAGATCTTATTTATGTCAATAGTTCTACCAGTTTTGGAATATTGTTGTGTCGTCTGGTTCCCATTTTATGAAAATAATATTTTGAGAATCGAAAGTGTTCAAAAAAGATTCACTCTTTATGCATTACGCAAACTTAATTGGGTTGGGTCTTTGCCAGATTATAAATCAAGGTGTTCTCTTATTGACTTAAAAACGCTTAAATGTCGCAGGCAAGTCCAATGTATTTTGTTCATTAAAGATATTATTGATAATAGAATAACCTCTTTTGAACTGCTTTCATTGATTCCATTCTATGTTCCATCAAGAGTTTTTCGCAACAGAAATGAGTTATTTTATCCTCCTCTTCATAGAACCAATTATGGTCTTAATGAACCAATAACGCGTTCTCTAAATCTATTTAATAAGGTTTACAATGAAATTGATCTTAGCATGAATAGAGATTGTTTTAAGAAAAAAATTCTTCAAATATGTAATTGATTAATTAATTCACTAAAGTATTAAAATAATTGCTAACTCTAGTAAATATGTATATATCTTGTATCTTTATTATTTTATTTTTATTTTTTTGTATTTTTTGTAATCAGCAGATCTTCGAATCAATTGATGAAATAAATAAATAAATAAATATTATTGAAAAAAAAAAACAAATTTTTAAAATAAGGAAGAAAAGGTAACTTTGTATGTTTTAAAACAACCAACCATCTACATCATCATCGAAATTGTTCGATCAGGAATAGCTTGAACCTCCCTTTAAGCAACGCTCTTCAGCTGATTAACCTTATTGGGCGAGGTAGGCAATTCCATAGCCGAATTGCAAAACAAAAGAATTGTAGTTCTGAAATCAAGAAATTATAGCGAATTGGAAGGAGATCAAGAGTTCTAACAGAACGTGTAAGACAGACCCTATTGTAAAGTAGGGCGTGTCACTTTTGTATGGCCGCAAAAAAGTACTCTTATTTTTAAATGTAATAGTGCTCAAAAGTTGTATTAGGGTCTTTGGCTCGCTAAATCGGTTGAAGTTGAAAAAAAAAATTTTATTTAGGTACAGTAAATTTTTTTTTTTTACGTATATTTAAAAAAAAACTAAACAAAATACAAAAAGAATTTTTGTCTTTACAAAAAGATATACCACGATATTGTAGGTGGTTCCGTTGATTTTTAAGATTTTTTTTTTGTAAAAAAAAAAAACGATTTTACATAAAAAAATTATTTTTCTTCCTTCTTTTATTATTTCATAGCTATCAAGTGTTCAATTTAAACAAATATAAGCTTTAAAGTGTTTCCTTGCAATTATCTTTGACTTGAAAGCCTAAAAATATTTTATATAATTTTTTGTATCCACACGGTGCAATTTAAAACAACACATATTTCAAAAATCTCGAAAAATCAAAATTTTTTGGATTTGACTTTTGACTTTCGTCCTATAAGTATCCTTCCTTGTTTGTCAAAGGTCTTTGAAAAAATTCTTGCCTCACAAATATCTGATCACCTTACTACAGGTAATTTGCTGTCACCACTCCAATCAGGTTTTCGTGCACATCACAGCTGTCAAACTGCTATGATTAAGGTACTTGATGACATTAGGATACAATATGATCTAGACAAGATTACTATTCTCTGTCTACTAGATTTCTCAAAGGCCTTTGACAGAGTAAACCATGATATACTTTGTCAAAAGTTAAAGTACTACTTTGGGTTTCATGAGAGAGCTGTCCGTCTCGTTCGAAATTATCTCTGTAACCGTAGTCAAAGAGTAAATTTTGGTCAGCTACAATCTGAGTTTTTAAATCTGCAAATGGGTGTACCACAAGGGTCTATTTTGGGGCCCATATTGTTTTGCATTTACATAAATGATATAACAAAAGTTTGCTCCAACGTGCTGTTACATCTTTATGCTGATGATGTGCAAATTTATATATCTCGTCCGATAGGCTTGCAAGAAGATTTGGTATGTAGATTAAATGAAGATCTTACAGAAATATATAATTGGTCACTCCAAAATGGTCTTACCCTCAATCCGACAAAGTCGCAACTTATTTCTATATCAAAAAATCATGTTGATACCGCACTTCTTCCCCCAATCTTTCTCTCCCAAACTCAGCTTCTGTTTGTGGATACTGTTACGAGTTTGGGTATTAAAATAAGTAAATCACTTTCAGCCGAAAAGCACATAAATTTTACAATAGGAAGAATTTACACTGGGTTGCGTAAACTTTGGCTATTTTCTACCATAACTCCAGTTGAAACTAAACTTAGACTAGTTAAAACTTTACTTTTGCCTTTAATAACCTATGGTAATACCGTATACTGCAAACCTGATTCCCATTCGCAGCACAAACTCCTTGTCGCCTTTAATGACATGGTTAGATATGTATATGGACTTCGGAGATACGAGCACATATCACATTATCATCGGCTTGTCCTTGGATGTTCCCTTCAGCAATATCTTGATGCCAGGTGTTGTACGTTTCTGCACAAAATTATCCACAATAAATAACCCTTATATACATTTTTGAAAAACTAACATTCGCTCAATCCCATAGAACCTTAAACCTCTTGCTTCCAACTTTTAACTACTTGAACTCTTCGCAGCTCTTTATTATATATGCAACCAAGCTATGGAATTCTCTTCCCTTACATATTAAAAGAATAATAAATGCTGGAAACTTCAAAAATGCGATCTCTTCTGAATTTAGTTAAACCTCTTCACAGTATTATTTGTATATAGTAATTAACAAAGGAAATTAAACAGGTTTTTATTTATGTAATATTAATATGTGCCATGTATTATATATTTATGTATATTATGTTATTATTTCTTAGATTAAGTATAATTGAATAATTGTTGCTTACTATCCAAATGTTAAGTACTATAAAAGACTAAGTCTTACTTGTACAACCTTATTAAATAAAATTGAATTGAATTGAATTGAATTGATCCTATTTTTGAGCGAGCCAAAGATATTTATTAAAATGAAAATTGTAAACGCAGGATTTAATGTTGATAAGCAATGCAACTTTTAAAAGCTATTACATTTCAAAATACCATAGTTGAGCACTTTGACACACCCTATTGTACAGGTGCGTTGGTTGGCGCATTTGAATCACATTATGAAGTAGGCTCAATATTCTTATAGCTTAAAAAGATTATCAAGACTAATATACCGTAAATTGATTTGGAAAAAGAAAATACGTGTTCATATCTTCTAAGTCCAAAAATATATCTTGCGATGCTATTGTAAGCCACATTAAGTTTGCCTTTGTGCTCATATTCGCAGTTACTAAAAATCTTATAATTGGAATAAGTAATGTTTTAGCCAGAATTAATCTTGTTTTTAGCGGTCTGACTCTGTGTTACCAATAACATAAATCCTACCCAGTGTCAAATCAGATGTGGTTATTCCAAGTCAATGTTTTATTAAATGTTTTGCCTAGATTTTTCGCAGAATCAACAAATTCTATTATTTTATTATCAAGATATACCTTAGGAAAGTATGAAGTATCAATCTCTTTTCTAGAAATAACCTAACATTTAGACTTAGAAGGGTTTAGGCTGAGGCCGTTCACTCGAGACCAACGTAAAATCCTTTCCAGATCTTCATTCATTCAAGGAAAAACTCTTCCGTACCTGCACATCTCAGCATACATATCAACCGATGAAAAAAATAATGGTCCAAGTATCGACCCTTGTGGCACACCTACACTAAGTGGAAGAAAATCTGAAACAGAGTCTTTAACTGCAACTGCATGAAACCTTCGAAGTAAATAAGAAACTAAAGTTTCCAGTTTTATAGACGACAAAGAGAATTTAAATTGATTTCGAAGTTTAGTGCACAGAACTTTATGGTTTATCATATCAAACGCTTTAGAAAAATCAACCAAGGAAAGTTATTTTATCTTTGTCGACCGCTTGCCTTATTTCTTCTGTAACGTTAATTAGAGCAGTAGTACAACTATATTTTGAACGGAAACCTGTGTATTTGCTTACTCATCAAACTTTCAAGAATCCGACAGAGTTGGATTTGATAGATAGGATGCTTTCTAAGACATCTGTATCTTCAATAGATTGAAAGCAAAGACAAGATGATGACGAAAAAAATCAGGAATATTCTCGACTGAATTCTCTCTTAAAATGTTCAAGGAGTCAACATTGTCATAAGTACTCAGGTCACCATCAACATTTGGCGAAGAAGCAGATGCAAAAAGCTTATTTTACTCATTACAATCCAAATTGTTATTTTGTCACCTTATTTGTTTGCCCACTCCAATATCTCTTAGATTTTTCCACAATTTATGTTTAGCCTGCGAAGGATCAAGTCTGTCAGCATAATACCGTCTTTTTGCCTCACGTATTGCACAAGTAACTTTGTTTCGCGAGATGGCCAATTTAGTTGAAAATTGCTTGCCTGTCAGTCGACACCCAACTGTCTTTGTGGTACGACTTATGCTCAAACAAGGTCCCTCCAATAACAAGACCGTTAGCGTTCCAGAAATCGACAAATCGTTCATCAATGTCATTTCGGTTGCCAACACCATGCTTTCCCATGACATGCCTTATCTCAATGTTGTCATTCCCAACCTTGGAATTCAAGTCTTCCATCACCATTATGATATCTCCTCGTGGTGTGCTATTATAAGCAGCACTTAACAGGTTATGAAAGGTCTGTTTCTTCTCGTCAGAAGAGAGCAAAGTTGGGGCGTAACACTGTATGATGGTGACGCGACGCATGTATTCTAGTCTAGAACCTGGCTTTCAGGATCCTGTCACCTAAAGTCTTCCAGGAAATTAAGGTTTTGAACTACTTTGGAAAGCAGCAATCCTGCTCCAGATTCCCGAGTGCTTCCAGGTGTCTTTCCGGAATAGAATAGTTCAGTGTTACGGGTAGGTGACTCAAACTTCCTCGAGTCCAACCATATAACTTCACTTATCCTAGGATGCCCATCTTATACCGCGCGAATTCCTTCTCTAGTTTGAGGAATCTGACGTCTTCACATTCCAGAAACCAATCTTCGTGCGGGTACAATAGCCAAAAGTCGTCAACGTGTTATCATTGCTAATCCGAAGGGTAGCGTTGGTTTCGGTAGGGGACTGATTTCAGTTACGAAGAATGCTAACCTCCGTAGCCTACCATAGAAAGCTAGAGCTTTTGGCACTTGAAATTTTGGCATATTTATGTATATAGGGATAGTTGCCCGGAGACCACCACGAGGAGGTAAAACGAGTACTTCATCGTGACGGATTGTTGCCCTACTGGCCCAGTCCCGGTCAGACACGATGCAGGTCCCCAAATTCGAACGAATTTAGTTTGAAAGACAAAAAAAAATAATAAAACCCGAAAATATATTTCTTACATCCACGAGGTAGAAGAATTGAAAAAAACAATTTTTTTCCACCTGCTAACTGAGATTTTCAACAATGACTTATTCATTTACTCATTGGGATGTGAAATATTTTTAAAATACCAATCTCCGATTCTCTTAAAATTATATCAATGAGAAAGGAAAAATGAATGCACAGATTCAACGAAATCCTCAGAACAAAGAAAATTTCGTGTTACTTAAAATAAAAAAAAAACTTCAATTCCTTATCATGTGCATCAACAAATATGTTTCTTTAATGTAAATCCTGTTGCAGACAGACTCACTGAACTGAAAGTTTTTCACTGAAAATTTTCTCAATCGCCAGATTTGTAAAGTCCTGGCTGAACAGAATTAATATTTCTTTCCGCATTAATTCTGTTCAGCCGTAGTGTTCTGGACTTATTATTTTATTACCTTCCTTCAGTTGAATTAGATTATTTATGTAGAACATTTCGTCTTAAGATATAAAAATAGTTTGATGTTTAATATTATCCCAGAATAAACAATTGCATTTCCTTTGATTATCGTGCCACCCAGGGCCTAAGGGCTGTATGGGCTGCAGCCCAGGGCCCCGAGGTCACAAGAGCCCCCAGACCCCGTTGATAAACAATAGGCGTTAGTTTGAATTTAAAAAAAAAAAAAAATTAAAAAACCTACCATAAGGTTGGCAATGGCAACCCTGAGATCAATCTAGTAATATATAGTCCCCGGCAAGCTAGATGGCACTATTTTAGAGAGAAAGAGTAAATTCGCGCGTCGCTTTTACATGGAAAAAGCGCTGCGCGAACTTACTCTCTCTCTCTCTAAAATCGTGCTCAGTTTGATGCCGAATAGTGTATGTGCGCGTCTATGGGACGGAACTGGGATTCCTCGTCGTCACACCCACACTTAGATCAATGTAGATCCATTGTGTTACCCGTGAGTGTAATCACTCTTTTCTGATAAAAACCTATGTGTTCTGTTAATCAGTCAAGCCATTTTGAGGCATTGACGAAGTTCAATATGTGAATTCCTGAATATTAGAAAGATCTTCTAAATTGTCAAAGAAGTAACTACCAAGCCATTTCCTTCTTTGGTGGTATAGTGACGGGCAATGACAGAGAAAGTGTGATGTGTCTTCATGTACCTCTTCATCACCATATCTTCTACATAGGTCATCTGTACTTAGTTTCATTTTAAATTTATGATATTTTAGTAAATTATGTATGTCCGGTGATTATGCTCGTAAGAGAGCGAAGGGACTTCTTACTAACAGACCTTCGCCCGATATGTAGTCTGTGGAACTGCAATGAAACCGAAAACGTGTATCATTTTCTAGCTGTGTGCCCAATCTTACAAGAAATCCGCAGGCTTTACTTCTCAAAGAGTTTCCTTACACTTGAAGATACAAAGGATCTTTTAAGTGGTTGCTCAGGTTGGAATATTCTTTGTCTCTATGTTAATCATGCCTTAGGTTACCGTAACAGTTTCATCGATTGAATTTTAACTAATTTAAATGATGATTAAATAGAATGTAAATCTCTTTTTCTGTTAAAACATGTTCTTAATTTTTTTATTTTTTTGAATTTATTAAAATCTATTAAATCTTATATAATAATTTAGTACTTATATATTTTCGTAAATGTTATATTATTTTTTATATGTATTTATAACTTTAACCTTTTCTTTCTCTTTTACTAAAAACTCGAAATAAGTCAATTAGGCAGACGGCAAAATTTTTGTCAAGCTTTACAATTCTTATATCAACAAAATGTAAAACAATTATCGAGAAATAAAGAATGTATTAATAATAATAATAATAATAATACTAAGTTGCATAATTTTGTCAGTCCTCTGCTTGTTAAAGCAAGGCCATACTTTCCTAGTGGTATCACAGGTATCAAGTAGACTCCACCTTTCATTAGATTTCTTTAGGATTAAATCTGAAATTTTCTGTTTAATATTGCAGAGTGGGATACTTATCATCTGTCTTGCCAACTCGTCGGCATTTTCATTACCTGGTATGCCGCTGTGCCCCGGTACCCAGCAGAGTCTAATATTGTGCTGCGTGCCAAGAACCTTAAGCTCTTCGCGACAGCAACAGACAAGCTTCGATTTTATCACAGTGGTAGAAATCGCTTTTATTGCCGCTTGGCTGTCAATGTAAAAGGTGATATTAGCCTGTGGTATCGCCATCATTTATACCTGTCTAGCAGCTGTTGTCAATGCCAGGACCTCCGCTTGGAAGACACTGCTATGATCTGGGAGCCTAAGTGAGTTGTTTAGCTCAAGAGGTTCTGAGAAAAAGCCTGCCCCAACACCTGTGTCCATTTTGGAGCCATCAGTATAGATTGCTATTGCTGATTCACTGGCGTAGGGTTGATTGTTCAGCCATTCTTCTCTGCTTGGAAAGGTAGTTTGGAATGGTTTTTAAAAGTCAAGTTCGGGTGTTGTATAAACTGTAATGATACTATCACCCAAATATTTCTGAAGAATTTGAGCATGTCCTATTGCACTGTTTTTCCAGGTATTAGTCTGGCTTAGCCTTAAGGCGCTATATGCTGCGGATTCTTGTACGAAAAGGTCTAGGGGTATCAGGTTGAGTATCGCCTATAACCCTGCTGTTTGTGTGGATCTCATGGTACCCGTAATTCCAATGCACGCAAGTCTCTGTACTTTTGTCAGAGTTTTGAGGTTCGTGCCTTGTTTCCGTTGCATTCTACCATACCAAATTACCATAAGTTAGTATTGGTCTGATTATCGCCAAATACATCCACCTGATAATTTTTGGGCTAGGTCCCCAGGATTTCCCAAAGATTCTGTTACAGGAGTAGAATGCAATCATTCCTTTTTTTGCTCTTTCCTTAGTGTTAAGACTTCAGTTTAATTTCCTATCTAGAATCACACCAAGATACTTTGCATGATCTGAAATCTTCAGTGGGGTGCCTTCAATTGAAGGTATTCTGAAGCTTGGTATTTTTCTCTTATTTGTAAAAAGGACTAATTCTATTTTTGACGGGTTAACCATCAGGCCGCACTTTCTAGTCCATCTACTAACCTTAGAAAGGGCGTATTCGATCTGTTCGCTGATAGTGGGTAAGAATTTACCTGTCGCTAATAACGCAAGGTCATCAGCATAGGCTACTACCTTTTTATCCACTCTTACGAGGGACTTCCCGCCGCGTTGCTTAACGTAACGCCTAATGTGATTTTGGTTTTTCTTCCGCACTTCTGTTCTCGTCATCAAAGTGACAAACTGACTGTGTTAATTGTTAGAACTGTGTTTAATGAGTCAGTTTACTAATGAGTGAGTGATAACTTAAAAGTTATGTCTAAATAAGTAACATTTGTTTATTAATACAAGATTTCTTGCTATTATTTGGTAAGTAAAAATATTTATAAATCATGTTTTTGTTCTTTATGGTATTTTTAGGGTTCTGTACAAAAAAATGGAAAACGAAACCCTTATATGATTACTCGTGCGCCCGTCTGTCTGTCACAGCTAATTTGCTCCGAAACTACTGGACCAAATTAGGTGAAATTTGATAGGATGGTGTAATTATGAGCAAAAAAACAGTTGTGCAAAGTATTTTTTTTAACCAGAATCAATTTAATAAGGTTTGCTAATATCACTGTGTCATATATCAATAGAAAGAGACATATAGCAAAAAATTCAATTTTTTAATGGATTTGCAAAACAAAAATATCGAAAACATAGATTTGGAAAGTGCGCGTCATATTATTGATTATTATCCAGAAGACGTAGACGAGCATTTAGTGAATGAGTGCATTCAATTAAAATCGTACTTACTCCAATCTTAGCCAGAATCGTACACCTCTTCCAGTGCCATTTTTATGCTCATGTATGAAAATAAACTTATTAACGTGTTCCCTAACTTTTATACCAATTTAAAGATTTTTTTAACTTTGCCAATTACTAGCTGTGAAGCAGAGCGCTCTTTCTCCAAGATGTCCTATGTAGAAAAAAAATACAGGACAACAATGTCGAACCATCGACTAAATAATTTATCACTTCTTTCGATAAATTGTGATCTAACAAAACACTTGCAATGTGATGACCAAATTAAGGAATTTGCAGCACAGAAATGCAGAAAGGTTGATTTATAAATTATAATTTATATAACATGTCATACACATAATCTGTCAATTTCATTTACTAATTCATAATAAATAAATAAAATGTTTTTATTGTTTTTTTATATTCTTATATATATTACTAGGTATTTCGTTTTCACTCTCACCTAAAGGTTGTCTGGAAGAGATTGCTACCGAAGCAATAAGGTCGCCGTTTGCACAACTAATGCTTGCGTAGATTTAAGTAACATTTATGTTTTTTTTGTGCAATAAAGAATATATAATAATAATATATCACTATAGACACGGTTTTTTGACATGACTATTAGTTGAGTACTTAGGTAGGCCACTAAATAGTTTCAGCCCAGGGCCCCACAAATTCACGATCCGCCTCTGGTGCCACCTACAACTATCAATAGTTTCCACTATTTTCAATTATCTTGATTTTTTCTAAAAATAATTTCGTACGAGTATAAGAAAAACGCATTCACACGTTTCTGAGAAAACCGATATTAAGTTATATTTAAGTATACGATTTTCAATTCACACCTTTACAACTTAAAGTCAATTACCTGTTATAAGAGAAACCCACAACCACTCGTACCTTGTTCACGTTTTTGCTTTATATCAAAATAAGTTATTTATATGAATTTTTTATTTTTGGAATTGTTCTTTCTTGCAGGTTGTGAAAATGATGATTGTTGTTGTGCTAATATTCGCCGTATGCTGGCTGCCATTCCAGATTTATTTTATTGTTACTTCGTGCTACCCGTCCATCACAGAGACACCTTTTATTCAGGAGGTGTATTTGGGGATTTACTGGCTGGCGATGAGTAATTCCATGTACAATCCAATTATATATTGTTGGATGAATTCAAGGTAAATGTTTGGTGAATTTCACAAGAATTTCAGTTCGTATACCTCAAATTTTAAAAATATCAGTATTCTTAGAAATACAAAAATAGCAAAATCAACAGAACTCATAAATTCGTTTGAATAAAAATATCCATCTGAAAACTCATAACGATGTTAATGAAAAACGTTTGATTAAAGTTATATTGAATTATTTTCAAAGAAGTGCAACAAAAGACTACTGACCTAATTTACCACACTATACTCTGTCCAACAAAAATTGTCAATACAGGCCTTATGGGAGAGCTTTTTCTAAAGCAGTGGCGCCTGATGCACCCTCACTACAATGCGTTAGGAAAAATGCCAGTAAAAAAAGAGCAAGCCACTGACTTTTCTTAAGGAATTGTTGTTGTAATTCTTTGCAAAAAGTTATACACCCCAACATGACCGTCGTATCCCACTGCTGATGACGATGAGATACTGTCAAGAGTGTCAACTGTCAAATGTCACTCAATACGATCGTGCGCTCTTTATCTACATCAAAACAGAGTTACCATTATCATTCTCAATTGCAAGCAAGGAGCTTTTTCAGTGGTTTTTATTAAGGAGCTTTTGGGATTTGAAGCTTTTGAGAACACATTTTAAGAAGATGAGTATGTTGAGTGTTGTCACATTGCTTTTCAACTTAAAAAAAAACGCGCATATAATCTTACCGCTTGGCGTTGTGGGAAAATGTAAATTGAATATTGTTTTCAGTCGTTTTGAATCGGCAGACGGTAGCTCTACGCGGTTTTTACTCTCATTTGCGGCGATTTATAATATAAACTACGGAATCCCTGTGAGCTTTAAAAGGCGACACACTTATGCATGGCAATGCAACCAGAATGAGAGACAAACGTCCTATCTTCCCTGTACTGACAATTTTTGTTGGACAGAGGTAGAAAACTGTTTTTAGGTGGGGTATCAGAAATGAGACTACTTAAAACCAAGAACCTAACCGACATTATTGATGATCGAACGAATTGAACTATCGGAAGTGAGAAACTAATTTCAACTATCAAACGAATTTATTCAGTCATTTAGTTCAAGCAGAATTTGGATTAAAAAGCTCATTTTTTTATATGACCAAAAGATCTGGTCGAAATAAAGCAGGAATTTTTCTATGGGCTTAAAAACGTCCGAAAATTGCTTAGAAATTAATATTTTGCTTACGCTCCGGCAGCGAGCAGTTTAAGGGCTTAAAAGTGATCAGACCAAAAACATAAATGTTAAAAAAAGAGCCAAGTTCTTCTATACAAAAACCTTTGTATAACAAGTCAGCCGTGAAAAGTACTGAGATCTAAAAGTACGCCAAGTTCTTACTTCATGAAGGTTTAATACCGAATATTTAAAGTAGAATAATATTGAAACAGGTACAATGTAATAGAAAAATTTTATTATTTAATGATTACTGACTAAAATTTGATGGGTTCACTTGTCAAGTTTTTAAAACCTTTCGAATTCGGGTATAAAAAAAAACTTGCCCAGTAAGCCCATCAAATTTTAGTCAGTAATCATTAAATAATAAAATTTCTCTATTACATTGTAGCTGTTTCAATATTATTCTACTTTAAATATTCGGTATTAAACCTTCATGAAGTAAGAACTTGGCGTACTTTTAGATCTCAGTACTTTTCACGGCTGACTTGTTACACAAAGGTTTTTGTATAGAAGAACTTGGCTCTTTTTTTAAAATTTATGTTTTTGGTCTGATCTTACTCCTTTTTGCAAAGATTTTAATATTTTACCATGTCAAAATCTCGAAAGATATGGAAAGATAGAAGGATGTACTCAACTTAGTTTAAAGCTTCCTATTTCTTTTGGTATATTTTCTTTTTTTATTGGTTGTTTTGATTTGCGCTTCAATTATTTCTTCTTGTCCTGGCAAGATACCTAACACTAAAATAACTACCTTAATTACGGCAATCAGAAGTGCTCCATATAAATTAAACATTTTCTCAGAAAGTGGGTGCATACCACGCCCCCCGAATAGAAAACCCCAATTTTTATTTTTGGTCCTTTATATGCAATTTGAGCCCTACCGTTCTACCAAATTTCATTGTTCTACTGCAATCGGAAGTGCGCCATGTATAATTTTCATCAATTCTGGGGAAGTGGGCGGATACCACGCCGCCGAATGGAAAACTTCAAATTTTATATTTTTTTCTTTGTATGCAATTTAATTCCTACCACTTTACCAAATTTCATCGTTTTACAGCTCTTGGAAGTGCTCCATTCAACCAACACCAATTTGGAGAAAGTGGGCGGATTCCACGCCCCCTGAATGGAAAACCTCGAGTTTTATTCTTGGTCCTTTATATGCAATTTGAGCCCTACGGTTCTACCAAATTTCATTGTTCTACTGCAATCGGAAGTGTGCCATGTATAATTTACATCAGTTCTGAGGAAGTGGGCGCATACCACGACCCTGAATGGAAAATTTCATATTTTATATTTTTTTCTTTGTATGCAATTTAATTCCTACCACTTTACCAAATTTCATCGTTTTACAGCACTTGGAAGTGCTCCATTTAACCAATACCAATTTGGAGAAAGTGGGCGGATACCACGCCCCCTGAATGGAAAACCTCAATTTTTATTTTTGGTTCTTTATATGTATTTTGAGCCCTACCGTTGTACCAAATTTCATCGTTTTACAGCAGTCCGAAGTGCTCCATTCAACCAACACCAATTCGGAGAAAGTGGGCGGATACTACGCCTGAATGGAAAACCTCGATTTTTATTCTTGGTCCTTTATATGCAATTTGAGGCCTACGGTTTCACCAAATTTCATTGCTCTACTGCAATTGGAAGTGTGCCATATACAGGGTGATTGGCATAAGGTGTGACAAAAAGCTAGGGCGTGTAGGTTGGACCTAGACAAGAAAAAAATCGTATGGGAGGGGGGGGTCTATTTCCCCCCGTTTAGGCGGGAGGGGCAATTTAAGAAAAAAATCACTTAAAACAGAAAAAAAATTATTAAAAAATAACGGTGATACCTACAGAGTAATGCTATAGCATCTTGAAAAGCCAGAAATACATTCTTTAATTTTGTTTTTAAATAAAGTTGTTCGAGTGAATAGTTTTTGAAAAATTAATTTTCAAAATCAAAATTTTGAAAAAAAAAATGAAATTTTTTTTTTTAAACAATTTTTTTTCAAAATTTTACGTAGTTAAGTATTATTTTTTTATTCAATATTCAATGCTCTTTTTAATTTTTGATCAAACACAAAAAACCGGATGTCAAAATGTTTTGTAGTTTTTGAGAAAATCAAAAATAACAAAAACTACTTTTGTTCTAAGAAAAGCCTTTTATTTTAGTTTTTACGTTTTTGGATTCTTATGTAGGTGAATTTACGATTGAAAGGATTAACTTTCTTTTTACTATTCTTTTAATTATCGTCTTATAAGCATACAATAATGTGACAAAGTACTGGATTAACCATATTTCACACATTTTTTCATTGAGAACACCTGCGTGAGAGCATTGGTTTAAAATTGACCTGCCACTTTTTTATTATGGTGGGGTCGGCTTGGCTTAGGTGCATTTACGAAAGAAAGGATTAACTTTTTTTATAAAATTTTTTTATTATCAGTCTTATAAGCATACAATAACACATTTTTTCATTGAGAACACCTGCGTGAGAGCATTGGATTAATATTGATCTGCGAATGTTTTTTAAATAATGCAGCGTTACACGCCCTAACTAGTGACAGAAAAATGCAATTGCGAAATAAGAACAAAAATGTTCCTGAATCTTGAAATCAATTTAAATAATAAATACATGCATATTTAGATAAAATACATAATTACTGTTTATTTAAAGTTAATCCTTTCTTTCGTAAATGCACCTAAGCCAAGCCGACCCCACCATAATAAAAAAAGTGGCAGGTCAATTTTAAACCAATGCTCTCACGCAGGTGTTCTCAATGAAAAAATGTGTGAAATATGGTTAATCCAGTACTTTGTCACATTATTGTATGCTTATAAGACGATAATTAAAAGAATAGTAAAAAGAAAGTTAATCCTTTCAATCGTAAATTCACCTACATAAGAATCCAAAAACGTAAAAACTAAAATAAAAGGCTTTTCTTAGAACAAAAGTAGTTTTTGTTATTTTTGATTTTCTCAAAAACTACAAAACATTTTGACATCCGGTTTTTTGTGTTTGATCAAAAATTAAAAAGAGCATTGAATATTGAATAAAAAAATAATACTTAACTACGTAAAATTTTGAAAAAAAATTGTTTAAAAAAAAAAATTTCATTTTTTTTTTCAAAATTTTGATTTTGAAAATTAATTTTTCAAAAACTATTCACTCGAACAACTTTATTTAAAAACAAAATTAAAGAATGTATTTCTGGCTTTTCAAGATGCTATAGCATTACTCTGTAGGTATCACCGTTATTTTTTAATAATTTTTTTTCTGTTTTAAGTGATTTTTTTCTTAAATTGCCCCTCCCGCCTAAACGGGGGGAAATAGACCCCCCCCTCCCATACGATTTTTTTCTTGTCTAAGTCCAACCTACACGCCCTAGCTTTTTGTCACACCTTATACCAATCACCCTGTATAATTTACATCAGTTCTGAGGAAGTGGGCGGATACCACGCCCATGAATGGAAAACCTCAAACTTTATATTTTTGTCTTTGTATGCAATTTAAGCCCTACCGTTTTACCAAATTTCATCATTTTACAGCAATCGGAAGTGCTCCAATCAACCAACACCAATTCGGAGAAAGTAGGCGGATACCACGCCCCCTGAATGGAAAACCTCAAATTTTTTCCTTAGCTTGCATGACAAGACCTACCGTTGTGCAAAATTACAAGATTCTACGATGTCGGGAAGTGCTCCATAATTTTGATGATCTGTCAGTCAGTCAGTCAGTCAGTCAGTTACGGTTTTTGTGATTTTTGAGGCCTTATATCTCAGGAACCGCTTGTGCTAGAAAATTGAAATTTGGTGAGGCGCCTGTGCCTGACTAGCTTAGCAAATATTCGGAATTTTAAGTTTCTGACTTCATTGGTACTGAAGATAGGGAGGGATCAAAAATCGCCTGAGTTTGTTCCTGTAAAAAAGGGTGTAGTGCCAGAACTTGGCTGGGCACCACCGTGCCCTTTGATTCAAAAATATCATATCGTTAGATTTTAGGAATTTGACCTTCGTTTGACCTTGATTTTGAAATGATGGGGTTAAATGGACACCAGCATCGCGATCAGCGACTCGAAAAACATAAAGATCAACTGTTTAAAGGACCAGAATTCCAATTTACAGCCAATACATAGGCCAAAATCTAAAAAAACGAGTCTTATAGTCAATACATATTTGGACGTAAAATTGTCCGCTCTTTCAGAATCTGTGGTCAAAAATATCATATCGTTAGATTTAAGAAATTTGACCTTCGTTTGACCTTGACCTTTACATGTTGGGGTCAAAAGAAGCCCGGATTCGAATTCAGCGATGCCAAAAACATATACTCGTATATATATAGGTTTTCAGATTTTTCAAAGAGTATTTCGCAATTCGACCTTCAAATGCCCTTAAACCTGACCTGATTGGGTCAAACGGACTCCGGATTTGAAATCAGCGAGCCAAAAAACGTATAAGACACATGGTCTCATCCGAGAGGCAGTGGACTTTTTTTGTGGGGCTGTGTTATTTTTTGGATTTTTAAAAAGAATTAAAAATATTTTTTCAAAGCTCAATATTTCGAAAAATAAAAGTTTCTCAATAATCTACAAGATGTGAAAAAAAAAAAATTATTTAGACCAAGGCTAGTTTGCTGTTAATTGAGTTTCTTGGACTATATGCGATATCGACAAGCTTCTCGAAAACCTTAAAACCAAACCGAGTACCTGCAATACTTTTGTGTTCTTCACCCACTTGGTCAGAGCACTATTGATAACTTCGAATACCTCGCTAATAGGTAGATAGGCAGAAATGGCGGCCACTGGCAGTCTAGCCCTGTGGCCCAATCAGCGCTGAAGTGCGCCATTTTGATACCACAACTCGTGTGACCACCATACTCATCCGAAACTATATGTACACTCTGCCAAGCTAGGCAGCTTGTTGACTGATACTGAAACAGAAGCCAATCGGATTGAGTGATCATCCGGATCCCCGCACCATAAACCTCCGTCAAAGCCACTCCTCCACTAGCATGGGATCTAAGGAGTCAAACGGATGGCACGGCACGGAAGTAACCGAAGTTCATCCTAGAACCTAGAGGCATATCGTCGCGTTGAGAAAAAAGACCAAGTCTTTGATCCTCATTTCGAAAGGTTTGTTAATGTTGTCAAAAAAATGCCCTTCCTCATCATTGTGCTCTAAATTTGGCCAGAACAGGGCATTTGCAGAGGAAATTGAGGACAATTTCCTTATGCCTTTGGTCCCCAGAGCTATGACCGTGGGTGTTGTGAGTATAATAGGAGATCCAAATCATTCTAGATAAAATGCAGTTTGTTTAACTGCTCCACCTACGGTTTGATTTCTTAAGAAAAATTGTGGTAATATTGCCCTTTATAACTCCGAGTGGAATGTTGACTCTTCCCGCAAGTGCGTTATGAAGGATAGACCCTCGCCAGACCAGCTCGTCCGCTGTTCTCGAAAGAAGAATTATCTGCCACAGATCCTACAGAATTGGCAATGTGCAAATAGAGGATATCATATCCACACCAAACCACCTAACAAAAAACAGGATTTCAGCAAGAAAATGTTCAGTATTTCATACGATAACGGGCAGGGCAAGTGATTACAAGGCTTGAGGTTACTATCTCAATAGATATATCCAATAACTAAATAACTAGAGCGATATCAACAACGAGTGCTTTAAGTATTTCGTAATGGGTCCAGGCCAAACCAATTTGACAATAGCAAAATCCAAATTCTTTTAGTTGAACCTTAAAACCTAACGGGTTAACTTTCTGGCGAAATCCCTCAAGGCAAAACTAAAGATTGTAACCAAGATTCTTTCAGTGCATTTAATGGAAAAGCTACCCTCTCAAAGTCTGCTACCCTCCAAAACCAACATTTTTGCATAGTCAATAAATCGATGTTTTCTCAATAAATAATTGAAGAAATTCTGTGGCAAAATTTTGGGAGAAGGAAGTAAATGGCAGGCTTCTCCTGGATGTGGCAGCTTCTATTTTTTCTTAATAGACGTGTGCAGGCTCAACCATTTTTTTTATTAAGTGAGTTGGTTAAGGACGAAATTTAATATTTTCTCCTCGTTTTAACCATTTTATTTTCTCGATTTGAACCCTTCTGTTATATAATACTTTCTACTTTCAAAAGGATAAGAAAATCCATCCAAATAACAATAAAAAGAAATTTGAAGATTTCAGCAAAAATGTTTTTGGCTCCGACTTTTTTTTCTTATGATAATCTCAACTGATTTCTTTTCAGATTATGAAGAAAACAAAAATACAAAATAATTCTCATGGATATTTATGGGCTTAAGTAAAAGCAATGATCAAATATTCAAAGGAAATATGAGAGGATTAATGGAAAATGTAAAATGGAAAACGTTTCTTACTTGTATTGAGTTGAACTTACTCGAACGGAAAGAGAACAAATTGATAACTTGTGTAGGTACTCCTACCTCCTTTATCAATATTAACCCTAGAAATATACCTAAGCGGAAGACGTATTCGCAGAATAAAATTTTACATTTTCTATCGAGGGGATTGGAGTCTCAACTTTTTTTAACTACTTGATATTTAATAATTTTTCAATTTTGTTTTATTTTCGGTCCTGAGCTCAAAGAATTAAACCGAACTTTTTTTTGAACGAGGAGAACTTTTTTATATGATGTGAAACAAGTATGATATTTCAGATAGGTTCAAAGAGGTTCTAAGAAGTTCTCGTTAGATCCACCATTAAAAATAATTGTTGGTGCTCAAACTAAGGCCAATATTAAATTTCTTTTGGAGTTTATGTTATCAAAATGGGAAGTAAATTATAGGTCAGAGTTAACAGTTACTCCTAAATACTTGTAGATATACGTAGGTACACTCTTTAAGGAACAATGTTCGATTTTATATGTTTTACACTTTTAACGTTGGCGTACTTTCTAATTCTTCGATTGCAGATGGTTTTTCTATGATGATTTTTCTATACAAATTCTGACCAAATATCTTTTGACGCATGATTTTCAAGGATTGCAAATGACTTTTCACACATAATCTATTAGGGTGTACATAGGTTTCTAGAGTGGTTTAACATAAATCATATGCGATTTTGTTGAAGTGGCTCCAGGAGGAAAATTTATTTATTTATTTATTGATCTACAAGCTTATATTTACAGATATTAGAAATAATATTTACAAATAAAAATATATAATTATATGCAAAATAAATTACAGTGAAAAACAAAAAGAAAAAAAAAAGAAAATACATAAATGAAATATATTAAAATTTAAATATTAACAAATCTTTTGTCCAAGTTAACTCAACTCTCTGGCAAACTTCATTGAAATGCCTTATGTTATATCCAAAAAACAAAACAACGTTGTAAAAAAAACTTATACACAAATTTTAATCCGCAAAGTGCCGTCGGTCACCACCGCCGCGTCGCCGCCGCCGCACAGTGTGGGAATTCGCGAATTTAGCGGAATAAAATTAATAACGCTTGCATTTTAATTTTTTTTTTTGTTTAGTTCAAATGTAACTCAAATTTTGGGCATATTTTATTTAAGTTTTTGTAAAATGAGCTTTTAAGGTTGCTTAAATCAAAAAGTACTTTTTTTTTGAAAATCATATTTTACAAAAAAATCTTTTGAGGAATGATGTATTGTTCAATGTTAAGACAAATATGAATAAAATAAAGAAAAAAGTTAATTATTATCAGAATTGACTAGTTTTTTTTTTTTTGCCAACCGATATGTCAATGCCGTTGTTTATGAACTAAAGAAACTACATTCTTTAAAAGGGTATTAAAACGTACAAGAAATTCTATTTCAAATGAAGTTTTATATTAGTTTTATTTCTAGAAAATCAATGTTCTTTTTTATATTGGTAAGTGTTGTATCACGACATTTTTCTGGCATACATCATCAAGGATACCAAAAATTAAAAGAACCGAAAACTTCCTGTCGAAAAAATACAGTTTCACTGGAATAGACAATTTTTATTTACCAATCCTGATATTCTTGTAAAATAAAAAGCAAATTAAAAACAATTTTATATAACTGTTTTTTATGTTTTGTTTTTATTGTGAACAATTTTACCTTTACTATAATTTTAACTACATTTAACAGTTCAACATATATACATATAAAACATTTTATTTACATTTTAGATTAGTTTGCAATATCCAAAATTTCAAGAACCTCAGGCTCTAAGTTGCTTCGTTTTCTTTTAGGAATACACCTTAGGCTTGCTAGATTTATGGATCTGATGTAATAAGCAGAATATGAAATCAAATTTTATGTAAAATACGCATAAAAAGCACTTTTGCTCTTCAAATAAAAAATTCGTTTTTTTTTTAATTAATTTATTTTTCTTATTATAATTGGAACGCCCTTTATCCGACATAATAGTTTTTTTTATTAATTGATAGTTTCCGTTTTCAATTTTTCAAATAACTTAGTTCTTTTTTTTCTTACTGTTAACATTGAATTTGAACACCCTGTATTTTTGTCGTAACTACCAAATTCAAAAAATTATTTTTTTTGGAACACCCCGTGAAATAAAAAAAGTTTTAAAATTTATAACATTCTTCTTCTAACCAAATCGCAAAAAGTTATTCGATTTTGACGGTGTGCCATCAGTTTTTTGCTGGATAGTCATTTAGAAATATTGAAAAAAAATATATCAGAACATAATTGGGGTGTCAAATTTTAGTGATTCTTGATAGATAATAAATCAATCACGTCGCGTTCCTCTTCATGAGACTACTATAATCACTGTTAGAATCGGTCTATTCGAATTATGTTAACAACCAATATAAATCATTGTATTCCAATGATTTTTTTTTTGTTAGAACGAGAAGATTTCGAAAACTTGCTTATCTGAAATAATTCCCAATTAGGCACCTATTGATTAAACGGCGTAAACATAATCCTGAATCCCAAAAACAAACTGACAGCCCTATTATACGAGTAGCTATCAACACTATCAACTAGATACTTGATACATATCAACAAATTCAATGAGTTGGTATTATGACCATCAACTATCAACATTTTGTATCGACTGTGAATTTTATATGATTTTATCATTACCCGGGTAGAAAATTATCTAGGAAACACTATTGAATAGCGTGTAGATTGGCCATTATATAGTAAATCCTATGCTGGGCCTAGACAAATGCAAGCCTGGCGGATCTTGACTAATTTATGCTTATCCTGGCTTTATATTGAACCTGGCTAGAACTGCCTATTTATTGGCTTTTCCAGGAGTATCTTAGACAGGGCCTAGATATTTTTAAATTGATTTAGCCTAGATATGAAACTTTTTCTTGGCGATATCTTGGCTGTAGATAGTATCGCCTCTTTATAGGCGTTCTCAGATTTTACTTATACTGGGGGTAGATAGTTTTTACTTGATGTATCCTAGATATGAAACTTTTCCTTGGCGATATATTGGCCGTAGATAGTATCGCCTCTTTATTGGCATTGTAACAAATAAACTACAAGGGACCTGTATAGTTTTTACCTTGTGTAGCCTGGATAAGGAATTGTATCTGGGCGTTATATTGGCCTTAGCTAGTCTCGCCTCTTTATAGGCATTCTCAGATGTTACTTATACTGGGGCTATATAGTTTTTACTTGATGTATCCTAGATGTGCCTATACATATGTCTCTATAAAAGGCTATCCATTATCCTTCTAAAAACATAACTTTTTTGTTTTGGTCCTAAATCGGTATTTTTCAGATTCTTTAATACGTATTTAAGTCTTTTAAACAGTATAATTAAAAGAGAGTTATTTAAGTAGCACTTTGAGACACGATATTTTATATATCACAGTGGCGCAATAGGTAGCGCACAAGCTCGGCAAGCGAGAGGACTCGGGTTCGAATCTCAGTGGAGGTAAATAAAAAAAAAAAAAAAAATCTTTCATTCCAATTCCAGCAAAAAATCAATTAAAGAGTCGATATAGGGAGGCAAAGAAAAAATGAAAATAATCAGCAGTAATAAAAAATAAAAAAAATTTTTGAATTGTTTCTAATAATTTTTTAAGAATTGCCGTAGCTCTTGTGCTACTTGTGAAGACCCATCTAGGGCCCATATAGGAACATCTAACAAGGCCCATTATCTACAGAGCATTAACAAATTAGCGAGGGACAAGCTGGATACTGCTCGGTAGGGCCATGATTGAAACTCAGAAAAACTATCTGGGGCCTTGGCATTATCGAGTCGAAAATTCTACCCGAGTATTACGGATATCAACAAAATAGATACACATCAATTTTCTTATCAACCACAAATTCTTGATTGAAACGTAAACATACATTTTTAAAAGCGAACAAAGTTAAAAAGAATGTTGACTTCGATAGAATTGTTTTTTGAGGAGTTATGATGAATTCTTTATAAGAACAACTTACATTTTCGCATAAAGAATTTACCTTTTCGTGGCCGATAAAAAACAAATAAATATTTCAAACGCGAAGCGTCGAACATAATAAACAAAACTCATTTACAATGAACTTTTTGATAAGGAGTATTCACAATCGGTCTAGGACAGGGTAGAGTAGAGGCAGAGTCCAAATGTGTATATCTCAATTCTCAAGTTATTATCATATTTTTTAAGCCCAGCTAAGACTTCTTTTATTGCCAACTCGTGCTCCAAAAACACAAATACAAATCAATGATTACAAAGAGAAAAGGATAAACTTAAATAAGGTATATCTATGTACAAGCCTCTGTTCCGACCGAACGCGACGTCTTCATCAGTTTTTGATTAATTTTTCAAGATTGTCTCGCCATTAACTTTTTATTTCCATTTGGGAGAGTAAACATCTTAATACTTTTTTTGGTATTTAAAATCACGTGCGGCATTGGATATTTTGGGGATTTTGTCCATTCGGGTTTTTGACATGGGGATTTGGTACACAAACCGTTTAAACCGTTTTATAGACATGAGGTATGTATTATATGATTGTGAATTATGGTGTTTACGCATTTATAGAATAAACAAGGATAAACTACATACATATATCTACTCTTACTGATGACATACATTTGGATTAAATGCTTCGTAAGAAACAACGATAAAAAAAAACATTTTGTGAGTATTAACTTCGGTAAAAATTACAAAATTCAGTACAAATTATAAACATGTACTGGAACTTCACACACACCTTCTTCTTCTTCCTTGTTTCGGCGCTGTTATGATCTCGATGTCGAGGGGATCATAACTCTCCCACGTATCTGCTTCACACTAGTGATCCGCCTGTGGGGTTCGCCGGGTTGACCTCAGAAATCGGCGGCAAGCCTCCCGGTTTTGTATTATTCCATTTCTGAGGGCAACTGAATGCTGGTGTTTTTGCATTTGTTTGTACCAGGAGTGTTTAGGCCTACCTTTCTTTTTACTCCGAATTGGAACGTTGTATGATATTGCTCTTTTGACGGGGTTCTCAGGATCTCTCCTTTGAACATGGCAATACCAACTGAGTCGGTCGTGTTCAATTTTTTGGGAAATGGTATTCTTAACATGAAGGCTTCCTCGGATCTTCGTACTTCTAATTCGATCAAGCTTCGTAACTCCTGCTGTCATACGAAGCATCTTCATCTCAGCTGCCGTTAGCTTACTCTCATACTTTTTGTACATTGTCCAACATTGTGAACCGTATGTGAGTGCTGGACGCACAACTGAAGTATAGAGCTTTCCTTTCAGCTTAGGGGGCATTTTTCGGTCACAGAAGATAGCAGAATTTTCCCGCCACTTCATCCACCCTTCGCTTACGCGATGATTGATATCGTCATCACAAGTAGCTTCGTTATTTATCATAGACCCCAGATATTTAAACTTTTTACACTTGGGAAGCACTACTCCATTCAAATAAATGTCTGGAATAGGCCTGTGTGGATCAGAAAATGGGCAGCATAGGTATTCTGTCTTTTTCGCGCTTATTCGGTACCCACTTCCTTCTAGAACATCCACCCATACGTCAAGTGCTCGTTGTAGGGATATCGGGTCTTCACTTATGATGGCTCCATCGTCAGCAAAGAATAACTGATGCACTTTTGGATCCGTCACTTTGCCTTCAAGCAGGTAATCAAGAACTGTAATAAAGAGCAGGGGACTCAAGACACTTCCCTGGTGTGATTTCGAATTCTTCGGTGACTCCAGCTGCGCATCTTACTTTAGTAACTGCTCCATCATACATGTCCATAATTATCCGCACATAGGTTTCTGGAACTCCTCGTTGCCTGAGGGCCACCCATATTAGATCTCGTGGTTGCCGATCGAATGCTTTTTCAAAATCAACCAATACTACATGCAAATCCTCCAACGAATCCCGATGTTTTTCCATAATTATTCTTATACTCTGGATTGCATCCGTGGTTGACTTACCCCCGACAAACCCGCACTGGTCATCAGATAGCCTAATTATTTTTCGCAGTCGGCTACCCAAGACTCGCTCAACGATCTTCATGGTGTGTGACATCAGCTTAATCGAACGGTAATTATCACAGCTTCGAGTATCACCCTTTCCTTTATAAATTGGAAGAAGGTAACTTTCCCTCCATTGATTAGGCATGCGATCACCTCGTATAAGTTTGGAGACAAGAATCATGAGCCATCTAAACCCGATGTCTCCCATCTTTTTCCAAAACTCTGAGGGTATTTCGTCTGGTCCAACAGCTTTTCCCTTTTTGGAGTATTTTACCGCCTCACTAACTTCTTCGACTGTGACATCGGATACTTCGCTTAAGTTAGGTGAAGCTATTGGAAAGTATAGCCTTGGAAATTGTTCGTTTAGAAGTCCGTCACAATACTGTCGCCACCTGTGAAGAATTTCGTTGTCTTCCACAAGTAGTTGGCCTTGAGCATTGTTAATGAACTTTGGCGAACAAATCTCCTGGGCATTTCTTCTTCTTTGAGCGGCTATTTTGAAGATAGTTCCGCCCTTATTCGTGTTTTGCCGTAGCTCTTGAATAGCACCAGCTGTCGGGGAAGAAATTTCATCCAGCTCCCGATACAGGTTTTCTGTATTCTTTGCTTGAATTTGGGCGCACTTCTTCTTCGCTTCTTTCTTGCAGTTTCTATATTCCATTTCGAGGCGTTACTTTTGCTCTGTATCATTAGAGGGGCACTTCGACCAAGCCTTGAAAGCCATTTTCTTTTTACTTATAACTGATTTAGCTTCATCATTCCACCACCATGTTTCTTTGCCTTGTTGGTTGTGTCCTTTTGAAACCCCTAACAGTGTTTTGGCTTTTTCTTTGCAAGTTCTCTGTAGGAGATTCCACATACTTTGTGCTGTACTCTCTTCATTTCGAACTATATCGGTGTTGTTATACAGAACGTTTTGCATATTCGAAATTAAAGCTTCGCCTTTTTCCTTATCCAGATTATACCATTTGATCTTCCCAAAAGTTTTTGTATGTTTGTTGTCGTTCACTGTCTCCATAAAAAATTCTGTCAGTAGGAGACGGTGTTGGTGGGCGATCGCTTCTCCTAGTATCACTTTGCAATCTTTTACCCGGGGTTTCATGAAACTAGATACCAAATGGTAATCAATCTGGGTTTCATTTCCACCACTGCTGTAAGTGACCAGGTGTCGGCTTTGTTTGACGAACATGGTATTTAGTACGATAAGACCGTATGTTTTGCACATGCTCAAGATGTCTTCACCAGGAGGGTTGCTGGTGCCGTATCCGAGGCCTCCATGGCAATCTTCATAGTCTTCGTTTGTCTTCCCGACATGTCCGTTCAAATCTCCGCCCACGAACAAAAACTCTTCCTTTGGGATGTCCTTAAGTAGATTCTGAAAGTCTAGCCAAAATGCATCTTTTTGCACCTGCTCACATCCAATTTGGGGAGCATATGCAGTGACAATATTCCACAACTTTCCTTTAATCACCAATTTAAGGGACATCAAACGGTCGCTGGGTTTCGAAATGGTCAATACGCTGCCTAATAGATGTTTTGCAAGGATGATTCCGATTCCGGTTTTTACCCTTTTCCGTTCCATAGTAGAACATCTTATAGTTTTTTGTCCTCGTATCCAAGAAACGGGCCCTGTTTCCCGTGTTTCGCCATTTTGTTTCTTGAACACATAAGATGTCCACTCGCCTTCTTTTCATCATCTCTTCCAGCTCGAAGCTTCGACCTGTCATACTGCCAACGTTCCAACTCGCAACTCTCAGATTTTGTATAATCTGCGGCATTACTTTGCTAGCCCCCGGAATCCGTCTAGCTCTGACCCGAGCATTGCTGCTCGGTCCAGGATCAGTACCATGTGTAACAATGGTAGTGCCTGGCGGGGTAGTGTCATTTCGAACGAGTACTTCCATAATGCTTGAATTCACAAAATCCTTCGAAACGTTTTTTGTTCGACGTGTGCATGCTCCAGTTTTGTATTTGATCTCTCTTTTATGGCACCGGTGATCTCCAGTCGTGCCAACCCAGGGACTGGCATGCACACTTTTGGGAAAGTTTATACGTGTTACGTGTCGCTAGGTTCACCTTGCTGCTTGTGGCCTAGATGTATTTACTCCTTTAGTCGCCTTTTACGACAAGCGGGGAGGCACTGCAGGAATATTCTAACCCGTCCCTGCACAGGGAACTTCACACACACCTATTTTCTAATTTTCTAAAAGTAAGGACAAAATTTGCATCCACATATATTCCACATGTAATTAAAGAGGAGAATCGTTTTGAAGTTTCTTTTATTCGTGTACAGCGCCATTATTTCTCATTATTTAAAGATCGATTTGGATTATGTTTTCGATCCATGAGTTGAACGATCGGTTCAGAGTTGAATTGAAATTAAATGAAAAAAAATCTATTTATAACAAAAAACAAACAACACATATTAAAACGCAAATACTGTGTATATCTATTAAAACTAAGGGTTATTCAAGTCGGCCTCAACACTGTATAGGCAATTTATACGTTGCAATTTTTAAGTTGTTTCTGTTTTGGGTTGCCTTGCAACTGCACATACAAATTTATTTTGACTTACGTGTTAATAGCTTATGTAAGTTGCAGACTTAACTACATTAAAATGTTTGACAACTGAAAATTTTAAACTGAAAAGAGGGCTTTTGAAATTATATAGATACTTGAATTCAATTTATTTGGAATATCTACTAACTCTAGGTTATCCGAGACTTAAGTCCAAGACTAAAATGATTTTCTGTTTTTATGACAAAAAATATTAGCAGGTTTTAGAATATTTGCGCCTAGTTCTCAGTGCTGGTGGTAACTTTGAGCTAAACCTGCAAATAAATTGAACCCAACTTATATCAGAAATAGTTTTTCAACTTAGATTTAACTTAAAATATCAATTGGCAAATATCTATCAAAATCAAAGTGCGACACTATGGAAATGTGATTTGACTATCGAAACGGAGATGTAGATGCGATACTATGAATGGTGTGATTTCCATATCAAACCTTTAAAATCAATCTATCTCTCAGAAAATAAAAAAATTTTTCTTATGAATTCGAAAATACTTATGAAAAATGGAATATCGGTAGATTTTGGGCGGGTGGAATCTCTTTACGGATATAAAACCTAAGTATCGCACTGTATGGGTTAAAACTTAAGTCCGGATGTATTTACATTGAATTTGAATAACTTACATCCGGATTTAAGTTTTAATCTGGATGAATCGAATAATAAATATGTTCCTTAGACTCTATTCCAATAGTGTACAGAGCTCCTCGCGAATCTCATTGACAAAAACATCTCCATGGATGCCGTAATGAAAACTCACAATCTAAACAGGATCTTATAAAGACGCGTGTAACCGCACCTTAAGTGGATGCCAAAAATATGAACATTGGCGCTGTTATCGTTAAGATGACCGTGAATTAGAAAAATATTAGAGAAACGTCAAAGCATTGACGTATTATATATAATAAGTCAATGCGTCAAAGCACTCAAAAATGGAATTCCTCAAATTGTTTCCATGCCATTTTTTTATATTATGTTTTTTATTATTATGAGTATAGTTTATTTAGCAAAGGATCCCTGATTTTTAAAGGATAATTAGGAGAGACTCTAAGACTCTCCACATTTGGAAAAAAATATTAACATTGTTTATTCATCTTCTTCTTGATAATATTGGGATTTAATTTCACATTCAAAGGGGACTTAAGCCACACTTTTTTTTCGGAATTATATTCCCACCTAGCATAGGAACTAAGGCCACTTTACTAAAGTGGATTTCGTTCAAATCGAGATGTTCATCCATAAAAAAAGTTAAAATTGCAATTTGAGATTGCGTGACTGCCCTATTAAGTGCTTGAATTTATATTAATTTGTAAAAATATAACAAAAAACAACTTACATTTTAAAATGATTTACTTTAATTTAAATAGGCACCAACCACAAAACAAAAACTTTAAAAATGCATTTTATTGACAATATGGCAGCCAATTTGACTTTTCAACTAGAGTTTGAGAGTTTCTGAAATGCATCAAAATCTCTAAAACTGCGATCAATAGACGAGACAATAGTGGTGGAGTTACGTGAAGCTAATCGTGGACGATCTCCTCGACGATTATCATTTTGACGATTAGATATCGTTTACAAAATTACGGGATGACTCCCAGTATTATTACTAGGAATTGGGATATTCCAGTTTATCCGATAAAGGAGCAACCCGAGAGAATTTTTTTTTTATGTTTTCAATCCGTACATCAGTTTGAATTTGATAAAAAAAGGTCCCAAATCACACAGAAATATCATAACGAAGATCTTACATAAGTACCTATGCATAGAAAATACACCTAAGGGTGTAAAGATCTTTAAACTCTTTAGAATTCCTAAGTATGATTCCTAAAATTGAATTAGCTTTGGCAACCACCAAGTCTTATATGGGACTTGAAACTGAATTTATAGTCAAAGATAGCCCCCAGATCTTTCTTTTCTTTTAACATATTTAGATCAGTGACATCTATTGAATAACTGAAAGCAATTAGCGAAGATATTTACACTTATAAGCAATTAAGAAGAGTTGGTTTGAAGAACACCATTCGGATAAGCACAGAAGTCACTTTGAACCAAAAAAACATCCTAAGGAGACTTTATACAAGAATATATTAGTATGTCATCAGCAAACATCAAACAAGAGGAATTATTTAGGAAATTTGGGAAATCGTTAATCTGGAGCATGAACAAAAGGGGTCCCAAGTGACTGCCTTGGGGTACACCGGACGTAACATAAATAGTGTCAGAACCAGTGGCAGCTGGTGGGTTGTTGAATAGGTGGTGCACTTTACTTGCTCACTAAGTAGGTATTAAGATTAGAAATCGCAAAAAAACGACAATTTACATGCATATGTCGATTTTTTATTATTTTGTATAATTGCTCGAAGAATTTCAACCATGTATAAAACTGACACACTTATTACATTTAGCAAGGAATCATGTTTTTTATTTTTTCACTTAATTGCGTCAAATCGTGGATTCAGGTAACTTTATTTTAAAAAGATTTATTACTGTCTTTAATATACCTAATCACTGTTCATTTTATACCACACCACACACTGTACACAGTACAGAATCGAACCAAAACCAAAATAAAAAACAATTACTAACCTAACTCCTACAAACCTACACTATTTAACCAGTCACGGATATTGCGAAACAACATTACATATTCGCAGGCGCAGCGCATTCTAGTCAAACATCGGTTGCTCTAGTTAATCTTCGGTTCTCGTGCGCTGCACGAGAGCAGGCTAATTTCTCGATACATTTCAATGAAATATCTTTTGTCTCACGCGTCAGGGATACTTGCTTGTAACTCATACAAGTTATATTAGCAGTCCTCGTGCGCTCGCCGAAGCGCACGAGAATTTTTACTTGCAGGGAAAGTAAGTCTTAATAGTAAAGCAAAGCGCTTACATTGTTTCGTCATAATTGGAAATTTTACTTGTTTGTGTTCTTGTATGTTTAAAAAAAAAATATTAATATGGGAATCTAAAAATAAAGATGCAGTAATATTTTTTTTAATTTTTAAATCTTTTGAATTGGTGGTTCAGCGCACGAGCGCACTTAAGGTACAGCCGCCACTGGTCAGAACACACATTATTAATCCGAACAAATTGTTTTCTCCTTTTAAGATAGGATTCAAACTATTTCAAAATATCAGAGTAGAAGCCAAATGATTCCAGTTTTTTTTATTAAACCTTGGTGGTTAACTCTGTCAAATGCCTAAGCGAAGGCGGTGAATATTACATCAGTTTGAAAACCAATTTCACTGTTATTGATTCTTAGCGATTTTTATTCTTCAAACAAAATTGTGGGGTTATTTTTCATTGCAGCGTTAGAGAAGTAGGCTTTCCAGCGTGCGGACTTTTATCGCGTTATAAGTTGAACCAAATTATCAAATATGTAAATTCAAATACAAAGATTTTAATAAATTCACAGTAAAATGAATTTTATTACAAAATGAACATAGGAACATTCCTTTCTTTATAGTTATATTAAACCCTAAGGACGCGTAAAACAATTCAATTTCTAACTTATTCTATCAAACAAAGCTCTGTGTCAAAGCAACTGGGGCAGAATTAATTTTATTCTTCTTGCTAAGGCTGATGATAATGCCATGTCATAAGCCATGTAATGATTTGCTTAAACTCAGCCTATACAAAACGTCTTGACAGCAAAAAAAAAAAAAAAAAACAAACAGTTAACCCACCAAAATGTATGAGCAATAGAAATTTGTTTCATGGGCATTTAAGATGAATGCTTTGTTCTGGAAAAGCGTATTACCGCGTTAAATTATAGTCCTGGCAGATATGCTACGTTTTTGCTTGTCTTTGAAAGACGCAGTTTAACACGAGGGAAAGGGTGGGTGATACCAGCTCTCTACTACCATTGTTCTTTTCTTGCTTTTAACTATTAATATTAGCCACCCTGTCTTGTGAAAGTACGTCTTTGAAAGTCAAGTGGATATCCAGATGTACACTGTATATATGAAGCCAAAGTTATGTCTTAGGTATCGGCCAATCTTTGGTCAAGAGAATCTAAAGTTTTCGACTGAAAAAAGTTGTCGAAGCAGGGGACAAAAGTGTTTTCGGGCTTGAAAACGTTTGAATAGCATGACGGAAACCACCGGCAGTCTACAGGCGCAATTCGTAGTTTATTTAAATCCAAATTTTAATATAGTTTTCCTTCGGTTTGTACCCAACAAATAAAATCTTAAAACTTTAAAATTTCTGTGATTGGTATAGGAAAAAAGAATTTATTATTTGCAACTTAACATCCTAGACTATTGCATTTGAAGGCATTGAAATAAATCTCTTCTATCCCACAAATTCAGATGGTTCATTCCTCTGTGTCTTTGTGACACATTAAGGTTAACATGAATCCATGAATGGGAAGAATTTCCTCTCGAACTTCGCTCGGTTTTGATTTAATTCAACTCAGAAATAAAAGGATAAGTACATTGGAATGTTTTTGAGCTTTTATCCACTTTATTCAAGTTGTATTATTTAAGTACAAAAGATATTTTAGCCCCTTCATATTAACATATAATTATTGTTATGAATGTCTACGAGTAAAATATTGAGCTTTATTTAAATTTTGTTAAAAATCTTTATCAAATACATTTAAGGTAAAATGCACATAATAAAGAAAAATTCTGTTTCGAAACATAAGTACTTAAAAAAATCCCCAGAGGGGATACCTTTCATTAGAAAACACTTGTTTTGGGCGGGTATTATTTGGAACGAAAATGGTTGTACAAAAAATTAATTGTTTTTAATTTAACTTTGTCGGACATTTACTAGATCGGATACGGATAGTAATAGCGCATATTATAAATGTTAAATCACTTTCTCTAAAACGGACACGTAAACTCTATCTGTGAATTGTGTGCATTTATTAAAGTAGTTATATTCCAAAAAAGGTTTCTGCTGTTAGCTAATTTTTTATTTTTTTTCTTAAATCGTATTTTGACATTCTGTATTCGGGAAAAGTTTGAATTTATAAAAAATTAATTCGATGGAGGAGATACGTTTTCACCAGATATACATGCACAAGTTAACTGTTATAGTAATGTTTGACTAATATACGAGTATGCTGTGCATACATATATCATTAGTATCGTAGTTTGAAGTTGAAAGTGCTTAAGTTAGTGAGGCTTAGAACAATGCACACTTAAAACCAATAAAATTCCGGTGCAGTGAACTAAGTCCACGGGTACAAAGTCCACTGAGGGACTTAGTTCCCACTCAGAGCTATCATCCAAACGCTTTCGTTTGGCCGATTACCGACTTACGTGAATCAAAAAAAGGCAACAATATCGCTCAAACGATATCGTCTGACGATAATCGAGGTACGGAATGACCCCCCTGCCCTTTATTCTTTATACAGGGTTATGCGGTAATTCGTGTGCCATACTTTGAGATGTGATTCTTGGTCATATTCTAAGAAAAAAATCGTTCTGCAGTAAAGTCTGATTTCAACTTTGACATCACTTTTTCACGATTTAAAAAAATGCTAACTTTGGTGTACCCTGACCCGTTCTAAGGTCAATTTCTCTGACAGTACTAATGGCAGGGACCTCATTTTATACTTTTTTTAGTAGAAATAATAACCTTTAAATATGATACTTGGGAAAATCTAAAACAGGTAAAATTAAAAAAAAATTATTTTTTGCTCTGAAGTGTAAAGGGTTTGAATAAAACTATAATTTGTATAGTTTTAATTATTTTTTTATTTTATGTACACATAAATACAGTGATAACAAGTTCTCAAAGTGCCTTCCTGCGTTTTGAATGCATGCTAGAGCCGGTTTTTGGATATCATTTTGAATGTTTATACGGATAAATCTTGCCTTACTTTTAGTGATCCTTCGAAAATATGTTTTTTTTAATTCAGCTAAAGTTGTTATTTCAGATGAGTAAACGATTTCTTTCACTACATGCAAAAAATCCAGTACAGTGAGATCGGGCGATCTTGCAGGCCAGTGAATTGGTACATTTCTGACTATCCATCGATCACCGTTTTCTTCATCCAGCCAATCCTTAACTTCACGACTATAGTGGGCCGGAGCACAATATTGTTGGTAATACGAGGGCGGGTCAATAAGTCCGTGACTTTTGGAATAAAACACAGATTTTTTGATAGAAAAATAATTTTATTTTTCAACGTAATCTCCCTTAAGCTCTATACACTTTGTCCAACGCTTCTCCAATTTTTTTATCCCTTCCAAATAAAATGATTTGTCGAGGTCCTCAAAATAGGCCTTTGTTTGCGAGATGACTTCATCATTGGAGTCAAATCTTTTTCCACCAAGCCATTTCTTCAGGTTTGGGAACAAGAAGTAGTCGCTCGGAGCCAAATCTGGAGAATAGGGTGGATGAGGGAGCAATTCATAGCCCAATTCATGGATTTTTGCCATGGCAACTGCACATGTGTGCACCCTTGCATTGTCTTGGTGGAAAAGAACTTTTTTCTTGGCCAAATGAGGTCGGTTTTTTTTTCAAATCGTCATTGAATCGGTCCAATAAGTTAGCATAATATTCCCCATTGATTGTTCTTCCCTTTTGAAGGTAGTCAATGTGGATTATCCCGCGTGCATCCCAAAAAATAGTCGCCATAACTTTATTGGCTGACAAACCCACCTTGGCCTTCTTTGGCGCCGATTCACCCTTAGAAACCCACTGTTTTGACTGTTGTTGTTTGGTCTCTGGTGTGTTGTGATGGATCCATGTTTCGTCCACGGTTACAAAACGGCGCAAAAACTCCTCCATATTGCGATTAAACAACGCCAAACCTTCCTGTGAAGTTGTTACACGATTGTGTTTGTGGTCGACTGTGAGAAAACGCGGCACACATCTTGCGGAAAGCTTTCTCATGCCCAAGTGATCATTCAAAATTGAAACCACTGAGCCATGAGAGATCCCTACGGCTTCCACAATCTCTCGCACTTTCAATCTTCGGTCGGCCAACACCATATCGTGAATTTTTTCGATTGTTTCGGGTGTAGAGACCTCAACTGGGCGTCCAGGACGTTCGGCATGTCAGTGCTTGTACGGCCACAACGAAATTCAGTAAACCACTTTTTTACCATTGAAATCGATGGTGCAGAGTCCCTATCAAGCTTAGCCTTGGTCTCGGAAATGCTTAATAAGCACACGAAATTCACTTTTTTCCATTTTCTCCTCAAATTAGTGAGTAGTCTGATAAAAATAGCTGTCAAACACAAAATAACTGACGCAGCAAGATTAAATTTTGACAGGAGTCAACTGACAGATGCCTGTTGACAGGAGCAGTGTTGCTGTTTCAGTAAAGAGGTCAGAAATTCAAAAAGTCACGGACTTATTGACCCGCCCTCGTATGATGAAGCTAGTTGAAACAGTGGAACATCCTCCAATAGGTCTGGTAGATTATTTTATAAAAACTCCAGATAGTTAGTAGAATTAAGTCGGGGTGGTAATTTGAAAGGCCTGATTAATTACTTCCCAATTACACCTACCCACATATTGATACTGAATCTGTGCTGAAATGATCTTTGCCGTCTTGAATGTGGATTGCTCAAAGCCGATGTATGGTGATTATGAAAATTTGTAATACCATCTCTTGCTAATTAAGATTCGTCTGTCCAAAGAATTCTGTTTATAAACTGGTTGACATCCAAGCGTCTCTCTAGCAACATCATCATCATCATCGACTCGACAACCGGGTTCCGGTCCTGGCCTCTTTCAACAAGTCTCTCCAACTATCTCGGTCTCTAGCCGACGCCATCCAGTTGCGCACCCCAAGGCTTCGGGCGCCCTGGTCTACGCCATCTCTCCAGTGCAGGCACGGTCTACCACGCTATCGTCTACCATAGAATGTACCACAAAGATCTTTCCGAGCAGGTTCCTCTTCGCTTATGCGAGCTAGGTGCCCTGCCCACCGGAGTCTACCGAGCTTAATTTTTGTCACGATATCTGCTTCAAGGTAGATTGCGTACAGTTCATGATTGCACCGTCTCCGGAATCGTCCTTCCTCACATATGGGGCCAACAATTCTCCATGGTCCTATACAGCAGCAGTTTTGAAGTTATGGTTAGATTTCTGGATTTGAAGAGCTTTGGCAAACCATTGGTCGAAAGACGGAGCTTGCTATAAGCTTTCTTCGACCAATTCTGATAGTGTAACAAAAAAAAAAAAAAAAAAAAAATAGTAGGCTCTATTGGATTTGAGAAACCGCCCGCGTATTTCTTCTGCTATATTTATTTTGGCTGCTACTATTGACCCAAGGTATTTAAAGGATTGCACCACTTAAAATTCGTGCTTTGCTTCCTTGATTGTTTGACCAACTGTTCCTCTCGCATTCGACGTCACCATGTACTTTGTTTTACCTTCACAAATGTGCAGCCCCAGATTTTATGCCGCCTACTCGATCTGAATGAAGGAATCGTGTACAGCTTGTTCGGTTCTTCCGATGATATCGATGTCGTCTGCGTAAGCCAGTAACTGGCTGGACCTGTTGACGATGGTCCCTCTTGTTGCCGTGCCAGAGTCACAGATTGCTTTCTCCAACGCCAGGTTGAAGAGGAGGCAGGCCAATTAAAGATGTTGATTGATCTGGATAGCAATCCGGCTATTTTTACTTGGCTTGTTACGTTGGTCATGGTCAACCTACATAGTCGTGTCAATTTATTTGGGATGCCGAACTCTCTCATGGCTTTGTAAAGTTCTACCCTGGCTATGCTATCATAGGCGGCCTTAAAGTCTATAAACAGATGGTATGTTGGGATGTTAAATTCTAGACATTTTTCCATCACCTGCCTAAGGGTAAAGATCTGATCAGTTGTTGATTTGCCTGGAATGAAACCACACTGATATTGTCCGATGACGGTTTTAGCGTATGGGGTTATCCGGTCTTGTAGGATAGAGGAGAATATCTTATAGGCGGTACTCAACAACGTGATACCTCTATAATTGCTGCACGTTGTGACATCTCCCTTCTTATGTATGGGGCATATTATGCCTTTTCGCCAGTCTTCTGGCATTTCTTCCTGCTCCCATACTTGCACTATAATATTATGAATTGCTTGACGTAAGGCTGGCCCTCCGTGATGAAATAATTCGGCTGGTATGCCATCGGCTCCCGGGGATTTGTTCTGATTAAGCCGGCCTATAGCCTTCTCAACCTCTTCTATGCTTGGTGGCGGCAACATAGGGTATTCTTCTTGAAGTAGTGGAGCCTCCACTTCTGCAGTGAGCTGACCATTTAGCAATTCACTGAAGTACACTTCCCATCGCTCCAGTATGCTTTCAGGATCGGTGATCAGATTTCCCTCTCCGTCCTTGCAGTATGTGCAGCGTGGTGTGTACTGCGTCATGTTTCGGACGGATTGGTAGAACTTCCGCGCCTGGTGCGGACCTCGCTCTCGGCTGTTTTCTATTTCACAGATTAGGTTCTTCTCCCAGGCTGATTTCTTTTGTCTGTGAAGCCGTTTTTCTGTTCTTCTGAGCTCTTTATATTCCTCTTCGCGTGCCCGCGTTCTATGAGATTGTTGCATTGCTCGGTACGCAACATTCTTACGTTCAGTCGCTAGCTTGCATTCATCATCAAACCAGTCGTTCCGATTTTTACGACTGCTGCCTAAGATGCAGTTGGCAGTACTAATGACAGTATTTTTAAGACGTGTTCACTTCTCATTTACGCCCAGCATTACTCTCCCTAAATCAACCTGAGGAACCAGCCTGATCATATTAGCCAAACCTTTTTTAAAAGGCTTGTTTCTAGCGGCCGCCGCGGAGAGGCTATGATCACACTTCCACCAGTCCCGAATAGTTACGGCACGTGCATGTTTTCGTATGCTACATGTTGTTCCCCCTATTCGTCTGATGGCTGACCGCTCTCTAGTAATCAGTTACTCGAAGCCTTCGAAATTTATTTCGAAAAAAAAACTCGAGAAGGAAGTCTTCTGTTAGGATAAAGTTCCTGGTATCTTCGTTGCGCTCTTCTTAAATTTCCAATGCACAACACATAAACGAATAAAATGTCTGCGTATTCTTCTCTCGTAAATGAAGGCATTTCAAAAGGCGATTTTATCCAACTGTTATCGTGACTTAACTATATAATCTGATGAATGAATGTGTTTTTCAGTTCTTTTATACCACTTTTTTAGTTAATTTAACCATTAAACACTTATACCCCAAATTAAACTCTCCCTGAGAAGAGTTAGGTAATGAGGGTTTCGACAGAAAGTCAAGTAGGCATAAGTGCACTTTTAACCCTTTTGATGAGTGCACAATCTTAAAAATTACCTGAAAACTATCAATTCTTGTAAAACCAATCCAATTGCCAAGTGCTGCAATAAAAAGTAAAAAAGTAGGTAAAAAACCCAATAGTCGATTTCTTACCTGTTTTAGATTTTCCCAAGTATCATAAAATGTATGGGCTTCGGAGTGCACTTATTAATGAGTTTTTTTATTAGTTTTGTTTATCGGGTAAAAATAAGAAAACTTCATGTTTACGAATTGTTTGAAAAAAAGATTACCTCAAAGTCAAAATTATGCTCGAGCAAGAAAAATTGAATATCTGGCAACCCTAAGAACATATCAGCTCAATCTAAAAGTAGTTTTAAAGGTTAGTATTTCTACTAATAAAGTCAAAAATATGGTCCCTACTGACGGAGAAATTGATCTTAACATGTGTCAGGGTACACCAAAGTTAGAATTTTTTTAAATCGTCAAAATGTGATGTCGACGTTGAAAATCAGACTTTACTGTTGAACAATTTTTTTCTTAGAATATGATCAAGAGTCACATCCCACAGTATGGCACACGAATTACCAAACACCCTGTATATCGTCGATCGTTAATATTTTTCTGTAATGTTCTTGCGTGATATTGTCACATGCCATATTAATTCTCTTTTTTTTTATAATCAACTCACGCTCAAGGGAATATGATTACCCTTTAAATGTTTTAACACAGCGCGGGCGTGAAGTTACGGAAGAGAAAGAAGGATAGGAAAGATGTGTGGCACGATGTTTTGAGACTGAAGGTGGTTGTCTCAGATTTTTTTATTACCAGGGATGGCGGCTGAACTAAAGCGGAGAATTGCCGTGTCTTTTTATTATGTCCCTTATAATTCGCATTATTTTATTCGTTTTCATTCTTGTTGGGCATACTAATTTAACTCAATCACATGCTGTTAGTGTTTTGCCTAAACAACATATAATGAGCAAAGCAGCAACCCATTGATGACAATTTTTAGAAGGTTTTAAAAGAATTAAAGACGACATAGACGACAACGGCAGGGATCGAACCTGTGATACTGAGGTTGACAGGCGAGCACACAACCATCGCGCCACGGCCACCCCTTTGCTTTGCTTTTGTCCTTGGTAAGTGTATATGCCTATGAACCTCATCATCGTACCAATTATATCAATGAACCCCTAACTCGGTGAATCAGAGAGGCTAACAAAATTTGTATTTATGTTGATTTTTGTTCTCACCAAAGTCGTGATTCTTTAAAAAAAATATTTTGATTTTTGTAAATACGTAACCTGAAGGTGGTTAAAGTTTTATTTTTAAGGTTTTTTCTTTTGATTTATTCTTTCAAATCTTTAATTCCTTATTATCATTAGTCTGTAAGATTAAATTATATAAACTTCTATATACTTATTATATTATCTACTTGATGAAATAAATATTAATTATTTGATATATGTAGCTCGAGTTCGATTATTTTTACGAATGTATAACTTGCCTTATATGTATGTAGTATGTGTCGCAAGTTAAGATCATTGCATTCGTATGGCTGAGGTTAATTAACAGCAGGAAGTTAATTTTTGTTCAAAAAAATTTGCAACAATTCCTGAGATTATGCAATATTCTTCTTCCTAAAAAATTTAATTTTGATACGAGTATTCTGTGTTTGACATTTTTGGAAATAATTATAATTTTGAACGAAAGTTTTTTGAAAAAAAATTAAACACCTAAAAGAAGGTATGCGGGGATTAGTATAAACTGCTCAAATCCATTATAGCGAATGCGAAAAGTATACAAAATGTTTATTTTTCATAAAAACCTCGCCCCATTCATTAACGTTGTACTCGTACTGGTTAAGGCCTTTCGACTAAGTATCATGAAAGCAAGGTTACTAAGGTTAGGTTGAGTCCTATCCTTTGAAAAGTTATACAGCACACAATGTCAATACCGGTAACGAGGAGAGCAATGAATTAAGGCCTGCTGTTGAATACACGAATGAACAAAGCACTTTGTTTGCGAACAACTGAGTCCGTAATGGGCTTTGACTATCATACGGATATTTGCTAAATGCAATTTGATGATGTTGATTAGATTGATTGATGTGATGTACCCGTATTATGAAGCTCATCCATCAAATGATTTCTCAGAAATTGATTTCCTCATGGTTTTAGAAAATAATTTCAATTATCCATGTTTCTCTTCTTTTTTTTTAAGATTTCGTCGGGGATTCAAACAGTTCTTTAGATGGTGTCCATTTGTCCATTTGGGAGCAGAGACATTACACCGACGTGAGGCATTAACATCACGTTATTCATGTTCAGGCTCACCGGATCATCATAGAATTATGAGAAATGGTGCGTGATACAAATATTAATTATTATTTCATAAACGAACACATATGGTTGAGAATGATTTATGAGTTAATCGTTTCTATTTTCAGATACAGAAAGGTCGTTTTTATATACATGCCCTGGATCCCCGAAAAATAGGCGTATATCGCACTGTGGTAAGGAATTAATTATTGTAAAACTAACTTATAAGACAATTGTGAAAATGTAACGTTTTCTACATGAAGTTCAAACTTTAATTCAGATCTTATTTTATTTTAATAACTTGGTAAGGTTCTTGGGCCTATTACGTCCGTTACTCTGTGAGGTTCTTCTAGTGGGATATAATGCTTTCACTAGTCCTACCATCCGTCGTGTATGGATTTTAGACTTGATGAGCGAGTTCCATTGTATGGATTGGTTGGCATTACACTCTTACCTTTTTTGAAGCACGCAGCTATAGTGCACTGTCCACTGCCACTTACGTCTTCGTCTATTGAAATACATTTTTCATTTAGGATTCAGTTTTGCACGCGTCAATTCAAGAACATTTGCAGCTTTATTGTGAAAGCGGATGACTTTCCAGATGATGCATCCATTATACGTATATAAAAGCACGTATTCAATATTTGAGCGAAACAGAGTCAACTAGGTCTTTAAGATACAAATGTTGTTTCTCCATATTTCGGACAGCATTCCGGACGCAGTTTTTGCTTTCCCGGTTGGACCAGTTACATCTTATTTGGTCCATCATCGGTAGAGACAATACTCCTAAGATATGCAAAATTTTCGACCATCGGTACCGGCTGTCCAGAAATATACAATAGGAAAGATAAGAAAGTTTTCAGCTTCCTTCTCCTTTGCCTTTTGCTGAAGATCAATGATCCTATGAGAGAGTATGCATACGTCGTCATCCAGATGTTCAATGTGTGATTGCAGAGTCCACTGTGTTCCTCTAAGTCCATTTGATAAGGCCGCGTTCAGTACATCGTTTAGCACCAACAGGACAGTATTGGTGACAGTATACAGCCTTGCCCGATCCCATTTTGGATTTCATACTTCTTTGACAACGTTGCTTTATGCTAAATTTGACATTTTGACCCATCGTTTGTAGCCCTGATAGCAAGCAAACAAACTCTCAATTGACACTGTCCAACGCCTTTTCAAAAGGTGGTGGTCCAGGATGATTCTTACTTTTACCTTAGCATGGGAATTTCTCTAGTTTTCGCAATGTGTAAGGTGTTCTTTCATTGGTAGCTAGCTTGCAATCATAAATATTTTTTAATCCCCAGGAAATCTCTCTAGTTCATTCCATGTTGTTGGTGCTGCTCTCAAGATTTTCTGGGGGAATACCATCAAGTCGAACAACTTTCTTGTTATTATATGATTGGATTATGGTTGTGCTATCTTCTTTTACTAGGAGATATGGTGTGTTTTGGAGAATTTGTTACTTCGGCTAAGTCAATGTGCGTATGGTTCACCTTACTGGCGCACACAGTTTAAAACAGCAGAAAAGTGGTCCTTCTACCTTTTGATCTGGTACTCATCCAAAATTAGCAGATATAATTCTGTGTCTTTTAGCAGGTGATATTTAGAGCTATGGACACTTGTGAGCTCTTACATAAATCTATAGATGATCCTTCTGTTGAACCTACTTGCAGCCTCTTCTGTTCCCATAGCCAATGCATGGATTTTGTAAAGCTTATTACCTTAGGCGCAAGGGTGAACTTCTGTCATCTTCATGTAATACGTTGCTTTTAGCTCAAGTCATACCATAGTCAGAAACGTCCGAAACCTGGATCATAAAGGCTCCCAGGAAATTATGTTTTGGCGAGCTTTTTGGTAATCAGCAATATTCTCGAAACCTTCAACGTGCTTTTCTGCAATAGAGTAGTACATTATAACGAGTTGATGATTCATATTTGATCGAACTTCATCTACCCAAGTTGTATTGCTTGTTCCTCCAATCGAAGGAATCTAGTGTTCTAAGGACCTTTACTTCCGTGTTCGAGAAGCGTCTTTACAATCCAGTAACCAATCTTTGTACTAGAGACAGTGTTGCCATAAAATATTTTTGGAAATCGGGAGATTTCCATATCAGAAATCGGGGAAATCGGGGAATTAGAAGTTGAAATAATCTTACCTACTTTAAAAAAAAATGTTGTTCGTCATTTTATTTTATTTTACTGGTATTTTATTTTATTTTATTTTATTTTATTTTATTTTATTTTATTTTATTTTATTTTATTTAAGATCATTTTTAAAATTCATATTATTTGAACACAGTAAGTTTTTTAAATTAATAATAAATATTTCTCCTCTAAAACAAATAGTCTTGTATATGGGTAGCTTATAACAAACTTTAACATTAAGTTCTTCAAGCTTACAAAGAAAAAAATACTACATAAGCGTTTAAGTTGATTAGTTGAACCACATATATGTACTTAACATATATTTAGAAATATGCGTTTCCTATCGCACTCACAAACGAACTTAGTGTTTCAATTTTTTTTCAAATTAAATATATTTGTTTTAACTGAATTTTCTGAATAATTAATCAGAAACCTTAAGGTTCAAGCAATTACACTCCTTATACTTCAAGAAGTCCTTAGATAGTAAAATTCCTTTTAAAGTTCCAACATCAAGGCGATTTCTGAGTTTTGTTTTATTTAAATTTATTTGAGAACAAGTTCTCTCAGCATTAGCTGAATAGTTTGGTACTGTTAATATCGATGAAATAAAGTTAACCATCAATGGAAAAGCCAAACTTTGATTGGTCCTTTTGATTGAAAAAACAATTTTCCAAAATATTTCTCCCTTAGTATTTTTAAATTGACGTCACAAGCTGCCTTTGTACGGAGGATAAAAAGATAAGGAAGCAAAATTAAAAACATGTTTGGATTTATATTTACTTATATAATTTTTATTAAGCTGTCTTTACTTCACATTCACATATTTTTGACCGCTTTCTCCTGCCTGTTTTATTAATCCTAATATGGGTGCTGTTAATGCTCCTATGACTTGTCGAAATCCGTTTACGACCTAAAATCCTTTCGTATTTGTCATTTTTTTTAAACTGCTTGGCTTTCAAACCAAATTCATTGACAAATCGTGAAGACACGCACGTCGCACTTTTGTTTAATTTTTTTGATAAAACAAAACAAGTTTGACAATTTTATTTCTTATTCCTTCGCTAAACTACCTACTTTGGTGGTATAGCTTAATAATAGTTAGTAAACGTCATATTTTTATTTTATTAATGAAATTTCACACTTAGTCCAGGACTTAACGATAAACATCCACTAAAACATCTTTATTAATATGGGTGTAAGAATTTAAGATATAATTCATTAACAGAATCTTCTTAATATTTTAAAATAACTTTTCCACTTTCAAGATTATCTACTTTAGCTTCAAATGCAAAGTATGTACTCGTACCTACATTTTGAGAGGTTCGTATAATTCTAAAATCCGGGAAACAACACATTCTTATGATAACCAACGAGTTTGTGATGGATAAAGCAGCTATAATAATTTTAAAAATTCTTCATATTTCGCTACTCTTTTTGACTGTTTTGAATATAGTTATATATGTATGTATATATCGCGACACATTGTTTCAACAACTGTTGAAGTTTGAAGCAGGCATACGATGTACAGATGGTAAAAGAATTGCAGATGCATTTCAAAACTATAATGTTCGGGCAATCACCCTTTGGTAATGAAGCAACAGAGCTTTTACAATTTGACAAATTATTTGCTACATCCACCGCAAAACCTATTACATTTTCCTTGTAATGTATTTTCATATAAAAAAAGTTGCTATTAATAGTTAAATGCAAATTTAAGTTAAGTAATATGTTACAAAATTTTTAATAAAATAATTAATTATTTTCATTCAAGAGCGGAGAATATATGAACTTTTTTTGAAATATGAAAATCGGGAGAAAGTCCACTATTTACATAAAAACTCGGTGTATCGGAAATAGGTTTAGAAATCGGGAGAAATACGATAAATCGGTGATTCTGGCAACACTGACTAGAGATGCCGCGAATAGTGACTCGGCCGAATACCGAATATCAAAAAAATGGGCCGAATAGGCCGAATACCGAATAGTGGCCGAATATTCGCGGCATCTCTACTTTGTACTGATATATTATCCAAAAATCGTCAGCGTATTATAAATCCTTTTCCAAGTTGACGCTCCGGTTTCGTTCATCGGCGGGATTTCATTTACGAAGAATGCTTACCTCCGTTTTCTATCTCTGTAAACCTGCATTTATGCCCCATTTTGACATAATAATTACAGTTATACGATTTTCATTATAAATATTAATATTGGTCCAGTTTTTGTGGGTGTTGTTGTTGTTTTGTCGTACAGGCTCCAGGAATCCAAGAAACCTACAGTTTTGCCGACTCCGAGTGCCTTAGACGAGAAGCAGGAGATATACTCTTGTATAACATCTGTCGTTTCCTCGCTCCTGGATTAGTTCGATTTTGTACGGGTGTATGCTAGGGTGTGTCACTTTTGTATAGCCGCAAAAAAGTACTCTTATTTTTAAACGTAATAGTGCTCAAAAGTTGTATTAGGGTCTGAGGTTTAAGAACATGTAAAAAAAAAATAAGATATCTTTGTCTCGCTCAAATCGGTTGAAGTTGAAAAAAAAAATTTAATTTACAGTATTTTTTTTTTACGTACATATATTAAAAAAAACAAACAAAATACAGACAGAATTTTTGTTTTTACAAAAAGATATACCACGATATTGTAGGTGGTTCCGTAGATTTTTTTTTGTAAAAAAAAACCATTTTACATAAAAAAATGATTTTTCTTCCTTCTTTTATTATTTCATAGCTTCTTTATCAAGTGTTCAATTTAAACAAATATAGGCTTAAAATTGTTTCCTTGCAATTATATTTCACTTGAAAGCCTAAAAATATTTTATATATTTTTTTTGTATCCACACGGCGCAATTTAAAACAACACATATTTCAAAAATCTTATTAAAATGAAAATTGTAAACGCAGGATTTAATTTTGATAAGCAATGCAACTTTTAAAAGCTATTACATTTGAAAATACCATAGTTGAGCACATTTACACACCCTAGTGTAGTCTCAAGTCACGACGCGAAATTTACCAAGTTGAAGTCTGCGAAAGGCCGAGTTCTTGTAGATACAAGGCGAGGTATTGACTGCATCTGTTGTACACTTTCACACCCGATCTTACATTCCTTTTACACACAAATGCTTGCTGATTGGTCACAAAAATTTGGCGACCAAAAGTTTTGGCGCAGCGTTTGCACTAACGACCAGTCATTTACAAATAAACCTAAAAACTCTCTTTAAATCTTCAGTTGAGTTGATTTTATCACTTTTTCACAATTTGTCAGTAAAAGTGCAAGTTTCGGTTATAAGAACCAAAAATCAATGCGATTTATATCCTCCTACCAATTTCTCTTTTGTTCAAAACTATATACTATAAGTACAATGAATTCTCTTAAATTTGATCTTTTCACTCACACAACTTTTGATTCATTTTTTGTTTTAAACATTAACTCTAATCCCCTTTTACATCTTTTCGACATACTTTAACACACACATGTCATCTAACTCAACGAAGCGAAAGCGACCCGTTTCTCGGTCCAAAAATTCTCTTGTTGACTCTCCCCTATCTTCTTTATCCCCTTTACAAAAATCATCACAAGTACTCATGGATAATAAAGATAAAATCTGGATGTACGAAAAGTTTCAACAACAGAGTGAGTTTATTGTTTCATTTTTAACAAAGAAAATGGAGGAGTCTGAAAAAAAATAATTGACGAACAAGGACGCGAGATAAAAAACCTTCAAATTTGTATCAGTGACATGAACAAAAGAGTGGTTCAATTAGAATCATCACAAGCCGATATATTAACTGAAATTGTTTCACTTACCACAGAAGTAAACAATCTTAAATTGTCACTATCTAATCTAACTTCTGAGTGCACATAAACCAAAACATTGCTTGTCGATAAAACTAGTGAACTCACAAGCATAAACAAACGATTATATTATTAAAAAAAAAAACTATCAATCGACTCTTATGAAAACCGCATAGTCGCGAAAGATGCTTTCATATTTGGCATTTCGTACTTTTGTGCAAAGAACGTACTGATTGCCGTTCTTCTCGTAAAACGATGCGTCGTCATGGATGATGTCTTCAGATTGATCGTCATTGCTGGTTCGGTAGTATAGATATATGTCACTAGGCTTTAGTTCATGCTGGAGGAGTTGTTGCACTTCTGTGTTGGGATGATCTTCTAGGTTCCTGATGGTTTTTCCGGAGAGCTGCAGCAAATATTTCAGTGCGGAGCATCTTTCTTTCAAAATATTTCATCCTCTTCATTGCTGTAGGTGAAATAGTAAACCAGATGAGAAAAGCGTAGATCAGAACGGGTCGGATAAGTTGTTTGTACACAAGCAGCTTGGTCTTCTTACTTAGTAAAATTCGCCTCATGAGTAGCGGATGGACCAAGTGCGAAGAATAGTTGGCTCTCTTCAACATCAAGTCTTTTAAATTTGAATTTATTGGAAAAGTTGATTCCCAAGTACTTCGCCCATGATTTGACTGTTACTTCAATGTTGTCTGGAAACTTTAGTTTGATTGCATCTCACCATGTTACAAACGCTCGTCTTCGAATGGTCACTGGTGTTTGGAAGCAGATGAGTTCGGTCTTTTCGCTGTTTATCTTCAATTTCCCTTTGACATAGTATTCCCATAGATGTTTGTTATGCTCTTGCAATTTCCGGTGCATAAAGCTTTGTCTTTGTACCTGGTATGTTGGCTGGTTGATCAGCAGTGTAAATGTTGAACAGTAGCTGTAAAAGTTTTGATCCTTGAAGAACTTCAGCGTTGATTCCCTTGGTGGATAATACATGTACATGTTTTGCTACCTGTACATTAAAAGACGTAGATGGTAACTTCACGTTCATTAGCGGTCAAGGACAATCAGTAATTGACTTTTGTGCCATATCTGGAGAGTGGTTCAATGTAGTCGATGATTTTGAAGTGCTTCTGGCTGCTTTTTCTTCTCACTTACCAATTATGATTAAAGCGCATTTTAACGAAGAAATCCAACCGAGGAACTTGGATACTCTACGAAAACTGAAATGGATTCAAAGTAAAGCCTCCCGTTATACAAAGCAAATCTAGATTACCAATGTAACTTCCTTCCACTCCAGTCAACAAGCTCGGTAGAGCAAATTGAAGAAAATATCGTGAGAATAATTTATGCCTCGGCACCAGATGCTAATAATAATTACATAACTTTCGCACCTAAATGTAAATGGTTCGACAAGGAGTGTGTAAAGCTTCGAAAACAGTCGTTTAAATACTTAAAGCTATTCAGATTGACAAACATTATCTCCTTCAAAAATTTGTATCTTGGTGCCAATAAGGAATTTAAACAATTATGCTTTACTAAGAAGTAAATTACCTTAAAAATCTGGCCGTACAGGTTCAACATAGTAAAAATTCCAAGGAATTTTGGTCCAGCGTACGTGAACTGAGTGGATTGCACCGAGGTATGAAGACTGCTATTGAAGCTCAGACTCTAGCAGCACATTTTAAAACTCTTTTGTCGGCTGACGAGCATCTTCATACCTTCAGCTACGCAATGCAAGACTTTTATGTGTCTGAATTTGACGCCCCGATATCTTTAGGAGAACTGGATGCAACTCTTTTGGGAATGAAAAACAACAAAGCCGCAGGTATTGATGGTATCCCAGTTGAATTTTTCAAAAATAGTAATAACCAACTTAAAACGTATATCGTAAACTTCTTAAACATGCTTTATAACAATGCTTATGTGCCTACGACTTTTTCAAAAGCCCTCATATTCTCTATATTTAAAAAAGGTGATGCGATGCAACCGAAAAACTATAGAGGAATCTCAATACTCAACTCTCTGAGAAAGATATTTGCGGGAATTCTTTCGAACTGGATAGAAAGAACCAACAGTTTGAGTATAGTTCAAGCGGGTTTTCGTTCTGGATTTTCTACAATGGATCACATTTTTGCCTTAACTTGTATTGCTAAGAAGTATACTGAAAAAAATAAGAGACTATATGTTTGTTTTGTTGATTTTAAAACCGCTTTTGATACCATCAACAGACAGGCTCTGATATATAAGCTGGTTAGGCTTGGAGTGTCTCCGAAGTTTCTGATGCTTTATAAAAATTTCTTGTCGTCATCTAGTGCAGCAGTTTGGGATGGTTCGAAGCTGTCAGAGTGGTTTGAGACGTCAGCAGGTGTCCCTCAGGGATGTATTTTAAGCCCTCTTTTATTCGCTCTATTTATCGATGATATCTCTGAAATGCTTCCTGGAGGTGTAATGTTCGCTGGAACTCTCATCAAAGTGCTTCTCTACGCTGATGACTTGGTATTAATAGCTGACAACCCCTTTACTCTCCAACTCCAAATAAATCGTCTGGATGATTATTGTAAGACTTGGGATCTCCACATCAATGTCCAAAAAACCAAAATTATGATTTTTGAGAGTCGAAATAGATGGCTACCTGAAGAATCTTGGCGTCTCAATAATGAAATGATTGACATAGTACGTGAATTCAAGTACCTTGGAGTTTTGTTAACATCGAACTTGAACTATGGCAAGCATGCAAAGGATAAAAGCACTGAAGCTAAGCTGGCGCTAAATATTATGTGGAAAAGGTTCTTTGCTAACCAAAACATTGACCATTCGACGAAATATCAAGTGTTTAGGGCGACAGTTAACACTTGCATGTGCTATGGAGTGCAAGCCTTTGGTGTTATACCCTTCGAAGAATTTGAAGCTGTTCAAAGATTTTTCTTCAAACGATTATTTAGATTGCCGAATTCAGCACCAACTTATGCTATACACGTGGAATCTGGCTTACCACCCATCTACATTAATAATCTAAAAGCTCATGCAGACTATTTAACAAAAGTGATGAGGAGAAGTAATACCAGTCTTCTTAAAAAAATCCTGATGAGACAACTGCAATTCAATCAGTATCCTTTTAGAGAGTGGAATCAGTTGGCCTTATCCAATGACCTATCTCTGCCCTTAACAGAGGCAAACGTTTTCGAATGGCACAATATATTCGCATCAATTATTGCTAAGACCGATGAAAGGATTTTTGACCAGCACCTAACCAGAGCTTCATCGTCGACCTCAAGGTTATTCTACAGGAACCTTAACCATCAAATTCTAACTGAGGATAGCTATTTCAACGTCAAGTACTCGTCTGAGGCTATAAGTACTATTTTCAGAGCAAGAGTAGAAATCCTTAATCTGAATTACATCCCTCATAGAACTGATCTTCGGCAGAATTGTGACTTGTGCAACAGAAGAGAATATGAAGATATTTACCACTTCATTGCTGTTTGCTCTTTATTGCAAGAAATACGGCGCTTGTATTTCCAAGAAAGTTCTTTTTCACGCAATAGCTTGTATGAAATATTAAACGGTGGTCGTGATTGGTCTAATTTATACAAATTTTGCAAATACGCTTTAAATTATCGGAATAGTTTTTGAAATTTGTATTTTCTAAATATTTTTTCAAATTAATACTTTTTATGTGGCAAATCATTAAAATTGCAAAAGCTTCAGAATTATCGCTCTCCCATTTATTTATTAAATCTTAGCTTAAACTATAAGTATTCACTGTATCACTGTATCACTTTTCGTTTTTATTTTTAATTCTTTTTTTTTATTATTCTGTTTTTAATTTTTATATTTACTTACTCATAAAATGTCATATCCGGCAGACGGCAGATTGCCATGTCCGTATTCTTAAGTTTAAAACTGTATCAATATAGAATCGAAAAAAATAAAGAATTTTATCTATCTATCTATCTATCTACATTAAAAGATCTATGGGTTAGGAAATTTTTTATAATCCTTACCAATTGATTAGGAAGTGTAAATTCCGATAGTTTGTATAGTAATCCTTTTATCCTTTTATCCGTCCAGCAAGCACGCTACAGTAGTTTCCTTTTTGTTGAGTCCAAGTATAACATCAGTATGGAGTCCGAGTAGTGGATATTTCGAAAGCCATACTGGAACTCCGTTATGACAACTCTTTCTCTGCAGAAAACGTTGACTTTCTTGAAGATCAACACCTCCAGTATCTTACTCATTCAGCTGAGCAATTAAATTCGTCGATATCCGCCCACATTTGCGCGGTTGTTCTTCTTCGGGACGGAGACAACTTTTGAGATTTTCCAGGCTGCAGGGAAATAGCTGTTGTTCAGGCAGTTGTTGAAGATTATATTCAACAGGAGAACAGCAAGATTTAGTAACTTTTTCAGAACGTATTTAGATAATGTCAGCCATTTTTTCAGGAGAAGTGAAAATATCTGTCAGTGTCGGCTCCGATGATGTTCCGATGTTCTTCGTTGAACAAGGTCACGCTTTCGGTAGTTGCTGATATCTCCTAAAAGTGAATTTCTACTTCTTCAATAAAGTCAGGAAGGTTTATGGGAGGGTGGTCTTTGAAACTATCATAGAAGTGATTGGCAAACGCTTTACCTTTCTCAGCAGACGTTGTAGAAACTTCTTGTTCATCATGGATGATGTCTGGAATTGAGTTTGCTCTTTCAGCAATTAGATTGATCTTTTTAAACGTGTCAGGGCCAGGTTTGATATCTACGAGCCTCTTCCTGAAATCCTTTTCCTGATGATGCTTAACTGATGAATTTAATAATGAGGCTTGTAGCTTAGAGGGTTATAAATATAAATAAATATAAATATAAGTTTTGATTAATCTTTCGCCTTTTTCACATTTTTGGAAGATATCTCACTGGTTTCCCCTAATATTGTCCTGTGCTGTGATTTTAGCTGTAATATTTTGAAGTCAAATGAACTTACTCGTAACATGCTAACATTTAACACTAGCACTCTAACACACTTATCACTATCTTGTCAAAAATCTTTGAAAGAATTCTGCAAAAACAAATCAGTTGTTATCTTACGGCAAACTCGTTCCTCACTGCAAAACAATCTGGTTTTCGTGAAAACCAAGCGTTGGATAAGGATAAAGAAAATTTTTTGGTACTGCTTGATTTTTCAAAAGCTTTTGACACGGTCAATAACGTTAACTTGCGTGAGAAGAAGAAGGAAATAGGTTATCCGATCTCCTCTCAATGTTTCTTGTGTACCTCAGGGTTCAATACTTGGTCCTCTACTATTTTCGATTTATTTAAATGAACTTCCAACAATTATTGAGAGCTGCTCCATCCATATGTACCCGTCAAATGTACATGAGTTGCCCTCTTGATCTAATTGATCATGCAGCTTTTTGTGTTAATGAAGACATATAAAAAATTTTAAATTGGTCGCAGTTGAATAGTCTTATTTTAAATTAAAAAAAATCTAAGTGTCTCGGAATATCAAGGAAAAATTTAGATCTTAATTATTTTCCTACGATTGTTTTGGGCAATTCTCCCATTGATTATGTGGAAACTGCAAAAAATCCCGGTGTTACTTTCAACCACTACTTAACTTGGGATAACCATATAAATTTACTTGTTGGAAAGGTGTATGCAGAACTACGTACGTTATGGGTCACTCAGTCATTTACTCCTGTTAAAACACGCTTATTGCCTGTGAAAACTTTGATAATGTGGCAACACTTCCAAAAGAAAGAATTAAGAAAACCAAATGAATGTTCAGACACAAAAAAAGATATAATGACTGCATTTAATAGAAAAAGATTACCGGTTCGGTAGAAGAATATACTGACAAAATAAAAACATGATCAGTTGTTGTAGAACTGTGAAAGTGAAAAGACGTTGTTTTATTTGTTTAGTAAAGTAGTTTTATTCATTAGCAAAGGTTGATTACTGAGAATATTATTATTATTTATTAAGCAAAGTTTAATTGCTTACAATAATTTCAATTTTGATCTACGGGTGTAAAATTTATTGTAATTCAATTATGTTACGAGTAGCAAAAGTAAATTGAATGTCGCATTTAATAGTGCAGTACGTTTCGTCTATGGCCTTCGAAAATACGACAGCTAGATAAGGGGTGACAAAATTAGAATTGCAACCTCACATCGCTCTCATCAATTAATTCATCCTAGATATTCATTCTTAACTTCTGAGCGACAATTTTTTGTAATAGTGAAGGAAATACAAAACATAACAAAAATAAGAAAAGATTTAAAGAAATATTATTCAGAAAATCTGTAAATTTTTCTTTTTTTGATAAATTATATTGGTTTATCTATTTTTGAATTATTTTAATATTATATTATACATACATAAATTATTTGCTCTTGGTAAAATAAGCTTACAACGAATTATAAGATATTATATCTTGCGAAATAAATAAATTTGACACTGATGTCACTAAAACAACATGGCCGCCAAAGGCCACTTAAATTCTATGAGGTTGGTAAATGTGTGATGGCCATAAAGTCTAACCCTGTTGGTGAAGATGATGTACCTCTATTCGATTTGTTAAACTTATACTGCCATTTATTATCAGCCATCTTATACTCATATAATAAATTGGTGCATCACTACATCTACTTTCCCTCAGTCATGGAAAATTGGGAAAGTTTTTCCCATTGCAAAGAAACTAGATTTTGCCTCTCCTGCAGACTTCAGGCCGATAAGCATCTTGCCTTGCCTTTCCAAAGTTCTTGAGAAGATAATTCAGAAGCAAATTTTCAGGTACTTATCAAGTAACAATTTGCTATACGAAAGGCAGTCGGGCTTCAGAGCTAATCGTAATCATAGCTGCTCCAGTGCTATGACTAATCTTCTCGAAGATATTAGAGTTGATTATGACAAGGCTTATGTGAATCTTCTGTGCCTCTTGGATTTCTCTAAAGCTTTTGACAAGGTCAACCATTCTTTGCTCAAGTGGAAATTGAAAGATTTGTTTGGCTTTAGTGAACGGGCATGCAAACTCAGTCTGTTATGGGTCTGTTATCTGTCTGGTAGATTGCAAAGAGTTTTTTCTGGTGGAAAATGCTCAGATCCAAGACGTCTTTTACAAGGAGTTCCTCAGGGGTCGATTCTAGGCCCAATACTCTTTGGCATGTTCATTAATGACCTCCTCATGTTGTTCATATGCTTCACTTCACTTATATGGAGACGATGTTCAACTTCATCTTACCAGACTATTCCATCGGATTGATGAAACTGTGCCTCTTGATTAATGAGGATCTTCACCATATAAATTATTGGTCTATAGCCAATAGCCTACTCATTAATCCTAACAAATCTCAAGTCTTCCCTATATCAAAAAGAAAATTTGATCTCGAAACTTTACCAGACATTTGGGTGAGAGGTAACAAAATAACAGCAGTGAATCACTGCACTAGCCTTGGCTTTGTCATAGACCGTCATTTATCTGGCTACAAACATACCAATGTTCTTATTGGTCGCATCTGTGGGTGCTTACGAAAACTATGGCCTTCCGCTAACTTTACCCGCTTTGCAACCAGGCGGAAATTGATATTTTCCCTAGTCAAGTCCCTGATATATCGTATGCTGAGATCCTGTACAGAAATCTTGACTCACTGTCACTATCTCAACGCAAACTTCAAGTTGCATTCAACGATGGTGTTCGCTATGTTTATGGGATACGGAGATTTGATCATATTTCCGACTGCTCCAAGCAATTTCTGGGTTGTGCCCTGCAGCAATACATCAATGCTAGAAACTGTATTTTCTTACACAAGTTAATATATCTTAAATCTCCGACATATTTATTTAATAAACTCTCGTTCAATCGGTCTACTAGGAATATTAATAGTATTCCCCGCCTTAGTAACTACTTAAACTCATCGCGTTTTTTTTTACGTTTTCGTTTTTTACTTATGTATATCGAATTTCTACAAATAAAAATGAACTTGCTCTTGAATGGTCATAAAAGTAACTTCAACTTGGGTCGATGCTTTGTGAATCAGGTGCAAAAACAGAATATTACATTTCCCTGAGTAATCTGGATTAAGCCTTGTTTAAAGACTTGTTAGTAGTGTTTCAAAAACTCCTATTCTTATAAAAAACAAATCATGCCTTTCAACTAAACTAGGTTTTTTTTTTGAAAACCACTTGTAAAGGATAAAATTTTCTTGGAAAAAACGGAACCTCGTATTTTCGTGGAATTTATCATCTTACCACTTTTAATATTTTCCCTTTTAAAATAAAAAAAAATGAAACAAATACATACAAGGGTTGACTTTGATGACGCAAAAAATTCTTACCAACAAATAAAAAACACCGTGCTTAACATAAACCATTTTCTTTATATATTATATATTTTTCTTACAGGCTTAGTACGAACATCAACCCTCATGACCAATAACAACCAACAGAGCGGTTTTAATTCCGCAACAGCAACGACAAATTCCATTCATATTGGTTCGGCCAACAACAAGGATGTATTCTCAATGAATTCCTTGGCCAAGGACTATAATCTCTCTAGGAGCAATTCCGCCCACACAGCGCAACAACGATGGGCATCCAACCGGAAAGGGGTGTCCTGACAAATTGGCAATGGCAAACCTGACGTGATCGTAACTAGTGACAACACTCCAGACACGGACGCTACTAGTACTGCTGTTGCTACGACAGCATGTAACAACAATTTGGGTGCGCTCAGATTTATGCAACATGGAATGTTCAACGAGGGGAATCAAAAGACGTGGCTGTAATTTTTGTTTTCGATTGTTAGTTTTTATTTTTAATCTTTTTTAAGAGTTGAGCTAGGATGGATGAAATTGATATGATATATGAACAGTGTTAATTATTTTAATTAAATATGGGGGAAGGGGCTTGGCACTAAGAGATATTTCCTAATATTGATATTACTATTTCGTTGAACTATAAAAAACAAAATAATATAAATAAAATGTTGTAAGAAATATAGATGTCCTTTTTGTATGAATAATGTCATAAAACTGTAAATATTGTACTTTATTTTTCAAATGCATTGATTTGTATCTATTGTTGATATGTATTTTTGTATGTTTATTTTATTTTAATTCTAGGAATTCGTTTAGTTTGGCTTTAAGTGAAATAAATTATTTTTCAAAGTGCTTTGGAATTTGTTGTTTCTTAAAAGAAAGAATTTTTTTTCTACCTCTTACGAGGAATTGACCAACGGAGAAGAAAATAAATATTTCTAGCTAAGAAATATACTTCTCGTCTGAGCCCTTTCAATTCGTCGAAAATCCTCAAAACGTAACGCCGGATGTGTTTCTCGAATTGAACCATGTTTTTCAAAATAAGCTCGCACAATTTGTGAACGTTGTCGCTTCGGTGTGAGTCTTCTCATGATGAATTTTCAAACCAAGCTAACCTCAAAACAACCGAAAACTTTCAAAACGACTGCCACAGTGAAAAGTATTACGAATTTAAGGTTCTCCGATTCAAAAAAACACTCGTTATATTTCTCAGCTATCTTTTTTACTGTCAATACCCTAAATAAATGGTGTGGCAAATTCAAGTTTAAAATTGCAATAAAATGAACAAAATTAATTTTTTTCCCATGAATTATGGCTTTATTAGTAAGAGCAAACATTCACATTAATTATGGAACACAACGTGCGTCGTACGTCGTTCAAGTGGCTGCCTCGGCTGGAGTCAATTGGAGCTTGTAAGCGAATAATCCGAGATCTTTGTGCAGAATTCTCCTCAGGCTAGTGCGTGAAATATTGAGCTGTTAAGATCGAAGGCGAGTTGATGTTCGTGAATTGAGTCTCACAATCTCGACTACAGCAGCCACATTTTGGTCTGTGCGCACTATACGACGACGGGGACCATGACGACCATAAGTGTTGTCTACTAGCATACCAGTTTCACGAATTTTTTGCACAAGGCGTGGTGGGTGGTTCATTTAGGGCAAAACTTCTTTTCAATAAAACTCATTGTTTGGGCTATACAGCACTCACTTTCGAAATAAGTTTTCAATATTTGCTAACGTTGTTAAAGTGTAAAGCGACTCATTTCGTTCCGCGGAGGTATGATACTGAGGTTTCGAGCGGGAAACAAAGTTGTCCGGATTTAAGTTTTGATTATATGCTCGACTTTAGATGGTAAGTGGTATTTTAGAAATATTTTTAGGATGAAAACAAAAATAAGAAAATGAACTACATATCCTCAATTAAAGCCACGATTTACGGAAAAAGGGTTGGCTCGTGGTAGAAAATATTCTGAATTCAAGAAAAGACAGCGATTAGATAATTTCACATTTATATTAATTTTAAATCTGAGTATGTAAATGTTGCATTCATTTGTTGATTGGAAATAATATAATAAATATATCCAGCACATTTGTCCACATTTTTCATGTCAACAAAAACCACTTAGAGAAAAAATTAATAAAAGAACCATTTAGCAATACGAGCTTCCTCGATAGTGACGTGGGCTCCAATTCAAATATGATTTCAATTTAAACTATGTATTTTCGGAATGAGAAATTTTATCTCGAATAGAGAAAAATCTATCAAACCCAAAGAGCTGTACAGAGGTTTTTAGGGTCAGAGAAGTAGGTTAGGTTGTTGGGCTGACAATTGATGTTGCTATCGTCACACTTAGATCAATGTAGATCCATTGTGTTACCTGTGAGTGTTATCACTCTTTCCTGATAAAACCTATGTATTCTATTAATCAGTCAAGCCATTTTGAGGCATTGACGAAGTTCAATATGTGTATTCCTGAAATATTAGAAATATCTTCTAGATTATCAAAGAAGTAGCTACCAAGCCATTTCCTTCTCTGGTGGCATAGTGACCGGCAATGACAGAGAAAGTGTGATGTGTCTTCATGTACCTCTTCATCACCACATCCTCTGCATAGGTCATCTGTACTTAGTTTCATTTTAAATGTATGGTATTCCAATAAATAATGTCCGGTGATTATGCTCGTAAGAGAGCGAAGGGACTTCTTACTAAGTTGTATAATTTTGTCAGTTCTCTGCTTGTTAAAGCAGGGCCATATTTTCCTAGTAGTATCACAGGTGTCAAGTAGACTCCACCTTTCATTGGATTTCCTTAGGATTATATCTGAAATTTTCTGTTTAATGTTGCAGAGTGGGATGCTTATCATCTCTGCTTGACTAGCGTCGAGCGCTGATCCCTGTCGCTATATGCTGCGGATTCCTGTACGAAAAGGTCTAGGGGTTTCAGGTTGAGTATCGCCTCCAACCCTGCAGTTGGTGTGGATCTCATGGCACCCGTAATCCCAATGCACGCGAGTCTCTGTACTTTTGCCAGAGTTTTGAGGTTCGTGCTTTTTTCCGTTGCATTCCACCATACCAAATTACCATAGGTTAGTATGTCAGAGAAGTAAGTTTCCGATATTATAAAGCCAACCCTACTGAGGAAACCCGGATTAAGTTTAAACATGATAACATTCGACAGACCAAATTTTTGCATGACCAAAAATTACAGCAAAAAATACTATTATGTAGTAAATGTATTAAAAATGTTTGGTCAAAAACGTACGAAATACTATCTAGTCTTCGGTTCATACGCTTGTTTTCAATGACACTTCTTAGCTCAGATCACAAGAAAAAGCTTACAGCACAGTTTGCTGTCAATTATACGTCAGGTAGTGTCATGATTCCTCCTGTACTTGAGAGTGTTAATGATTCTATGGGACAAATCTTCTTTCGCACTCGTATAGTTGCAAGAGTACTGAAAGATCTCGTTATACAGAAACCCGCTGGCCCCGGATAGTACTTCTCCCAGTGTTCTGAAGAGAGGTATTCTTCTACGCTGAGCAAACTATCGCGTAAGCTTTTCCATCTGTCCTATTCTACTGGTCTCTTTCCGAGTGGATGGAAAACAGCATTTGTCCAGCCTGTCCCTAAAAAAGGCGAATCTTCTTCCTCCTCTAACTATCGTCAAATTACACTTACATCCCTTCTTTCTAAGGTCATGGAAACGCAGATAATCTATCAGCTCAGGAAATATCTCGAAGAACAAAAGCTTCTCAATGATCGGCAGTATGCCTTTCATACCAATAGGTCCACCGTTGATTTGTTGGTATATCTCACCGAACAGTGGCACAAATCTTTATATGGTTTTGGAGAAAGTAAGATTATTGCACTTGATTTTTCAAAAACATTTGATAGAGTTTGGCATCGAGTTCTTTTATCGAAAATGCTTGTATTTGGTATTGATGAATCTCATCTTCTTTGGGTAAGAAACTACTTTTCGCACCGATCAAGACAAGTAGTGTTGGACGGTTTTAAATCTAAAGTACGTAAAATAAATGACGTTATGCCACATTTGGTCTGCGACTCTTTTTCTCATATATTCATCAATGATATTTTTTTCCAAACTTCTTAATCATTAAATCGTTCTCATAACTACAGTATATCGATATTCTTTTTCAGAAGCACGCCCTTCTTCTTCTGATGTGGATTTAGAACGTATGATAAGCTCATTAAATTCTGACTTTGATAGGATTGTCAAATTGAGATCGAAAAACCGTGTAGCGTTTAACGCTTCAAAAACGCAAGCCCCATGTCGTTATCTATGAGTGACACTTGTATTTGACGCTGTATGGTGCCTTACAGCCCTTTTCACAATAGACCTTTTGCACGATCAATTTTCAAACATGGCTATGACACAGAGATCGTGTGATTTGACCCAGTAAGTGCATGCTAGGGCCGTTTTTGGATTTTACTACAAATATTTAATGATGATAGCTGCTTCTTCACTTTTGGTGACGCTTCGAGAATAAGGTCTTCTAATTCACCTAAATTTGCTATTTCGGATGAATAAACCTCGTTCTTTCGCATACACAGAAATCTAATACTGTAAGGCCTGGAAATCTTGCAGGCCAGTCAAACGGTCCATTTCTCTCTATCCAACGATTATCGAACTCTTCATTTAAGCAACTCTTAACCTATCGACTATAGTGCGCTCGAGCTCCATCTTGTTGGCAACATGATGAAGCATAAGTGGAATATCCTCCGATAGTTCCGGTAAATTGTTGCGCAAAAATTCCAGACAGTTTATAGAATTCAGCCTGGGGGGTAGTTTGCAGGGACCGATTAATTTGTTTCCAATTACGCTTATCTACATATTGAAGCTGAATCTGTGTTGAAATGATTTCTGTCTCCTAGTGTCTGGATTTTCTGCCCGACCGTGTGTGAAGATCTTTAAAATTTGTGATCCCACTTTTTGTAAATTGAGATTTATCCATCCAAAATATTTTGCCAATAAACTCGTTGCAATCCAAGCTCTGCTCCAACAACCAGTTAGAGAACTCTAGTCTCGTTTCCAAATTTTCAGGAAGCAGTTCTTGCACAGGTGTGTGGTGATATTGATAAAGCTTTTCTTCATGCAGTACATCGGACATTTTATGTCTGGAAACATTGAATTGTAAAAATACTGATTGATGGCTCATTGGTAACAGTTTCCAGTATTCTATGATCAGTCGAAGTTCTTCTTACTTGTGGAGATCCCGCGTTAGGTCTTGTTTCTGAAACTGATCCCGTTTCTCGAAGCCTTCGATATGCATTTCCAAATACTGGTAAAGTTCCTGCTGTCTTTGTTGTACTCTAGTTAGAGTTCCTTTGCACCACATCATTGTTTTGCCGATGACTTGACTCTCAGTTTCTCATACTCGTTCCATTCATTAAAAAGGTATCGTATGACAAGCCCATTAAACTCCTCTTTTGATATTGCCCATGAATGGCACTTGCATCGAAGAAACCGAAAAGCTCTCACTACTCGGTATGTGTGCAACGACGATCTTCTTTAGAATAACCACATTCTCGAGACCACCGAAAATTCTGCTTAACGCTTAGGATTTCTATATCGGTGTTAGAAATTTTTCAAACCCTCTGATCTGGAGTATAACTACATCTTTGGGCAGGTTCAGCATATTTTTCTCGCTACATATTGGATGGAACTCAGAACTGTTCGGAAACAGAACTATCATGGATTCTTTGCCATCTCTTGAATACCTTCGGAATGTTTCATTTATTTCCCTGTTTTGTAGCTTCTTTCACAAGCAATGCTCACTCAAAGTAGCCAGTGGCATTTCTCCCCTCAATCATTTCACCCGTGATACCCGTTTCGCTAATAATGCACATCAGTTCACCCTCGAGTCTAATTTTGGTCGTACCGTCAAATATAGAGATTGGTTTTTTAGTCGCACCACACAATTATGGAATAATTTACCCGACACGGTTTTTTCTTTCCATTTCAATTTGAGGACATTCAAAATCAATGTTCATCGACCCCTCCTTTCACCAGCCCCTAATTTCCCCATCTCCCTTGAGCGCGTGATACTCTTTCGCGGAATTGAGAAATCCTCTTAGAGTAACTCTTGCTATGAAAAGTTCAGGTTATAAGCCGTTCGGAATCAGCAGAAAATTGTAGGTCCCTTCCATTTCTGGTAACACTCACCCAGGAATGGTTGAAAGCTGTAAGTCACTATATTCTGGTTTTCTTCGAGCTGTTGTACCACCAAACTCAATTATTTACATCCATGCCTTTATATGAAAAATTTCTTAGATTCCAAAATGCTTGTATATAAGAGCAAGAACGTGGGATCCAGTATTTTTTTTATTATTTGAACCTTTTTTGTTTCTTATTGTGTGAAACGCTTTCACTTTATTTGTACACCATTCTTTCTAAATAAAATACATTTTTTACAGGAGAGACTTGCAGTCCCTACAAGTCCCGTTGTCTCTAATCAATACATAGGTACATATAAATGTAGACATTTTATTAAAATTTATTTTGTCTTGAAATAAATCCGATTATGGGAAAAAATAAAATAAAAATTCAATTAAAAAGCAACCTTTCGCCTTGATAATGGCGTACTTACTTTGCTTGACCGATGGTAACTTGATGTGGCACGTATGCGGAAAACTAAAAATAATATTGGCATAATATTCTGGCATTATGGTAAGGATAAGTTCGTAGAATATTCAACAAATAACTTTAAAAATAGTGTCCGGGGCGACATGGCTTGAACTTTATAACGCAATGCTGACGGCAGGATAACAACATAATCAAATTTGTTGCAAATTATTATACAAAGTTGTGCTGTATTGCAATTTGCAACAAATTGCAAACTCTGCCCTCAAGAGATTTGTTTTTTTTATATAAAAGGACTTTTATTATCATCGGGTATAGATGTGCCAGAAGAGAATTCTTAATAATACAGGGTCATATTTTCCTGGCGTAAATCCAAGTTAACTAAAAATACATTATTGTCAAAGCTTGAACTTTTCCTTGACCAACGTTGTAATCATGAGGTGATACGGTGTTAGAATTAAGAGATTAATTTGATTTTTATTTAATAATAATCGTTTTCTTTTTAAAACTTTTTTCAAAATAAAATATGAAGAAGTTCAAGCTGCTTACATTGGAATAGGAAAATGGTACAAATTTGCACCCGCTTTTATAAAAAATAAAATGCACGACTGGGTTGCACGAACTTGCTCCTATGTAATAGACTAGGAATTTTAAAAACGGATGTTATTAAAGAAAACGGTTCATAAGGATAAAATGATTTTTTTAAATTCTTTTAGTATAGTAAGAGATAAAAACAGAATCCTATGCAAATATGAATTTATGCAGGAACAAAAATTATAAGTCGTTGTAGTGGTTCCTTACAAAATAAGCTTTTATGTACAAAATTTTTAAAACATTTTTAAGAAAAAATTTTGGTACGCCAACCTTAAGTTTTTATTATTGTACGAATAAAAGTCTAATTTCCAAAAAAAATACTAAGCCGTTCTAGAGATATCGAATTTTTCAAAAAAAAATTACTTTTTTTTTCTAAAAATTGAAAAAATATTTTTTCTTAAGTTTTTAAATGCAATGTTTTTTAAACTTTTTAGTAGCTTCTTTATAAAAAATGTCGTTAAAATCCGTTATGCCGATAATGAGTAATTCAAAATTCGAAAAAATCGTTCTATGGTAGGTACAGTCAGTAATATCTAGATTTCAATTTGTTTTTATTAAATTATAGATCGTAAAGATTGATCAAAAGAAAAAAAAATTTAGCAAAATTCTCGGAACCGTTTCCGAGAAAAATACGATTTTCGAAAACCATTTTTTAAAATTTGTATGGAAGGTGAGGAGACTGTACCTATAAGCAGTCGGAAAACGAAGTCTGAAAAGAAATTGTATGTACATAAGAAATCATGCCACTAATCTAGCGGCTTATATATACATGATATCATTAACGAAGTTACGTTATATAACAAAGTACAGTGTAGTACAAAAGTTTCGCTACAATACTCCCCTTCGACGAAAAAAAAAATAAATAAGTTCCAGATTAATTACGAAGATTAAATCTAACACGTCGTATTGGGGTTGATGTATTTGTAGATGACAAATCGGTGCTTGGTCGAAATGATGATGATGTATAACCAGATGGGCCCTGCTGCGAAGTTTCTGGAGTTGTTGAGGTGGTAGGCTGCTCTACGATTGTGTTATCGCAGTCGTCTGTATTGTTCATACTAAACACAGGTTTCAATCGATCGATGGATACAGTTGTTGCTCGATCTGAAATATCCACGACGAAATACTTTTCATGTCGTGAAACGACACGATAGGGGCCTTCATATGGTGGAGTGAAAGCACTGTGCGCTGCGTCTAGGCGGATAAATACATGAGAACAGGTCGCAAGCTCCTTAAATACGAACACTTTTCGCTGACCATGTCGTGAGCCAGTAACAGGTGCAAGGTTCGCAAACTGGATCCTCAAGCGTTCTGCTATATCTTTGGGTGATATGGAATTAGAAGGAGTTGGCATAAGAAACTCACCAGGCAATCGCAAAGGTTCTCCAAAAACTATATCAGCTGGAGTAGATTTCAAGTCATCCTTCCACGCTGTTCGAATCCCAAACAACACTATGGGTAGAGTGTCGATCCAAGAGGAGCTTTCATGACATCGAATTGCAGCCTTTAGTTGTCGGTGGAGGCGCTCGACCATACCATTAGATTGTGGGTGGAATGACGTCGTATGAATGTGCTTGCTGCCAAGTAGCTTACTGAGAGCATTAAATAGCTGGCTCTCGAACTGAGCTCCCTGGTCAGTGGTTATACGAAGGGGCACACCATAACGGCATATCCAACCTGCGAATAATTTTCGAGCAACACATTCGGCTCCGGTGTCCTCCAACGGAAAAGCTTCGGGGAAACGTGAGAAGCGGTCGATGATCGTTAGGCAGTAACGGTAACCTCTTGACGGTATGTATGGTCCGATAATGTCGACGTGAATGTGCTCGAATCTTCGGGTACGCGCACCCTGAAAATCGTTGATTCGTGACACAACATGCCGAGAAATTTTGTTTCGTTGGCACGCCAGACAAGCGCGAGCCCATTGTCGGCAATCTTTTTTTAGACCAGGCCACACATAGCGCTGTGACACTAGTTTAATAGATGCATTGCTCCAGGGTGACTTATACTGTGGAGAGAAGAGAAAATTTTCTGGCGTAGCTTTGCTGGTACAAATGGACGTGCTAGTTGACCACCGATATCACAATATATTGGCAGGCTGCATTCAGGAATACTTATAGCCCGAAGACACAATGAGTCTGCTGGTGGGTTTTGGAGGCGCTGTTGGATCTCTTCATCGACTGCTTGAGCTTGGGCAACTTCACTTGCGGAGACGGCGGTAGCGATGGATTCTACGCGGGACAAGGCGTCAGCGACAACATTATCTTTGCCGGATACGTGTTTGATGTTAGTTGTATATTGAGCAATGAAATCTAGACGTCGAAACTGCCAAGGTGTCGCCTTGTCCGGATCCTGCGAAAAAGCGTGCAAGAGCGGTTTATGATCTGTATAGATCGTAACATTACGTCCTTCTAAAAGGTGTTTGAATTTTCGTACCGCTGCATACACTGCATGCAGTTCCATATCGTATGGGCTTCGTTTTCTTAGAGATGGTTGCAGCTTTTGACTGAAAAATGCAAGAGGCTCCCAAGTTTCGTTGCGTAGTTGCTGCAGCACTGCACCTACAGCACACTGGGACGCATCCGTAAAAATAGCCCATGGTAAACTTGTATCTGGATAGACAAGCAACGTAGCGTTTCGAAGCTGCTCTTTACAAGCTTTGAATGCAGCATCTCGCTCTGGAGTCCATTCGATTTTGTCTAAGCTGTTGACACAGGATCCTTTGAGGCACTCATGAAGAGGAGACTGGTATTTGGCTGCGTTTCTCTGAAATTTACGGTAAAAATTAATTATACCTAGAAACTCACGCAGCTGTTTGACAGTCTCTGGTCGGTTAAAGTTGATTATGGCTTCCACTCTATCTGGTGGAGGGCGAATTCCATCGGATGATACATGGTATCCCAGAAAATTAACCTCAGAATGACCAAAGAAACATTTTGCTGTGTTGACGACAACTCCAAATTGTGACAATCGCTCGAAAAGAATGTGAAGATGATTTTGGTGTTCGTCATTGTTATTAGAAGCCACCAAAATGTCGTCGATGTACGGAAATACGAAGTCGAGTTCCCTTGTCACTTCATCGATGAATCTTTGAAAGGACTGCGCCGCATTTCGAAGCCCAAAAGTCATGTATGGGAACTCGAAAAGTCCAAACGGCGTAATAATCGCTGTCTTACAGATGTCATCTGGCGCCACAGGGATCTGGTTGAAAGCGCGAACCAGATCAATGGTGGAAAACACCTTTTTACCAGCAAGATTTGATGTGAAGTCCTCGAGAACTCGAATAGGATAGCGATCTGGAACAGTCCGTGCGTTGAGTTGTCGAAAATCACCACATGGCCGCCAATCACCACTCTTTTTAGGTACTAAGTGAAGTGGAGACGACCAAGGGCTCGTTGAACGACGGGTAATACCAAGCTTCAACATTTTTTCGAACTCCTGCTTGGCTATAGCTAATCGATCTGGAGCAAGACGGCGTGCCTTACTTGAAATCGGAGGACCAGGTGTAGTTGTGATGTAATGCTGAGTTGCGTGCTTGGCTGGTTTACATATCCCATCGGGTTTCGTGATGTTCGGAAACTTGGCTAGTATGCGCAACCACGATGACGTATTAGGAAGTACCTTGATGGTTGAAATACCTGCGTTGGAACATGTTGCGCAGGCAACTGAAAATCCAGTTGTTGAATCCAGCAAGCGATTGTTTTTCAGATCTGGAAGTAAACCAAAATGGGCGAGAAAGTCGGCGCCTATGATTGGTTTTTCGATGTCCGCCACTACGAAGCGCCAAGTAAAATTTCGTCTAAGGCCAAAATCGAGTGCGAGCAAAATGCACCCAAAGGTCTTAATTTGCGATTCATTTGCTGCGAAAAGAGAGTAACCAGCTTCTTCTTGGCGACCTGATGTCAGTTTTCTTGGATAGACGCAAAGATCAGCTCCAGTGTCTACAAGGAACCGGACTTTGGTAGCACTATCTGATACGAAGAGGCGGTGTGATTGTAGTGCAGAGTCGTTTACCGCCGTTAGCGACTCCCTGTTCCGTTTCCCTGAAAAGAACATGGATTACGGCAATTCCTTGCGAGATCTCCCCATGTAGCGTGATACCAGCAAAGACCGTTAGTTGGTGTCGGTTGCAAACGGGATCTCGAACGGGATCGTGAACGGCTTGGCACACGTTGACGTTCATGAGTTGAATTTTTTAAGGAACTTACCAGCTCAGGAATTACCTCTTCGAGTCTCAATATTCGGGGCTCCAACGGTGTTGCACAAACGTTACTAGAGCTTCCAACAGTTGCGAGATAATTGGAAGACGAAATCTGCATTATATGGTCGGCGAGTGTAGCTAATTTTTCCAATGGCGTGTCTTGCTGTGTTGCAATAATGGTTTGAACTGATGGTGGAAGTCTACTCAACCATTTTGTCCGAAGAATATTGTCTGGAACGTTATCCACGAGGCCATTCAGGTGACGCAAAAATTGTGACGGCTTGCGGTCACCCAAAATTTCCTTGTCAAGCAGCTGGTGGAGCCTTGTTTCTTGCGATGATGTCAACCTCTCGATGAGCGCTGTCTTCAACTTCACATATGGTGCCTCAGCAGGTGGATGGAGAATTATGTCTTGGACCTCGGCGGCGGCAAGTGCATCCAAGTGAGATGACGCAAAAAAGAATTTTGTTGTTTCGTCTGTGATACCAGCGAGATGAAATTGACCTTCAAGTTGACCAAACCACAAAGAAGGGCGATCGGCAATAAAAGCTGGTGGTCGAACGATGAAGCGCTGCACTGGCGATGAGGTGTCAGCTGGCTGTTGTATAGGCATTGTCCCTCAAATTACTGAAAGTTGGGGCTCCAGTCAATGTTCTAGTAGCGTGTAACGGGGTCACCAAATGAGGAGACTGTACCTATAAGCAGTCGGAAAACGAAGTCTGAAAAGAAATTGTATGTACATAAGAAATCATGCCACTAATCTAGCGGCTTATATATACATGATATCATTAACGAAGTTACGTTATATAACAAAGTACAGTGTAGTACAAAAGTTTCGCTACAGAAGGTACCGTTAGTTTTAGATAAAACAAATTTTTTTTCTCAAATCTTGTAGATTATATTCAGAAACTTTTATTTGTCAAGTTTGAAAAAAATCGAGTATGGGGTTTTCGAAATATTGAGTTTCCAAAAAAAAATTTTGAATTTTTTTTTTAAATCCAAAAAATTAAAAATTGAAAATTTGAAAATATAATAATATTCAAATTTTGGAGGAGCTTTGTCATAAAAAAAATGATTCAAATCGGCTGTACCGTTTTCGAGAAAATCAAAAACAAAAAAAATGGACCCAGGCGGGCTACCAAAAGTAACAATTTTTTGTAAATTTTTTTTTCAACCATTAGCTGGTTTTAACTAAATTAAATTTTTCAAATTTTTTTTTTTAAATTCTGTGGGTCAGTTTATGAAAAAAAAAATATTTATAAAATTTCGAAATCGTATGGCAGGTACCGTTATTTTTGGTCTTAAAAAAAAACGTCCGGGGGGAAAAAATTAAAACCCATATCTACCAAGTTTGAAGAAAATCGGTCGAGCCGTTTAGGCTGTAGTCGAACCGACAGACAGACAGACAGAATTGCGAGACGCACTTTTTTGGTCTTCGCTATCATCGTAATGTCAACTTTGATCAAAATCTCGAGTTCGATTTTTTTTACGAATGCATAACTTGCCTTATAGTACCTATAAGTCGCAAGTAAAAATGTAAGTTGTGATAAGTTTAATAAAATATAAAATAATTTAAAACTAGATTTTGTTTATTTTATCTTTTCATATATATAAATATATACACGCAACTTGGAGACCAAAAATACGACAATGAAACTGTAAATCGTTTTAGTCTTTCATTAATTCGAAGAGAAAGTCCATTGGCATTCCTCAGAATCTGAGCCTTAAAGGGATTAATTCGTCATACATTGACACTCATTTGGAACTGTTTGCAAATTTTTTTTAGTTGGTTTATTCCTGCCCTTCAAACACTTTTCTTACAAATTTTGATGAAAAGGTTGATATTGGGGTCATTCAGTTGAATTATGAAGAGGTCTTATTGGTTTTTCAGACCCTTAAGGTTAATGATAGTTGTGGTACAACAACATGGTAACATGTATGATGGAGCAGTTACTAAAGTAAGATGCGCAGCTGGAGTCACCGAAGAATTTGAAATCACAGTAGGTGTACACCAGGGAAGTGTCTTGAGTCCCCTGCTCTTTATTACAGTTCTTGATTACCTGCTTGAAGGCAAAGTGACGGATCCAAAAGTGCATCAGTTATTCTTTGCTGACGATGGAGCCATCATAAGTGAAGACCCGATATCCCTACAACGAGCACTTGACGTATGGGTGGATGTTCTAGAAGGAAGTGGGTACCGCATAAGCGCGAAAAAGACAGAATACCTATGCTGCCCATTTTCTGATCCACACAGGCCTATTCCAGACATTTATTTGAATGGAGTAGTGCTTCCCAAGTGTGAAAAGTTTAAATATCTGGGGTCTATGATAAATAACGAAGCTACTTGTGATGACGATATCAATCATCGCGTAAGCGTAGGGTGGATGAAGTGGCGGGAAAATTCTGCTATCTTCTGTGACCGAAAAATGCCCCCTAAGCTGAAAGGAAAGCTCTACACTTCAGTTGTGCGTCCAGCACTAACATACGGTTCACAATGTTGGACAATGTACAAAAAGTATGAGAGTAAGCTAACGGCAGCTGAGATGAAGATGCTTCGTATGACAGCAGGAGTTACAAAGCTTGATCGAATTAGAAGTACGAAGATCCGAGGAAGCCTTCATGTTAAGAATACCATTTCCCAAAAAATTGAACACGACCGACTCAGTTGGTATTGCCATGTTCAAAGGAGAGATCCTGAGAACCCCGTCAAAAAGGCAATATCATACAACGTTCCAATTCGGAATAAAAAGAAAGGTAGGCCTAAACACTCCTGGTACAAACAAATGCAAAAACACCAGCATTCAGTTGGCCTCAGAAATGGAACAATACAAAACCGGGAGGCTTGCCGCCGATTTCTGAGGTTAACCCGGCGAACCCCACAGGCGGATCACTAGTGTGAAGCAGATACGTGGGAGAGTTATGATCCCCTCGACATCGAGATCATAACAGCGCCGAAACAAAGGAAGAAGAAGTGGTACAACAACATGGTTCGTATTATGACGGTCTACTGTAACAAATTTAGTTGTTTTCTCGTCATATGTCATAAATGCAATTGAAGACAGATGTCAAGTTGATGTAATTTATACTGATCTTAGGAAGGCATTTGATTCGGTTGATCACAATATTTTATTAAAAAAGCTTGATTATTTTGGTTTGCATTCTGAGAGGCTTAAATGGATTAATTCATATTTGAAGAATAGAGCTCAACGCGTACTGATTGATTCCAAAGTTTCAAGAAGTATTAAATGTACTCCTGGGGTTCCTCAAGGAACTCATCTTGGCTGTTTTATATTATATATTAATTATATAGTGGATGTAATAGAAAATTTTAATTTTATTTGTCTTACACGGATGATTTAAAAATACTTTTTAAAAATAAATGTATTAATGACTGTGTAAATGTTCAATTCGATTTAGATTGTATTTCAAATTTGTGTTGTTTTAATAGCCTAAAGAGAAATATCAGTAAATGCAAGATTATTACATTTTCCAAATTATGATCTATTTTTTATTTTCCATATAAAATTAATGCTAATCTTTTGATTAGAGTTAATAATATTCAAGACTTAGATGTTGTTTTTGAAAGTACCTTTTCCTTTTCTCCAAAAAAATATATTGATTATCTATATAGTTGCAAAAGCAAAGAGCTTAGTTGGATTCATTAAAAGGATTTTAATGAATCGAATAAAGATTCAAGTAAGGATTTTACAGATCCTTATGTTATACGATCCCTGAATACCTCGCTGTAATTATGAATCCTCGCTATAGAGTTCATGCGGATAGAATTGAGCAAGTGCTGAGGCGGCTTACCAAATATGTGTTCCGTAAAACGCGTTGGAATCAAGAAGAAAACTTCATGATGTAATGCTTGTAAGGAATATACTTAGCTATCATATAAGGAGTCTGTTTCTGGCTCTCGTTGATTTATATATTTGTGAGAACAAGAAGTTTGCTTTTTGAGCATCCCAATCCAATAGAGCAGTTTCCTCGTTCAATCAAGTAAGTTATATCAGACCAAAAACATAAATATTAAAAAAAGAGCCAAGTTCTTCTACACAAAAACCATTGTGTAACAAGTCAGCCGTGTCAGTACGCCAAGTTCTTACTTCATGAAGGTTTAATACCGAATATTTAAAGTATGTAAAATAATATTGAAACAGCTGCAATTTAAAAAAGAAATTTTATTATTTAATGATTACTGACTAAAATTTGATGGGCTTACTTGGCAAGTTTTTTCTTATACCCAATTCGAAAGGTTTTAAAAACTTGCAACGTAAGCCCATCAAATTTTAGTCAGTAATCATTAAATAATAAAATTTCTCTATTTTAAGTTTCTCGGAATTTTAAGTTTCTGACTTTATTGGTACTGAAGATAGGGAGGGATGAAAAATCGCCTGATTTGTTCCTGTAAAAAGTGTGTGGTGCCAGAACTTGGCTGGGCACTACCGTTCCCTTTGATTTTTGACTCATATTTATCTCGTCAAAATTTAAAAATAAATTGTTGGTTGTAATAATTTCCTAAATTATTAATCATTTTGCTATTATTACATTAAAATATACATACATATCTGTTAAACAAATGCTTGTAGATGAAATAAAAAAAATAGAAGACCATATTCTCGAAACGTCATCAAAAGTGAAGCAGCAGCAATCGTAAATAAATATTCCCATCAGGAGAACACTTTCAACACCTGATATGAGTGTTGTAAAATATACATAAATAAAATAAAAAAAAACATCTAAATCCACATAAAATCATTTTTTATTCATAGCCTCTGGAGCCCAAAAAAAAAAAAAAAAAACATTTTTTTTCCTGTTCCATGTTTCCTCAAGTAACATAAAATCTATGGGTTTTTTTTTCGCAAACTTGTCAGTTTTATTTTTATTATTAATACTTTCATTCAAAAAAAAACTGTTAAAACACCATATTTATTACACATTTTCTGGAGAAAATCAAGCCTAAGTCAAAAAAATTAGCATGGGCAGGAAAAATTAAACACATGCTAGAAACTGGATATCTTAAGACCGAGATAAGATATCAAATTTGCTTAGGTACAATTTATTACAAAGGCTGGTATTTGTTCTAAAAAAAGGCCTAAATAAAGTTTCTATCACTGGTACCATTTGTATAATTGGAATCACGACCTAAAATACTATGCACGAATTAAGAGACACCCTGTATATAGTAATTAATTAATGCAGAACTGCTTCCATAGATTATTGTTCGTTTTTAATAGCGATACGATGATAAAAAAGAAAGGTTTTTTCAATTTTTTTTGTCAACTATTATTTGGAATGAGTTTTTAGCTAGAATAAATATTTTTCCAAAGATGAATCAATCAAAATAAATAAACGTTTCAACATTCAACTCTTGCACCATTTCAAATAATCAGGAATATTAAATTTATAGATGACTTGAATGAAATTGATACATTCAATATTCATTCAGTCATTTAGTCTTCTTTTTTTGGTTTCCAACCTTTGTCGATCCTAAAATATTTAGCTGCAAAGTTCTCACTTGAACTGTATCCAAATTTAACAACCTCATTTAAGATATTATTAACGTTTCCTGTAAGTTTTGCTTCAGGTGAAGCTAGCTTCTAGAAACTTAATCTAATAAAATAACATTTCTTCGCTCATTCCTTGACAGGCCTTCCACCTATTCTATTTAGAAAGTTATGCTTAGTCGTATTTTAAGAGAAGAAATATTTACACTACATTTTTTTGATGAAAACCTTTAAGCAATATTAATTAATAAATAATATAATTAATTAATTAATATAATATAATTAATTAATTAATAAATAATATAATTTTATGGTTCCCTTTTAAGCTTTTGGGCGGTAAAATAACATTTTGCGTAGGGCGGAAAAGATTCCATATTCAGCACGGAACAAATTCGAAATTCGATATTTGACATCATTTTAATAAAAATAAAATGCACGACTGGATCGCACGAACTTGCTCTTATGTAAAAGTACTTTGGAATTTAAGATACATTTTATAAATATAAAACATGAATTTAAAATGAAATTGCCGTCTGATTTCTAGAAAAGTATGAATTTATGCAAACAAACTTTAAAAATCATTTTATTATTAAATAAATAAATTCTTTATATAAAAATTTCTAATTCAAAATAGTTTTTTTGGCTTTTTTAGTATAAAAATTTCTTTAAAATTTTTCAAGAAAAAAATGTGGGATGCGAATTTTAAGTATTTAATAATATTGATTTTTGGAAATAATTTCAAAAAATAATCGTTCATAGGTTTTGAAGATATCGATTTTTCAAAAACAAAACTTTTTCAAAAAAACCCAACAACTAATTTTTCGAATATTTTTATATACAATATTGTTTTAAACTTAGGGGGTCTCCTGCTGAAAATTTTTGGTTAAAATCGTTAGAGCCGTTAATGAGAAAGTCGAAAATCAAAAAAACGGTTCTATGACAGGTACCGTTAATAACATTTTGCCCCAAATTTTTCTTTTACCAAAACGTAGTCCATGTCCATAATATCACACCTAATTTTTTTTTATCAAAATCGTTAGAGCCGTTTTCGAGATAAATAAGATTTTGCATTACGAGTGTATGGGGGGTACCGTTAGTTTAAGAGCTAAAAAAAAATTTCAATTTCCCCTCTAGGGAATCTCCGAAGACCCTTAACTTCCGAGTTTGAAGTAAATAGGTCCAGTGGCTTAGGCTCTAGATCGAGGTACAGACATACAGACAGACAGACAGACAGACGGAATTGCCGGACCCACTTTATTCGTCTTCGCTATCATCGTAATGCCAACTTTGATCAAAATCTCGAGTTCGACATTTTTTCCAAATGCAGAACTTGCCCTATAGTACCTATATCGCAAGTAAAAAATTTAAAATTGTATTAGCAATTTTTAGCTCGAAATGTCTCAAAAAATTTTATATGTAACCAAAAAAATATTACCCTGCGTTTAATGAAATGTTAGGTACATTTCCTATGATATTTCTGTGAGAGTGAAGTGAATTCCATTCTATTTGATGTTAGCCAACAATCTCCACGATAATTTGGAGACTTTATTGTACGATTTTATGAGTACATAATGTACTCTAAGAGAATGTTTATCAACGTCAATCTATATTATATACATTTTGACTACTTATTCTGATTAAACGGCCCAAATTGGGCAGACAAAAAAATCAATTTGAGGAAAAGCCTTCACAAGCGGGTTACTAAAATGACCACTTAGTTTATTATTTAGTATTACAGATAATGGTTGCTATCATTTCATTGAAATTTATTCAAGAACAATCTACATATTATCAACCTACATTACGTATGCATACATGTTTTGTCGTAATCCTTGGAATTAAGTACGTAACTGTTTTTAGTCTTTGAATACGAAAAAACTTCATGAAAACATACAATCTATGAAAGTGTATATAGGTAGGTGTAGGTATGTTTTTGTTCTTGCAGATTTGTAGAAAGTATTAATTCCGATTAAGAGGATGGCTTAGCTTTGATGGCTGTAATGCAGAAGTTCGATTTTTAAGCAATATCAATTATTTGAGGCAAATGGATATATCATTGAAGCTTATAATACGAGTACCTTAACGAGTTCTCTGGCTTTCAGTTATTGAACATGCTTATCATCGAAGAATCAAATAATGATTTCCATATGAATAATTAAGTTTCCACTCAACACAATTGGAATTGTCATCTTAGGGATCGTTTAGGAGAGGATTACACACAAAACAAAATTATCGAAAGGGGTTTTGTGTGATAACATAACCAGGTTTGAGTTTTTCGGTACGAGGTAAAAGGCAGATATTAATTGAATCAAGGGTATACAATGAAAAGCAGTAGTCATGATGTTGAAAACTATGCGAAATTTATTTTAGGTTACAATTAAAGATTTCACGAGTAAGGATTGGAGTTTGTACTGGGAAACCGGCTAAGAGCAAAGTAATTTATTTTGAGCCGATAAGTGATAGCCTGGCTGTAGTCCGCATCAAAGAAAATTCCCAAAACATAAAAACACATTGTAGACACAACGGGCCTTACCAACATTCAAATTAAGAGACAACTTTAATATTTGAGCGAAATGAAGCAATATTTAATGGACTCTATATAACTGACCATATATGCTGCATTTTATTTTTTAGGTTCCGTACAATAAATGGTTCATAATTTAGAGTTCACATAAATATTAAGTTCATAACATGTATGGTTAGCTTCATAGAGCTCTTTAAATAATAGTCCATTTCGCTCAAATATTTAGGTCGTCTCTGGATTTGATTGTTGGTACGGCCCAACTAGTTCAATAAAGCTGAAGTAGTTTTATGATCTCCTGAGGAAAGGAAGACATTTTCGATAGATTAGTTGATAAACCCTAAATAATAAGAGATAACGGCTCCTGACTAAGAGACTTTTCTTTTCGTCATGACGAAAGATTTTGACACACCTTTCTTTACTGATGGCTCAAAGATGGAGTGTGATGTTGGTTCAAGAATCTTCGCTGTGAGTTTGGATATCTTTAGGTCGTTTGCTACTGTTTTTCCAAGTTGGATTACTGGCTATCAGGGATGCATACAAGGTACTCAAACAAGATTCAAACCAGAACCGGATTACGGCTTTTATCACATACAGTCAGGCTGGTGTTATTTAAACTAACTGTAATATATCTATACTCTGTCCAACAAAAATTGTCAGTACAGGCCTTATGGGAGAGCTTTTTCTAAAGCAGTGGCGCCTGATGCACCCTCACTTCAATGCGTTAGGAAAAATGCCACTAAAAAAATAGCAAGCCACTGACTTTTCTTAAGGAATTGTTGTTGTAATTCTTTGCAAAAAGTTGTACACCCCATCACGACCGTTCTATCCCACTGCTGATGAGATACTGTCAAGAGTGTCAAGTGTCATTCAATACGATCGTGCGCTCTTTATCTACATCAAAACAGAGTTACCATTATCATTCTCAATTTCAAGCAAGGAGCTTTTTCAGTGGTTTTTATTAAGGAGCTTTTGGGATTTGAAGCTTTTGAGAACACATTTTAAGAAGATGAGTATGTTGAGTGTTGTCGTATTGCTTTTCAACTTAAAAAAAAAACGCGCCTATTATCTTACCGTTTGGCGTTGTGGGAAAAGGTAAATTGAATATTGTTTTCAGTCGTCTTGAATCGGCATTTCATCATTTGCGGCGATTTATAATTTAAACTACGGAATCCCTGTGAGAGCTTTAAACGGCGACACACTTATGCATTGCAATGCAACCAGAATGAGAGACAAACGTCCTATCTTCCCTGTACTGACAATTTTTTTTGGACAGAGTATAGAAATATTTGGCCCACCTATAAATACATCCGGAGGACTTGATCTGATATGCATACCCAGGATCGTAGCTTCCTGTTTCGGACATTGGCCTATAGGAGAGCATGCACCAAAGCTAGCCATTTTACACAACACTCACTGTCATAGCTGTGGGGACCAGCGGGAAAACTAAAGATAACAGTCCTGAATTTCCTTTGCAAATGCCTTGCTTTGGATAAATTTAGAGCACTATCATTAGGAATGGCATTTTTGACGACATGGAAGAATTTCGGAAATGAAGATAACGCAACGAATTGGCCGTTACTTCTGTGCCGTGCCCGACTGTGGGCTTTGATGGAGGCTTACGGTGCAGGTGGGGGCGGACTATCACTCAATCAGATTGCCTTCTGTTTCAGCACGAGGCAACAAGCTGCCCAGCTTGGCACTGTATAGATGGTGTCGAAAGAGTGTGGTGGTCGGGCTGAGTGAGTGATCTAATTGATTGTGCCAATGCAAACACACAATAAGAGACATCAAAACCTATTAGATCCTTTGATATTCTTGAACTTAATCCAAACTGAATGACTCCGTGAGAATGTGCACAATATTTTTCCATATCAATTCTATCCACAGATTCATACGAGCTATGATGGTATCAAAATAGCGCACTTATGCCTTATATGGGTGGTTCGGTGTGAAGTGTGATGTGAACACCAACCCAGGGTCCGGTGGCACGTTTTATATATGTACATAATATGTATATACGAAATTGCTTTTGGTAAATCGTTTCGGTAAGATGGTGGGGTAAAGCGGTATGGCGAATAAAATAAAATCAACCCAGGGTTCGGTGCGGTTATTTGAATAGAAGTTTGGTATCGTAGAATAGATAACTATTGATCGTTGCGGGTTACGGTGAATTTATTAAAATAGGTGTAACGCTTCGTTAAAATGTGTCTGTTTCGTTCGGTAGTGGGTTTGCAAAGAAAAGAAAAAACTGTATAACGCCAAGTTTTAATTATTGTTCGAATAAAAATTAAATATTAAAAAATTTAATTTAAGTTAAATTTGGTGGTGCAACAGCTCGGAGTGAACCAGGACCTAGCGACTTACAACTCTTAACCATTCCTGTGTGCATGTTACCAGGAAAGGAGGGAACCTACAATTTTCTGCCGATTCCGTACGGCTAATGAGCAGCACTTTCCATGACAAGAGATACTGTTGGAGAACTTGTCAATTCCTCGCAAGAGGCAGTAAACCCCTGAAAAAAATTTCTTGCAGCGGCTGAGAATCGAACTCGAGACCTTCCGCATGACAGTCCAAAGCACTAACCATTATGCAAAGGGGTACTACAAAAAATTAAATGTAAAAAAAAAATACTGAGCCCTTTCTAATTTTTTTTTTTTTTCAAAAATTCAAAAAATATTTTTTTTTAAGTTTTGAAATGCAATGTTTTTCAAACTTTTGTGAAGCCTCTCTATGAAAAATTTCATTAAAATGCGTTATGTCGATAATGAGAAATTCTAAATATGAAAAAATGGTTCTATGGTAGGTACAGTGAGTAATATCTTGATTTAAATTTTTTTTTTATTAAATTAGAGATCGTAAAAGTTAATCAAAAGGAAAAAAATTTAAGCAAAATTCTCGGAACCGTTTGCGAGAAAAATACGCTTTTCGAAAACTATTTTTTCACATTTGTATGGAGGGTAACGATATTTTTAGGTAAAATAACTTTTTTTTTACATCTTATAATTTATGATAAGAAACTTTTATTTTTCAAGTTTTAAAAAAATCCAGCATGGGGTTTTTGAAATATTGAGTTTTGAAATTTTTTTACAAATCCAAAAATTTGGAAAATTTGAATACCCAATAATATCTGAACTCCTGAGGAGCTTTAGCATAAAAAAACTTATCAAAATCGGTTGTACCATTTTTGAGAAAATCAAAAAACCCAAAAAATGGTTCCAAGGGGGGTACCAAAAATACCCATTTTTTGAAAAAATTTTTCATTTCCTAAATGAAATTTTTTGAATTTTTATTTTTTAAATCTGTCGAACAGTTTTTGAGAAAAAAAATATTTATAAAATTTCGAAAAAAAATCGTATGGCAGGTACCGTTATTTTTGATCTTAAGAAAAAAAAGGAAAAAATGATCTGGGGGAAAAAAATTAAAAATACTATGTACCAAGTTTAGGCTGTAGTCAAAAGACAGACAGACAGAATTGCGAGACCCACTTTTTTAGCCTTTTCTATCAACTTAATGTCAACTTTGATCAAAATCTCGAGTTCGATTTTATTCCCGAATGAATAACTTGCCTTATAGTGCCTATAAGTCGCAATTAAAAAATCATGTGGAGTTTAATGCTTCGAAAACTCAATACTGCCCTTTATGGTTGATGCAAGAAGTACCTTGCATGTTGCATCAAAGAAGCCAAAAATCTATCAGTACTCGGTTTGTGTGTTAAGATAAATCTTCGTTGGAATGACCAAATTCTCGAGACCGCAAGCTGATTAATGCTTTCTGATTTCTATATTGGTACCGGTGTAAGAAATTTGTCACACCCTCTAATCTGGGGCGTTTTTACTTCCAAATATCAAGTTTAACTCACATCTTCGGGCAGGTGCAGTTCATTATTATCTGCATTTACTAAATAGAATCCAGAACAGAGCGTAAGAACTGATAGGAAACTGAACTTTGATTTCCACTTCTTGAAAACCGTCGGAATCTTTCCTATCTTTCAATGATCAGTCGAAGTAGCCACTTACAATCTCTCTCTCAATTATTTCACCCTTGATACCTGTTTCGATAAAAATGCATATTCACTATCTTGCCTCGGAAGTACCTTCAAATATACAGATTCGTTTAAAGTAAAACAAGGCGAATATGAAAAAATTTATCCGACACGGTTTACGCATACCATTTCAAAACCAGTGTATATCGACACCTACCTTTATCTCCCTGCCTGATTTCTTCATCACTCGTACTGTTTCTATGTGTCTCAATAAACCCTTGAGTGTGAATTAGACAAAAAAAAATCCTATGTATACAATATGAACATACTTACATATGTATGTATATAATAAATTTTTTTTCATCCTTTTAAATCTTTAACTTTTCTAATTTACAAAAATTGCTACAATACAATATCTAGTCGGTCGGAAAATTGAATTTTTGTTTCCATAGGTAAAAGCTTAGTACCTTACATTGTTGAAAAGGTTCAATTTTTTTATAATGCGAAAGTTTTGGACAAAAATGGGCTGACGACAAATCTTTCAGTAGAGAAACTTCTTTTAAAACTGAAAATAAAGACTTGATTTGATGTCTCAATTGAAGTTAATGCCCCAGATTAAGAAGAAGAAAAAAAAACTTTCAAACTAACTTTTCCCAAAGGAAAAACGACCAGAAAATTTACTTAACTTCCCGATTAAAGGACAAGAACTAGAAATATTAAAAAAGGATCCCGTCCCCCGTGTTGGGTCGATATTATTTTCCAGTCGTTAAAAGGCTATTAAATTCGTATATCACGCTGTGACCAAGATGGGTTTTATTAAAAATTATCTCTGACAAATTTTTAATTTGTCTCCGCAAATTATTTTTATCAAAATTTGCAACAAACTTTCTCAAGTATCACAAAATGTAAATTAAAACAAAAAAGGGTGTCTCGATGGAATATTGTGTTTTTGCTTTTTTTTTTCTATTCATAATTAAATGCATGGATTCGTGGAAAGTTCCGGACGTTTTTATGTCATAATAAAGTTTATGGAAAGTCGTTAGCCAAATGTGTACATTTTTGTAGGTAATTCGGAATAAAACAACAACAACAAAGCAATAGAAGGAAAATGTCTCATTGCTAAGTTTGTGTATTACCTTGGCCCATTCGAAATTTTCAATCTTTTTTTGATTCAAAGTATTTCAAATATGTACGAGTACAATATTTGATTTCACAAATTCCGAAAATATTGAAGCCGAATAACTATTCGAATAGTATGAACCTAATAATTATGATATATAGTTTTTTGTGAGTTGGGACTTCTATGACATTTGTTTAAGCTTCAAAATGTTTTGAAATTTGGATGAAGACAGTTAGATTGAAGATAGGTACATAATACATCAAATTCTATGCAGATTCGAAGACTACTATGAATAAGCAAAATGGAATACAACATTATTGAATTGAACTTTTAAGTAAGAATTTTAAATTTAATTGCGCAGAATCTAAGTTGAATATTTTTATTTATTATGCTTTAATGCAAGCTAACAAAAAAAAACTTAAATCTAGAGTCAAATCGCAGTACCCCTTGGTATAATGGTTAGTGCTTTGGACTGTCATGCGGAAGGTCTCGAGTTCGATTCTCACCCGCTGCAAGAAAGTTTTTTTTCAGGGGTGTACTGCCTCTTGCGAGGAATTGACGAGTTCTCCAAGAGTATCTCTTGTCATGGAAAGTGCTGCTCATTACCCGTTCGGAATCGGCAGAAAATTGTAGGTCCCCTCTGTTCCTGTGAACACTCGCCCAGGAATGGTTGAGAGTTGTAAGTCACTCTCACTAGGTCCTGGTTCACTCCGAGCTGTTGCATCACCAATTTTAATTTTAATCTAGACTCAAATCTATATCTATGTTTTTTTTTTCTTGCGACTTATAGGTACTATAAGGCAAGTTATGCATTCGTAAAAAAAATCGAACTCGAGATTTTGATCAAAGTTGACATTACGATGATAGCGAAGACCAAACAAGTGGGTCTCGCAATTCTGTCTGTCTGTCTGTCTGTTCGACTACAGCCTAAACGGCTCGGCCGATTTTCTTTAAACTTGGTAGATATCATTTTTATTTTTTTCCCCCAACACGTTTTTTTCTTTTTTTTTTTAAGACCAAAAATAACGGTACCTGCCATACGAATTTTTTCGAAATTTTATAAATATTTTTTTTTCTTAAAAACTGTTCAACAGATTTAAAAAATAAAAATACATAAAAATTTAATTTAGTCAAAGTTAGGTAGTAGTTGAAAAAAAACTTTCGAAAAATGGTTATTGAAGGTACCCCCCATGGAACCATTTTTTTCGTTTTTGATTTTCTCAAAAACGGTACGACCGATTTCGATAATTTTTTTTTCGCTAAAGCTCCCCAAAAATTTAAATAGAATTGTGTATTCAAATTTTCAAACAAAATTTTTTTGGATTTTTAAAAAAAACTTCAAAATTTTTTTTTTTCAAAACTCAATATTTCGAAAACCCCATTCTAGGTTTTTTTAAACTTGATAAATAAAAGGTTTTTAATATAATCTACAAGATGTGAGAAAAAAAATTATTTTACCTAAAAATAAAGGTACCCACCCACCATACAAATGTAAAAAAAAAATAAAAAAATGGTTTTCTAAAATCGTATTTTTCTCGAAAACGGCGCCTAGAATTCTGATAAACTTTTTTTTTTTTAATTAATTTTTTATGATCTCTAATTTAATAAAAAAAATTTTGAAATTAAGATATTAAGGATTGTACCTACCATAGAACCATTTTTTCGAATTTTGAATTTCTCATTAATGACATGACAGATTTTAATGAAATTTTTTACAAAGATGCTTCCAAAAAGTTTAAAAAACATTGCATTTCAAAACTTTAAGAAAAATATTTTTTTGAATTTTGAAAAAAAATCTTTTTTTTTTTTTGGAAAATTCAATATTTCAAAAACGGCTTAATATTTTTTTTTTTTGTAAATTTAATTTTTATTCGAACAATAATAAAACTTTAAATTGGCGTACCAAAAATTTTTCTTAAAAATGTTTAGAAAAATTTTCATATAAAATCTTATTTTTTTTAAGAAACCACTACAACGTTTTATAATTTTTGTTCTTATATAAATTCATATTTGCATAACATTCTGTTTCTATCTCTTACTACTTAAAGAGTTTAAAAAATAAAATTTATCCTAATGAACAGTTTTCTCTAGTAACATTCATTTTTAAATTCCTAGTCTATTACATAGGAGCAAGTTCGTGCGACCCAGTCGTGCATTTTATATAGCTTGAGCCCGAAGGCCCACCCGCTAGTTTTTAATGACAAAGAACTTAAAAAGTAAATCTTAAACTAATTATTCGGTTAGTTTAGGGGTCTTGGAGTGAGTTGTAGAGATTGTTTCTTAGGGAGGAAGCACTGATATAGAAGTCAAAGGTATTATGTGCGTTGTTAGCTATACGCAGCATTCTTGAAATACGAGTAAGTGGAAAGAGGCCGTAATTTGTACGGTGATGAGGAAGTCGAAAGAAAGATACGAGTATCTTACGTTTCGTGGATTAGTATAAATTGAAATCATTTCTAGAAGAAAGGGTGAGTCTATGGTTCCTGTTAAAAGCTGGTGCAGAAAGAGAATATTGGCGACTTCGTGGCGTTTTTAGAGGCTTTGCAAATTAATAAGTTTTAAGCGATCTTCATAAGGTGGTAAGAATAGATTATCAGACCAATGAAGGCCGCGGAGTGCAAATCGAAGACATCTGCATTGTATAGCTTCGATACTTTGAGAGTGAGAGTTCTGATGGGGAGACCAGATGTTGTGGTCTGCTTTGATGTGCTTTTTTTATTTTATACTTGAGATGCACGGATTTCAAGCGAGGTCTTACCTTTTTTATTCAGTGTTCCTTCTTTAGTAAAAGTGTACTTTAATAAACATCTTTATTTTCATGGTTTTTATATTTTAATGTTTTATTATTTTTCATCCTCATCGCTAGTTTTCTTAATTTTTTAAAAGTACATACATACTTACAAAGTTTAAAAAAATGCAAGATTTGGAAAAGAAAAAGATTTGGGTTTATAATTTGAAAATGCAAGAACTAATAATAATGAACGAAATTAACTCGCTCGTCGACGCACGGTCCGATTCTTAGTGTCGGATGTCTGCCTCGTCACCCGACTCGAAACAGAAAAACATTTCATCCGATCTGAAGTGTTCCTGTGCACAGCTGGGAGCAATGAACGTTTTTTCGTGTTGAGGAAAAATGTGATATTCACAAATTGTGAATTGGAAAAACAAGAGTGCATTATTGGTCGTTGGGTTTGGGATTTGAAGTAATAAAAAATGAAATTGATGACTTGGGAATTTTAAGTGGTTCAGAGTTGAGTTGGAAGTTGAGTTGAGGAAGTGATGAATATGGGAATATGGGTGATATTGGTCAATTAAAAGGAAATGGTGACTTTGGGAATTTGAAGTGGCAATGGGGTGAGTTGGAATGAAAAAAGGGAACATGATAAGGGAATGTTGTTGAGTACGCACTTTACAACACAGACTTGGCTAGCGTATTCAAGGAGGGGTCCAAAGAAGGTGGTATATAGATTAAGTGACATAGGGTATGGCCTTGTTAATAATATAATTAAAATGGACTCGTAAATTTAACGGAGAGGAGCAAATAACTCCTAGGTCACGAATAGAATAGATAGACAGATTGAATGGCAACATCGTGGAGACTATATAAGTTCGAGTGGAAAATGTAATCGCTTACGGGTGAATGTTATGGATTTTGGCATTTTGCAACATTGAGTTCTAAGAAATTTTTGGAGTTGGAGTAAGATTGAATCAGAGGGGTTAGAAAAGACCTTTATTGTTTTCATGTCATCAGCGTAGATAGAGAAGGTTGAATCACTAATGACATTAAAAACGACGTTGATTGTTAAGACAAAAATCAAAGGACCGTGCTGGCTCCCTTGAGGAACTCCCGAGTTTGCAAAGATGGGATCGGAGATTGAAAACCTGAAGACAACTCTATATTAGTGGATCTCTAGATATATGATCTGAGCCATGAAATAAAAAAAGAGTATAAAATCAAGGGCTTTAAGTTTAAGACAAATAATTTTGTGACTTCTTTTATCAAAGGCTTTACTAACTGGTGATAACGTCCACTTCATTTTCTTCCTTTAATTCACTTAGAGTTTTAGATACAAATTTTGTAAGATTGCCGATTGGTTGTAGTAGATCTGTCTTTCAAGAAGCCATGCCTTTATGAAGAAAAAATAGATCTACAATGAAAATAGGGAGAGTCATAGAGAATGCTGGCAAAGATCGTGGGAATTGAAAAAAGCTTGGATGTAGGCCTGTAGTTAATAACATCAATTCTTGCAGCTTTTTTATGAACAGGAAAAATAAAGGAATCTTTCCAAAGTTTTGGGAAGATAACTTGAGAGATTGAAAGACGAAACAATGCTAAAAGAGGTTTACATATAGAGTTAGCACATTTTTTCAGTAAAATGGTAGGCAAACCATCCGGACCAGGGGAGAAATCATCTTTAAGTTGACTTAATGTTTTGACGACAATATCATCACTCAGGGGCGAACGCAGAAAAAAATTTCGGGGGGGGTTTTCAAAAAAATATGAGATTTTCATAAATAAATTGAAGCGCTGGCCTTTTTTTTTACAGATGAAAATCTTATATGGAAACTTGAATTTCTGACACATCTGTACTCTTCTATCGCATGAACTTGCTTTTATGTAAAAAGTTCAAAAGTTAATATTTCTAGAGAAAAAATGTTCATAAGCAAAAAATTCATTTTTTAAATGAGTAAAACAACTCCTTAAGTTATTATTTTATAAATAGTAGTTTAGTAGTTAGAGCTAAACACATAATATGTTTTATAAAAGATTTTTAAAACATAGGTATTTAAGAAAAAATTTTGGTACGCCAATTTTAACTAGAAGCTTCTCCATACAAAATTTCATTGAAATCCATTCTGCCTATAATGACAAATTCAAAATTCGAAAAACTGGTTTTATGGTAGGTACACTCAGTAATGTCTTAATTAAATTTTTTTTATTAAATTAAAATTAAAATTTATCAAAATTCTTGGAGACATTTTTGAGAAAAATACGATTTTCGAAAAAGATTTTTTAACACTTGCATCGTGGGTACCTTAATTTTTAGTTAAAACAATTTTTTTCCTTCAGATCTTGTAGATTATATTAAGAAACTTTTATTTATTCAAGTTTAAAAAATCGAGCAGGGGTTTTCGGAATATTGAGTTTCCAAAAAAATAATTGGCGTTTTTCTTTTTTCATTCAGAGTAGAGCACTGAACAGAGCATGAGCATGTCAAACATGCTCTGAACTTTCTCCGAATCGAGTGTGTTCTAAGAGCTCTGAATTATTTTATAAACACACGCAAGTTTTTGCGTTTTTTTTTCTGTTTGTCAGAATGATTTCAGCATTTAACTCTGTCTACTCAGCTATTTTATACCGAGCTCATAGAGTACGCTCTGAACAATCTCTGAACACGCTCTCAACGAAAAAAGAAACACAATCTTTGAACTGTTATACACTCTGAGTTAAAAAAGAAACACGATATTTTGTTTGATAGTTCAGGTACTACTCTGAACTAAAAAAGAAAAACGCCCAATATTTAAAATTTGGAGGAACTTCATAATGATTAAAATCGGTTGTACTGTTTTCGAGAAAATCAAAAACAAACAACATAAAATGGTTCCAAGAGGACTTCCAAAAGATGATTCGTACCGTTATTTTTGGTCTTAAAAAAAGGAAAATTTAACGAAAATCGGCCCATGCTCTTAGGCCGTAGTAGAAGAGGCAAACAGACAGAATTTCGAGACCCACTTTTTCTTCGCTATCATCGTAATGTCAACTTTTATAAAAATCTTGAGTTCGATTTATTTTACGAATGCATTACTTGCCTTATAGTACGCAGAGAACCGATAAAGGGAAACATAAAACTTCTAATAATCAATTGAACTTACATTAATATTAATATGGCACGAAAATAGCACTTTGTCTCTTTTTTCTTTAACAAGATGACTCTTATTTTTTGGTTGTTTCGGGGGGGGGTTTTAACCCCTAAAACCCCTACCTGCGTTCGCCCCTGTCATCACTTATTTCGATTTGGGTGGGGGAGGTGTACTTGGTACCTTTTAAGTTGTCAAAAATACAATGGTCAGGTTCTTGAAGATGATTACTTTACGATTGACTGAAACAAATAGTTTAGTAATAATTCTGGGGTCGACAGATGTCGTATCCAAAAATTTTAATGTTGAGGGAAAGCCTCAGATCTACGTTTAGTGTTAATACATCATGTCAGACAGTCAGGCTGCACTAAAAGCACTAAGCTCCTACGCCATTAGTTCCAAACTTGTTTGGGAATACGTGATTAAGCTTAATGAACTGGCCAAGAATAACACTGTCACACTTCATTGGGTACCAGGCGACGTTGGTGTCCAGGGCAACGAAGAGGCAGACTCCTTAGCAAAAATAGGTACATTGACACCCCTTACAGGGCCAGAGCTCTACTGCGGAATAGGAGAAAATGTGATCAAAAATAAAATCAAAACAAAAGAGGAGCCAAAAAGATCAAAAATCTGGAAAGAACTCCCTAAGCTGAGACATGCAAAACTCCTACTCGGTGACTACAACTGAGGGCGTTTTCTAACCTGAATTAACTTAAGTAGGAACAACCTCAGGAAAATCATGGGGCTTCTCACAGGCCACTGTAGGTTGAGAAGATACCTCAACATCCTTGGCCTGGTGAACAACGCGACTTGCCGATTCTGCAACACTCACGAAGAGACACCTGACCACATACTGGGGAAATGTTATGCACTCGTGCATCAAAAGCATAGGAATCTGAGCAAGCACCACATAAAAGAGAGTGAATTATCATCCCTTAAAATACTCCAAATACTTCGATTCCTCAAAGGAACAAATTTGGAGGAAGAACTGTAATGATGAGCCATCCTCATCCAGTTCTTTAGGTCGCAGTCTTTTTATACCCCAATACCCAATTTATTCATTCATTCATTCATTCATTAGTGTTAATAAATTAAACGTCTGGGATCCGTAATTAGGCTTTCTTGCATTTTGTCAATGTATTCTGGATATTGGAATTCACAAAGAGACAAGAAGCGACATAGAGCTAGCTGATAGTTTGAGAAGTCAACATCAGACCTGGTTTTCAAATAATAAATTATACCAGGGTGGGGAAAAAGACTTACATATATGGTACGGATTGAACAAGACATTTATAAATTGAGGTGTTGCTGACGAAGAAAATCAATATTGTTGATTAGGTTATTAAGTAATGCGAAGTCAGCGTTGCGAAAATTGAAATAAAATGATTTTTCAGACGACACCGAATCGTTAATGCATTCAACTGAAACAATTAGGGAAAGAGGGGGCGGAATTGGTCAATTGTAGAGAGTAGATGAGTACTTTCGGAAACAAGAGAATTAAAGGCATCCGATTAGAAAATTCAGCCGTGTTGTCTACCAAAGTTGTTAGTAATGCTATACCAACTTGAAGGCAGGATTTCGTTTTCAGAAGAGAAATTTGAGGTACAAAAGACATTTCATCATCCGATGGACAACGAATTCAGAGGAAAACAGTTCTTCATCTAGGATTAAATTGCAAAGGTTTGTTGCAGTAAATGCGAAGATATCATAGGAAAGTTTTTAAGAATTAAGAAAAACTGACGCCGTTTGTGTGCGAAGACCTCTTACGTTCTGGTTATAAGGAAACGGAATAGGGTGGTTAAGGTCGGTAATAATTTTTAAGGGTGTTCCGAGTACTTTGGAGGTGAGAAACGCGTTTAGAGCTAATGTCGCAGGCATACGTATTCAGGTCTTTAATGACTGTAGCAGGAGAAATATCGAAGCCTTCATGGAAGCGGGTGTATATGTTACGAAGGTAGTCTGGATCTGTTAGCAGGCTTTGTTTTTGGATCGATACGATCAGGTTGGTTTTAGTTTTGCCTTCTATACAAACTGAATCCAGTTTATCATATAAGCGAGGTAAAGACGAACATTATCAAAGAGTTTATTATCTCGCAAACGTGACATTATATAACGGCCTTCTACTTCGCGTGAAGAAGGTAAAGAGTTAGCAAGCCTAGATGTGATTTTAGCAGAAGGTCGAAGCATTGGGTCAAAAATAGGTGGATGAACATTAGGAGAAGGAGGAACAGGAGTTTTAGATTGGTTATGAGCAGATGATGTAAAAGGTGTGGCAGCAGGATTTAAGATATGAGAGTGTATGAAGTTTGGTTAGTTGGGAGAGACAGAGCTGATGGAAGGAGAAGTTCTTAAAGAGGGTTCTAGGTTAAACATAAGTACGATGTTAAAGCTGTTTTAGTATGAAACTAAGTTAGTATCGTGCTTCATATGACTCTTTGGCAATTACAAAAGTTAAAACAGGCATGCTTATTTATTTTTTTGCACGAGCTTTCATTATTTTAGGTGCGTAAAAAAAACGTAGCCTTAGCACAATACAAGTTAGAAAATGTTTAAAATTAAGAAAGAGTTAGTAATCTACTATAAAGTCAGCAAGTTGTTAAGTATACTTATATCTCAATACATACTAGCCATTTTAAAATTTTGCGCGAATATTTATAAAAAAAAAACTAATACATTGGAGTTCCGTGAATAATTAAACTGAAGAATGGTGTCAAAATAACTGGAAGATTAGCATTTTACTCCTTTGAAAAGTTCTAGTGTGCTACCCATAAGCTAAAAATCCTTTACAAATTACAAATATAATTCGTGGCGCACGGCAGATGGATGGATTTAAAAAAGATAGTAAAATGCAAACTGCAGTTTTAGATAATAAATCGACCAAATGGCGACCCTCACACTACACATACTAAGATTTTTTCTAAAGTTTTCATGCGCTCTTGTAAGTATTGTTACGGAAATTAGGCACCTTCAGAAGGTAGGTACCACCTGGTATTGTTCAAGATGGTTTTTTCTTTTGGTGCATGAGTGGACAACATCTTCTTAGTATGCGGTCCGGTGTTTCCTCATGCATGTTGCAGAATCTGCATGTGGCACTGCTTACCATACAAAGTAAACTTAGGTGTCTTCTAAGTTTTCAGTGTCCAGTTAGGATACCTATTATTATTCTAAGGTTATTTCTACTTAAATTAATGCAGTTTTCGAAACGTTGCTGGTTGTAATTGCCCAGTAGTAGTTTCGCTTGATTCAGTTTTGGGAGTTCTTTCCAGTTCTTGAATCTGTTTGCTCAAGCTCTGTTAAAGGAGTTGATGCGCCTATTTTTGCTAAGGAATCTGACTTTTCGTTCGTTCGAACACCCACACGTGAACAGGTACATAGTAAAGTGTGAACTTGTTCTAGTTGCCAAGTTCATTTAGCCTGCTTATGCACTCCTACACCAATATAGAGCTGATGGTATATGAGCCTAGTGCTTGGTTATCTGATATGATGACAATGTTCTTGTTATGATAATTCTTTTCAATATGCTGGTGGGCTGCCCCATCAGTATTGAAAGTTTGGTTCTTGACCCAAAGATTCCTGCGGCAGTCCCTTCGCATTTTCTCTATCCATCAGTATACCACTCGATGGTATTTGTTTCGACGGTGTAGTTTATATCCTCTCCTACCCAATCTTGCTTAGCTGCGTAAAAAAGTTTTTCTCGAAATTATGTTTTTTGATCATGCCATCTCCTGGGATGACAAGAAGGTTTGTTATTGTAGACCTACCGATGAAGTCCCTTTCTCTGCGACCAATAATTTTGCCTGTCCCAGTTTCTTCCTTTGAGAACCTCATGATACCTCTCACTCCAGTACTTCTAATGACCTTGTGTAGAGGGGATAGTTGGAGGACAACCTCCATAGCCGCGGTAGGGCAGGTTCTCATTGCTCCCGTAATACAGATACATGCGAGCCTTTGAACTTTTTCTATGGTTTTTTAGTTGTTGATAATTCGGTTTTCTTGTGGCATGCAACCGCACCATAGGTAAGGATAGGTGTTTGAAAACCAGCAAACTTTATACACTTAATTATCTAAACACAAATCAATTATGATCTCTTAAATATTATCGATTCATATTCATTGCTTGAACTTCATTACAATGTTATGTAAATGTTAGTACTTAAAATAATCTTAACTTCATAATGAACTCATGTTATTATGTAATTAATTACTCTTCTTTATATTTCAATTTTGAATTCTCTTTTATCTTAATCAATTAATTTGTTTTTACTCTCAGGATTGTTTGTATTGGTCAATGGTGTGATGAATTTACATTTAAAATTCTTGCTCTCATATTGCAACAGAATCCACAAACTACAACAACAATGCACCATTGTGCGTATGCGGCATTAATTTTGTGCTTGCTAATTATGACGACTTGCTCTCGTTCATTTGGATTAAGATCGTTGACCATACCACACCATTGACCACAGAAGTTCGAACAGATAAGTTTATATATGTAATCCTCTTGCTATAATCAATATATATATATTAACATATACAATTTTGCTCTTTTAATAATTATTTTTTGGAAGAATAATTAACATGGTCCTTCGAGCCGGATTTAATGATTTGAATCGGTCAAAATTATCGTGTGCGTAGTCGTAAAAACTAAAAAATATACTTTTTGTTGAGCTCTGTTGATAAAAAACTCTGTGCTTTAACCCAAATCTCGTGGTTTAGGTGTATACAGTAATAATTATATATATGCAATATACCTGCACTTGTGACGAATTATCTCGTGGACCTTACTTTAAAGTCATTTTTCTTTTCGCATTCTTTGAAATTTGTTAAATATTTCACCTTCGACCATATCTAAATTTTTTTTTTGTGAAATATGAATGCGGTTAAGCAGAAGCGTGGCATTGCAAAGGCCACTTTAACACGTGCGGTAGAATTTATTAATTTGATTGATGAATCGACGGCAATCGACATGTTAGAAATTCGATTAAACAGGGTTATTGAAGCATGGGCCGAATTCACTTCCCTTCACTATGAATGTCTTCAAAACGTAGAAGAAGGAGAGGCCGAGGATTTTAATTCTGACTTCGGAATATATGAAGAGAAGTACTTTCTGGCGCATGCGGGATTGAAGGCAGCTATTCGAGTTAGGAAAGAAAATGAAAATACTGCAACGAGTAATAATTCGGTATTGGAACTCATTGCTAATAACCAAAGCGATTTGTTGAAAACTTTAAGCTCTTCTGCAAAGGATCCTGCTAAAGTTCGTCTGCCACCTATTGTAATTCCAAAATTTTCCGGTGACTACAAGGACTGGCCCTCCTTTCGGGATTTGTTTTTGGGTACAGTGGATGTAAAGGAAAATTTATCTTCGACACACAAGTTTCAATACTTGAAGTCTTTTTTAACTGGGACTGCTGCAGATCTCATTCAACACATTAAGGTCTCTGAAACAAATTATACAGAAGCTTGGGATAGGTTAGAAAAACGTTTTGATCGAGGACACTTAATCGTTCAGTCATTTGTTCAAACCTTTTTGTCCCTTCCTTCAATAACTACTCCAAATGTACAAACACTTCGGAAAATAACGGACGGTGCCGATGAGGTAATTCGAGGTTTGAGTGCATTAGCTAAGAACGGTCGTGATCCTTGGCTAATTTTTATTCTACTCGGTAAACTTGATAGTGAAACGAAGCACGCTTGGGCAGATGAAGTAGGTAGTCGGGAAGATTTGACAATTTTCGAACTAATTGACTTTCTTGAACTTCGTTGCGACGCATTAGAATCATGCCAGTTTCTCAATCGCACTCCCACATCACGTGGAAAGCACGCAGGTGCAGTTCGAGCGTTAGTAGCAAAGCCGTCAGACAAAATCTGCCAATGTCCTATGTGTAAAAACAGTCACCATTTGTATCAGTGTTCGCAATTCCTTGAATTAGACATTCCGTCGCGAAGAGACTTTACAAAAACACAATCGATATGTTTTAGTTGCCTGCGGCCAGGTCATTCTATAAAGAAATGTAACTCAACCTTTCGTTGCCGCATATGCAAGGCTAGGCATCACTATTTGGTTCATCAAGATGAGCCAACAAATAATTCTACGTCGGGATCTGTTGCTTCTACAACTATTCAATCGCCATCATTATCTGCTTCAAATGAAAGGCAATCCTCTGGGACTCAGAATCCTTCAGTTGTTGGGCCTCTGGTTAGTAATGTCTCGCGCGAGTTAAACGTCTTAAAACAAACGGTGTTACCAACCATCCTAGCGAAAATTAAAAACAATCAAAATTAATTAATCGATGTTCGCATTTTATTAGATACAGGGTCACAGTCATCATTTGTGTCGGATTCGTGTGTTCAAAAACTTGGACTTCGGAGAACACACGCTCGAATCCCTGTATTAGGTTTAGGTTCAATGGAAGCCGGACATACAAAGGGTCTTGTTTCCTTGGACCTCATGTCTCGATATACTTCAAACTTGTTATCAGTCGATGCGTTTGTTTTAAGTAAATTAACGTCAAATTTGCCGTCAAGATCCTTTGATATATCGACATGGGATTATATTCGATTCTTGGATCTAGCAGATCCATTCTTTAATAATTCTTGTCCTATTGACATTATTATTGGTGCTGATAAGGTCTGAGCTATATTGAAACCAGAGCACATTTTTGGACCTGAAGGAAGACCTATCGCCCAAAACACTACTTTCGGTTGGGTAATTTCTGGAGAGGTCTTTGAATCAGGTAATGCGAATTTCGCCTTAACTACATGCCATTCTACTCTTGACCTGGATGGTCTTCTTCAAAAATTTTGGGAACTAGAAGAAGTTTCTCCTCATAAGTCCCGTGATATCTTTAACGATCCTGCTGAAATACACTTTCAACGAACATTCGGTCGCGCTTTGGACGGGAAATATGTGGTGTCACTTCCATTTAAACACACATTGACAAAATTCGCAGATACACTACAGCCAGCTGTTTCACGACTTTATTCAATGGAGCGTCGGTTTCGTAAAAATTCAGAACTGCATCGGCAATACACAGCATTTATGAAGGAATACCTTGACCTTGGACATATGGAACTTATTCCACGTCCTGAAATTCATAAAAATTCATTATTTCAATTTTATTTGCCTCACCATGCCGTATTTAAAGCAGACAGCTCGACTACAAAGCTTCGCGTAGTATTTGATGGCTCGATAAAAGATAGTAACGGAAACTCATTGAACAGTCAAATGTTAGTCGGTCCGCCCATACAACGCGATCTCCTTGGCGTATGTCTAAGATTCAGACAACATCGGTTTGTGTTTACTGCTGATATCGTCAAAATGTTTCGGCAGATATGGATAAATGAGAAGGACAGGGATTATCAGCGAATTGTTTGGCGGGAAAAGCCAGATGATCCGATAGAACACTATCGCCTGCGAACCGTTACGTATGGAACTGCGTCGGCTCCATTTTTGTCCGTACGCGTACTTCAACAACTTGCTGAAGATTATCAAAATAAATATCCCGACGCAGCTCGGATCTTACTTAACGACGTCTATGTCGACGACGTCATGACAGGTTCGAATTCAATAACAACTCTGTTACAGTTACAAACCGAGCTTATATCTTTATTATCAGAGGCTCGACTTCAGCTTCGCAAATGGAGTTCCAACTGTTGGGCTCTACTAGTTAACAAAAATCGTGAAGACTGTGAGTATTCATTTGTAGACCCTGAGCGTTCACGGTCACTAGTAAAGGTATTGGGAATGTACTGGAATCCTGCGTCTGATATGTACTCTTATCGCTTATCCATCTCTAACTCGCGTCCTTTGATAACAAGAAGAACCTTATTATCTGAAATAGCCAGTATTTTTGACCCCTTAGGATTTTTGGGTCCATCAGTGGTACTTTTTAAAATGCTTTTTCAGAAGCTCTGGTCTTCTCAGTTAAATTTAGGGTGGGATGATTTGCTTCCCCCTGATCTCTCGGGAAAATGGTTGACCTACCGTGAACAATTGCCTTGCCTTGAAAAGATACGTGTCCCGCGAAATGTGTTTTTATACGAAGAAACTATTGAACTTCACGGTTTTTCGGATGCTTCATTATTAGCGTACGCCGCGGTGGTTTATGCTCTATCAAGATCGGCCGATGGAAGCTTGAACATTGTTATCGTAGCTGCTAAAACTAAGGTGGCTCCTTTAAAACCGGTCTCCATTCCTCGCCTTGAGCTCTGTGGTGCGGTATTATTATCTCGATTAATAACCTCGGTGAAATCATCATTTAATGTTAAAATTCACAGAACAGTTGCATGGACCGATTCAGAAATCGTGCTGCATTGGCTGTCGTCACCACCGCGTAGATGGACAACATTTGTCGCTAATAGAACTGCCGCTATATTGGATCATCTACCCAGATCTTCTTGGCGTTACGTGCCATCGGAATCAAATCCCGCTGATTGTGCTTCGCGTGGTGTACTGCCCTCAATTCTTTTTAATCACAATCTTTGGTGGACCGGTCCATCTTGGCTGTCTGAACCGGAAGACTCTTGGCCAAATTCAAACATCTCTTCAAGTATATTGGATGTCGACTCTATTCAACGAGAAGAGAAATCAGTCGTAAGGCATGCACTCGTCACGTCGTTTGATGGACATGTCTTTCACGATCTGATAAACAGAATTTCATCTTGGTATCGTCTACAATTAGTGACTGCATACATCCGAAGGTACATCTCAAACCTTAATAACAAAACACCTAGGATTTCAGATGGGTTGAGGTAACGACATTCAGCATCTGCGAAATAAGCATCAACTGCCAGCGAAATCAAAATTGTTGAAATATTCACCATTCTTAGACAAGGAGGGCCTACTTCGTGTCGGTGGACGGATTACCCAAGCAACCGTACCATTCAATATTAAACATCCAATAATTTTACCGAAAGCTAATCCAATATCTAAGCTCATAATTAAAGATGTTCACGAACGTTATCTACATGCAGGAGTGTCTGAAACCTTCACTTTTATTCGCCAACAATACTGGATAATGGGTAGCCGCAATCTTATTCGCAAAACTGTCGGTCAATGTAAGGCTTGTTTTATGCAACGCAAGGGAACCACTCAGCAGATTATGGGCGATCTTCCATCATGCCGCATCACAGCCAGTCGGTCCTTTACAAATACGGGATGTGACTATGCGGGTCCTCTAACCATCAGATTGTCCCGATGTCGGAAGTCAAAAATGTCTAAGGCATATATTGCCTTGTTTGTTTGCATGGCAACGAAGGCCATTCATTTGGAGCTTGTCAGTGATCTAACCACTGAAGCTTTCATCGCAGCTCTTCGTAGGTTTGTTTCACGGCGCGGCAAATGCACAAACATATATAGTGACAATGGCACAAATTTTCAAGGAGCCCGCCGATGTTTAACTGAGATGCATAAGTTGTGCATGAAACAGTCTCATAATGATTTGATAACTGCTACCCTTGCCAAGGAAGGTATATCGTGGCATTTTATTCCTCCCTCTGCACCACACTTTGGTGGGTTATGGGAGGCTGGAGTAAAATCCGTAAAATTACATCTGCGCCGTGTTGTTGGAAATGCAATTCTTACATTTGAAGAAATGTATACCCTTTTAACACAAGTAGAGGCTGTACTAAACTCTCGTCCTTTATGTTCATTGTCCGATTTTGACTTAAATCCATTAACCCCATCCCACTTTCTCATAGGTGAACCTCTAACAGCCGTTCCTGAACCGAGCCTTATGGATACTCCCACAAATCGCCTCTCACACTGGAACCATATCCAAAGCATGGTACAAGGCTTTTGGAAACGATGGCACACGGAGTACTTGACAACCCTTCAAGAACGACCGAAGTGGCAAAAACCTACAGTAAACCTTAAAGCTGGAGATTTGGTAGTTATTAAGGAACCCAATCTTCCACCAGCTAAATGGGTCATGGGCCGAATCGTCACAGTTACACTCGGAGAGGATCAACAAGTACGAGTGGTCACTGTTCGTACAGCAACAGGAACATTTGTTCGCCCCATTACGAAATTAGCCCTACTACCGGTGTCCTGAAACTTGTTCCAGGGGGGGCGGGATGTTTGAAAACCAGCAAACTTTATACACTTAATTATCTAAACACAAATCAATTATGATCTCTTAAATATTATCGATTCATATTCATTGCTTGAACTTCATTACAATGTTATGTAAATGTTAGTACTTAAAATAATCTTAACTTCATAATGAACTCATGTTATTATGTAATTAATTACTCTTCTTTATATTTCAATTTTGAATTCTCTTTTATCTTAATCAATTAATTTGTTTTTACTCTCAGGATTGTTTGTATTGGTCAATGGTGTGATGAATTTACATTTAAAATTCTTGCTCTCATATTGCAACAGAATCCACAAACTAAAACAACAATGCACCATTGTGCGTATGCGGCATTAATTTTGTGCTTGCTAATTATGACGACTTGCTCTCGTTCATTTGGATTAAGATCGTTGACCATACCACACCATTGACCACAGAAGTTCGAACAGATAAGTTTATATATGTAATCCTCTTGCTATAATCAATATATATATATTAACATATACAATTTTGCTCTTTTAATAATTATTTTTTGGAAGAATAATTAACAATAGGTCTTACCATCATAGTACACATCCACCTGAGGATGTGCATCCCCATTACTTGCCTGCAAGTCTCTTGCAAATAATTAGGGCTTTTGTGGCTTTCCCGACTATAGCTTTTAAGTGTTTGTTCCAGAGGAGTGTACTATCTAATATAATTACTAGATATTTTACCTCCCTCTGCCTTTCAATTACTTCACCAGACAACTGGATAGGTTTCATAAGTGGCAGAAGTCTTTTTCTGGTAAATGGTATGTCGTCTTGGTGCCTCTGCATTTCTAGTGTCTAACATTATTTTTATCCATCTAGTACTGGTGATGGGTACGCATTTCCTATCAAGAGCTTTGCCTGCAGGCTCGTGGGACGTGTTGTCGAAGGCTCTCTCTATGTCTAAGAACGTAGCTAATGCTGTTTCCTTTTTTTGGGATTGACTAACTGTCAAAATAGTGAAAAGGTTGAAGTTCTGTGTGCTCTCTGATTTATTTAAAAATAAAACAATTAAAACTTACAATTATTGTTTTTTAAAGTCACAACATATAAATAAAGTCACATCGTCTTTCAAAAAGTTAAAAAATTTGATCAACTGCTAACACAAGGTACGATTTCTTTCATTTTTATTATTGTGGATACACTGACCGGTACACTGTGAACGTACTGCATATGCAAGCAAAACGAAATCTGCAAGAAACTTCCCCGGAACATTCATCGATTAACAAGAGAGCCAGTGTTGAATTTTCCAATAAAATGGCAGTAGGAAATATGTCGATTGAACAACTAAAGACTCTTTTAGATGAGTGCCTGATCCCTAAATTCAAGGATGTTGCAACAAAGAAAGAAGTCCTAGCTGTCTCAAATGACATTCAGTTGTTAAGGTCACAAAACGTTTACCTGCTTAACCGTATACAGAACATGGAAAGCTACTGTCAAACGTTGGAGCGTCAACTTGAAATTCTGTCTCGGAAAGAAAATGAAAATTCTGTTGTTGTGCACTTCCCGGCAGAAGGGAAACCCAATAAGGTTGACTTTGCAAAACAAACTTGTATTGGGCTTCTCCAGCTCCAAGGGAATGCTGAATTGCCAATTCAAACTACACAGGAATTCACAAATCGAATAACAAACAAGTCTACGGTTATTCTTAAATTTCAATCCAGTGACACTGTAAACAAAATAATCGAAGCTACACCACAACTTAAGAACTCTGGAATTGTTGTACATCGCGAACAGTCCATCATTACACGCCAAAAAAGAAATGCACTTTACCAAATTAAAACAAAATTACTTCAACTGGCACCCACTGAAAAGATCGTTATAAGAGGAGTTAAATTAAATATCAAAAACTTTTCGTTTTCTTATAATTTTTCACGAGGGTTGGTTGTAAACAATATTGATGAATTGACATTTATTAAAAACACTTTTGGAGAAGACGCATTGCAATTCTTTGACACAAACAACACCAATAGCTGTCAGAACTATGCGATGTCAGCGCCAGTTGTTCCTCAAGGAGATCGCGGTGGTCAGCAGAATCGACAGTCACATCAACATAAAAGTTAGGGTAGAGTTGCCGTCTGTCATTTAAATTTAAATTTAAAAATTTTATGTTATAATGTGTCTGGTCTAAAAAATAAGCTTTTATCTCCAGATTTTTTCAAATTCATTTTAAACTTTGATATTATTATTTTAATTGAAACTTTTCTTGAAGAAGGTAAAGAATCCCTATTTTTTAAATATTTTAAAGAATTTTCTGTCAAATTCATTCCAGCTACTAGAAGAAGTATTTTTGGTAGAGCGAGCGGTGGTTTTTTAATCGCAACTAAATGTAATTTAAACAATTTTGTAAAAATTATATCAATAGGTATGAAAACTGTTATAGAACTAAACCATAGGCATGAAACATATTACATTATTCCCACCTATCTTAATTGCAATAATTGGTTAAGTGAATTTACAGAATTACAGCTTTTTATTAATGACAACGAATTACAAAATATTTTAATACTAGGAGATCTCAATGGAAGGATCGGAAATTTTCAGAACCCAGCTTCACTGGTACATAATGTCTCTCATGTGTTCGAAGGTGTAAGAAAATCTATGGATGAAGTAATTAATAGATGCGGGAGGCAACTTCTAGAATTTATTGATGATTTTGGTTTCATGGTATTAAATGGAATAACTAAAGCAGACACAAATGGTGAACTCACTTTCGTATCGGGTCAAGGTAGTTCAGTAATCGATTATTGTTTCGCGAGAGGAAACTGGCTTAGTATTATCAGTGACTTCGAGGTTCAAACTGCGAATTACTCTGGTCATATGCCAACAGTAACTTCTCTTATATTGTCAGGGGTGACGGTGGGGACAAATAACGCAATTAAGAGCATAAGGTGGGTTGAAAATCGTGCTGAAGTGTACAGGCGAAGACTTGATGCTCAGTTAAACTACCTGCCTGAACAAGAAAATTGGAGTAGTGACCAGGCTAGTGAAAATATTTTAGATATTGTACGACAAGCATCTAGTATGAGTAAGAAACCGCAAGGTGGTGGCATATTCGTGGCTGAATGGTTTGACTGGGAATGCATGAAACTTCGCAAAAAGTGTTTCGCTCTTCTTAACCTTTTTAGGAAGAACAATTCCATGTTTTTCAAAAAACTTTACTTAGAGGTGAACAAACAATATAAACAGCTTTTAGTTCAAAAACGGAAACTTTATTTTAATGGTGTAGCAACCGGTCTCTCATCATGTAAGGACTCAAAAACGTTCTGGTCAAAGGTGAGGTTGTTAGGTGGCTGTAAAAATGTTGCATCGTCGGTGTTGCCAGTTGAAAAACTTGCGGATCACTTCAAAGTTCTTCTGAACCCGTTATCGGTTCAAAAAACGTTTGAATATGCTTTACCTTTAGTGAAAATTCCGGAACTTGATGGGCCAATTTCAATGAAAGAGTTGCAAGATACTTTGAAATCAATGAAGAATGATAAGTCTGCGGGAATCGACGGTATTCCCGTTGAATTTTACAAAAACTCATCAGTAAATTTTTTGACTCATATTAATTTATTCTTTAACAGGCTTCTTGAGGCAGAATCTATTCCGAAATCTTTTTTAAGAGCATGGATTTGCGCAATATTTAAAAAAGGTGATCCCCAGCGCCCAGACAACTACAGGGGCATATCGATTTTACCGTGCCTTCGGAAAATATTCACCCATCTTCTATACCATAGGTTGTCGAAATGGGTTGAAGAGAATCAACTACTTAGTATTTTCCAAGCCGGTTTTCGATCGGGTCTATCAACAGTTGATCATATATTTGCACTCACTTCTATAGTCAAAATGTTTTTAGAGAACAAAAAAAAACTTTACGTTTTTTTTGTCGATTTAAAAGCGGCCTTTGATACGGTTAACAGGAGTTCTTTAATTTATAAAATGTCTACCCTAGGCTTATCAACAAAATTTCTCAACTTATACAAGCTTCTTATAACCGATACCTCTGCTGCTGTATGGAATGGAAGTAGAATGTCTAATCTCTTCAATACAAGTGCTGGTGTTCCACAAGGTTGTGGATTAAGCCCATTAATGTTTGCACTATATATTGATGACGTATCCAAAGATTTCCCTGGTGGTATTAAGGTTGGTGAAACATTAATAAAAATGCTCCTATACGCGGATGACATTGTACTATTGGCGGATAATCCCATAGCTTTGCAGTTACAAATAAACAAGCTCAAGCGTTTTTGTGATTTATGGGATTTAAGTATAAACGTTGCAAAGTCGAAAATCATGGTTTTTGAAAATACTCATCGAAGAACAACTTCCCAAGAGAAATGGTTTTTGGAACGTGAACCAATAGAAATAGTAAATCAGTTCAAATACTTAGGTTTCTTGATAACTCGTAACCTTGATTTTCGCACACATGTAAAAGAAAAATGCACTGCAGCCAAAACGGCAATAAATCTTATGTGGAGTAATTTCTTCTGCAACAAGTATGTGGATGCAACTGCTAAATTTAGAGTGTTTGATGCAACCATTAAAACATGCCTGTGCTATGCAAATCAAGTGTTTGGCTATCAAAACTTAGAAGAGTTTGAAGTAATTCAACGCTTATTTTTCAAACGCATCTTTAAACTGGATAACTCAACACCTACATATGCAATCCATACTGAATCCGGTATGCCACAAGTATTTTTAAAGAATCTAAAATCAAATGCTGATTATATAATAAAAGTTATGAAAAGGCCTGACTCAAATCTTCAAAAACAGATATTAAAATATGCTCTTAGACGTCAAATATCGCCTTTCAAAGAATGGAATGATCTAGCTTTTAGACACAGTGTAGACTTCGACCTCAATAATACAGCCCATACCAATTGGCAGGACTTATTCTACAGTTGTATAGCTAAAATAGATGATTCCCTGTATTTGCAATGTCTGAATAGAGCGCAAACATCGACAACTAGGCTTATATATAAAGAATTAAACCACACACTTTTTATTCGAAATTATTTCAACGAAAAACTCACTCTTAATCAAATGAGTATTATCTTTAAAACAAGGACTGAAATGCTTTGTTTAAATTATAGACCTCATAGAACAGACCTTCGCCCGATATGTAGTCTGTGCAACTGCAATGAAACCGAAAACGTGTATCATTTTCTAGCTGTGTGCCCAATCTTACAAGAAATCCGCAGGCTTTACTTCTCAAAGAGTTTCCTTACACTTGAAGATACAAAGGATCTTTTAAATGGTTGCTCAGGTTGGAATATTCTTTGTCTCTATGTGAATCATGCCTTAGGTTACCGTAACAGTTTCATCGATTGAATTTTAACTAATTTAAATGATGATTAAATAGAATGTAAATCTCTTTTTCTGTTAAAACATGTTCTTAATTTTTTTATTTTTTTGAATTTATTAAAATTTATTAAATCTTATATAATAATTTAGTACTTATATATTTTTGTAAATGTTATATTATTTTTTATATGTATTTATAACTTTAACCTTTTCTTTCTTTTTTACTAAAAACTCGAAATAAGTCAATTAGGCAGACGGCAAAAATTTTGTCAAGCTTTACAATTCTTATATCAACAAAATGTAAAACAATTATCGAGAAATAAAGAATGTATTAATAATAAAATAATAATAATGCTGTTTCCTTTACATCTAAGGCTTTTTGGATCTTATTTGTTAGTTCAAACAGGGCGGTCTCTGTTGATCTACCAGCCCTATATGCATGATGTCACTGATTGGGAGGTCTACTTATTAACACTTTTGATCTTTTGAAGTTGTCAATTACCTTTTCTAAAACTTTCAGTATAAAGGATGTTAAGCTTATTAGCCTGAAAGACTTTGGACGGGGTGCATATTTTGTCCCTATCTTGGGAATGAAGATTAACTTAGCGGTTCTCCATCGACCTGGCTTATACTCAAGGGCAATGCCACACCGAAGAATATTAATGGGATAGGGCATAAGGTCTTTTTTTACTTTCTGCAAGAGATCCCATCTACACCTGTTTTACCAAGCGAGTTTGAGTCATTGGTGCGGTTGGACGTGTTGGAGTGGGAGGTGGGATAGGTCTGTCAGGTTGGGTGCCTCCTACCGCTTCCGCTTCCAGGGATTTCCTCATCCTGCATGGTGGAAGACTCTTCTTTGGATACGAAGGCAGAACTAACGTTTATTTTACCGAATTTGTAGTGAAGCTGATGGTTCGCTCTCACTATTGTATCAACCGAATGGTGATGGCTGATCACCAGTAATTGCCCTTTTCCTTCGGCCGAGCTTTTCACAACTCTCCAATTCGTTTAGTCCCTCATTTTAAACTTTTATGAGAGCCAAAGGAATTTTTGCTTTTTGCCCCATATTTCTTGGTAAAAATATGGTGATATTGTGCATTTTCGGGATATCATTACCCGTCGATGTTCGATACCCTTCCAAGTGCTCAATCTGGGTACACTCTCTCTAAGCAAATCTGCCATTTAGGATCCAGCGCAATCGACCAAGAGCACACCAGTTCTGAAGTGCAGTGCATTTAACTTCAGCTTATGCTTCCAGCCTTCCTTGTAGTACCCCTTGGCATAATGGTTAGTGCTTTAGACTGTCATGCGGAAGGTCTCGAGTTCGATTCTCAGCCGCTGCAAAGTTTTTTTCAGGGGTGTACTGCCTCTTGCGAGAAATTGACAAATTCTCCAAGAGTATCTCTTGTCATGGAAAGTGCTGCTCATTAGCCGTTCGGAATCGGCAGAAAATTGTAGGTCCCCTCCGTTCCTGGTAACACGCACACAGGAAAGGTTGAGAGTTGTAAGTCACTAGGTCCTGGTTCACTCCGAACTGTTGCACCACCAAATTTAATTTAATTTTTATGCTTCCAGCTTAATGAGACCTCCTCCATGATTGCCTCCTCGAGTTCTGATAGATCCTCGGCAGTCAAGGCAACCGACCTGTGGATATCCTTTCGGCAGAAGAGCAATTCTGACGCCCAAGACCGCACTCGCATAGGAGACCCTTTGTTCGACGGGTTTAACCTTATCTTTGCTTAGTCCCGTAGTATGTATGTGGCCGTCGTCCTAAGTTTCGTTGCTTCTTTTCTTACGGTAAGAGTTAGTTGATGGCATTTCATCTTACCCTGTCCGAGGCTTTTGCTGACGCTTTTTGTGTCGTCCTTTCTTTGGTCCACCCTCTTCCTAGGTTCCTGTGGGGGCATCCCCTCTGCCAGGAACTGGAAGTACCATTTTGTGCCTGCTCCACTTAGTCCTTTCATAAATGGGTCGTCCAGGCCTCCTGGACTATCCATTTTTGGAGGCACGTAAGTTCTTCGGTTATTTCGGCTATGTGGCTTTTTGGGTGGACTCAATGACTTAGATGATGGTAACTTCCCACCATCATCTTCTGTGGCATTAAGCGGACATTCACTTGTTTAGGAGGTATTCTCTCTGTACTAGTGGATGCTGTCTAAGAGCTGTTCTCCCTTGACCAGAAGAGCATTTTTTAGGGTTTTTGAAGGGGAAAGACTATGATGATCTCATTTATGAATTTGCTAAAGCTAAGACCAGAAAAGTAAGTTTCCAAATATAAGCGTTTCCCATCTGCACATTTTTGCGCTGCGTTTTAGGTTATGTGTTTAGTTGGCTGAAGTTCCTTAAATGAAGTTTCTTATGATTTTCTTATTTTTTTTTTAATTTATTTATCTATTTTTTTTTCTTATAAGTACAATTATTACATTTCATACATAACTCATACATACAAATATGTATGTAAACATAATTTGTGTTACTGAGTATTAGGACTACTAAAAACGCATTGAAAGTCTACCTCCTGGATAATGTGGAAAAAGGGGGGCTTTCTACAAATCATGCAAAGGGCGCAAGTTTGGCTGGGGCTGTCCCTGGGTGCAATGAGTGTCAAGCCCAAAAAGAAGCAACTTTTCTGTTATGGATGTGGTAAAACTGGGCACATCAAATCTAAATGTTTTTCCTAACGAAAGGACTCAAAGAGCCCCAATAAATCATTTGCAACTTGATGTCGATTCGAAGTCTGACTGAAAGAGCTTACCGTAATGTTTTTTAAATGGGACCAGGCATATGCATCGATCAATGGGATACCCATGTTTGAAGTGTATACAAAAGGGAAAACTGTATGAAGTTTATTTGTTTATTACTGGCATTTAGGTGAGAGAAATGACAGAATGGCATATTTGAATGCGTAAGATTTGAAAAAGCTGGTCAGTCATCAAATGGCTAAAGGATTATAGAAACTGAATTCAAACTGAGTTCAAAAATGTCTGCAAGTCAAAGGGTATTCAGATGATGCATACAGTTCCCTATAATTCAGAGGTATTATGCGTCTGAGAGATTGAATCGAACGGTTCAAGAAAAAGCAAAAAAAAATGCTTTTAGCGAGTGGCTTGGACCTCTGGGACATCAACCAGAAATTATAATTGGTAGTTGGTCGACATGTGACGTTCAATGAGGGATCCGTGTTTAGAAGGCCTAAGAAATATAATAGCAACAAAGAAAAAGATGAAAGCCCAAAATATTATTCTGATGGTCAACAAGTCCACCGCTCTAATTGGACTGGTAACTGTATTGAATCGCTAAACGATGTGGATGAAAATAAGAATAGCTGTGTTGAAAACGTGAAACGAAGTGGTGAACGTACTCACAGAAAACCTGATAGATTTGATGTTTCGACTAATTTTGCAGAATTAGAAAACGTTTATTTTTCCTTTACGGCTGAATAGTGAATGGTACGTTGAAGATGATCTAACTACCATTGCTCGGAAGCGAGAGCAAGAATGGCATAAGGCAATTAAAAGTGAGTACCAATCATTAATTAATAACAAAACTTGGGGTGTGTGCGATTTGTCAATGAATCAAAAACCGTGGCAAGCAAGTGGGTGTTTCCAGTGAAACGCTAAGTAAATGGACGGAAAGACAAATACAAAGCTCGTTTGGTGGCACGTGGATTCACCCCAAAATGCTGATTTCGACCACTCAGGAACATACTCATCAGTTGCTAAGTTCGTGACATTAAGAATATTGCTTTCAACTGCGAATCAGAAGGGAATGCATATTCATCTGATAGATGTCAAAAGTGCTTTTTTGAATGTTGAGCTTATAGACGGTGCCTCTTCTTGCGATAAAGAGACAAATCCTCAAAGAGTTTCTCTTGTCATGAAAAGTGCTTCTTGTCTTACTCATCAGATCTCGATAGTTGATTGTAGGTCTCTCCCATTCGTGTTATATGTAGCTATCTTTACTTTTTAATGAGGCAAATTTTTTTTTTTTTGGTTATATATTATACGAACACTTAAGGGGTTATAAATACCCCTATAATGTGAAACACAGTGGGAGCAATTATTAAAGTAGGATAGGATGAGAAAGGAGATACCGATGCACATTGCAATGAGTGGGAAATATTGAGCCGGGTAAAGCATTTCAATATGCTCAAGGGTAAACTGCTGAGCATTCCTAGAAGTACGAGTATTACGGTTGAATTGTTTGAGGAAATTAATACACCTTTATATTTTACTAGAGCACTGTTAATGAAAATTGCGGTAAGATAATGCTATCGAGAGATTCAAATGTTTCAGTTAGACAACGGTATTTTATCATTTTTAGAGTTCTCTTTTGAATTCTGTCCAAGAGACTCAAGTGTGTTTTTGGAGCACCTGGCCCAGATATGGGAATTGTACTCGAGCTTTGGACGAATATAGGCCTTATAGATTACAGCCAAATCAGAAGGTGTGAAGAACTTCTTGCATCGGCAGAGAAAACTTAAACACTTAGCAGCGTTTTTGGCGACGTCAAATATGTGATCAATCCACAAAAGATGGTCCGTGATGCACATACCTAGAACTGAAAGTGGCATTAGGGGAGGGTTGCGCTTTAGCGACAGTAAACAATATTGAATTCTCGAGACATTCAATTCCACACAGTTTTTGATTCCCCATTGGACAATACTGTCAAGATTAGAATTTAATGAGCTAAGTTGCCGTTGGAAGTCTACTTCCGAAGGACAAAGATGTGAATCTAAAAACGAATATGAAAAGAGGGTACTGTCGTCAGCCAAACAATTGAGTGGATTAGAAGTTTCAGACAAGAGATCATTTATGAACATAAGAAAAGAGTGTCTGAGATAAACCGGCGCCGTGGGGCGCACCAGTGACCAGTGTTTATTTTGTGGATATCAGACTTGAAACCGTCCAAAACTACTTGTAGTGAACGGTCCGAAAGGTAATTTATAATCCAACGAAGAAAACATTCATCGATACCAAATGCACGCATTTTCGATAAGAGAGCTTGATGCCAAACTCTATCAAATGCCTTTGAAATATCATGTGCAATAATCTTACTTTCTCCAAAACGATGTAAAAATTTGTTCCACTCTTCGGTGAGATATACCATCAGATACCAGTGGACCTATTGCTACGAAAGCCATACTGCCGGTCATTAAGAAGCTTTCGTTCCTCAAAATATTTCTTAAGCTGAAAATTGATCAGCGTTTCCATGACCTTGTAGAAAGGGGAAAAAAGTGACGTAAATGCGATTGGATGACAGTTAGAAGGAGACGAGGATTCGCGGTTCTTAGGGACAGGCTGGACAAATTCTGTTTTCCATCAACTCGGAAAGAGAGTTGTAAGTAGTACAGAGGGAAAAGATTACGCAGTGGTTTTACCAGCGTTGAAAAATACCACATCAGAAAAACAGAAGGAATACTATCCGGGCCAGTGAATTTCTCAATGTCGAGATCTTTTAGTACTTTTGTAATTACTCCGGTTTTAAATAAATCAACTCACTATAGGAATTAAGTGTGAAGAGTTTTTAAAGTCTAATCGCTAGGATATAAATTTTCTTCCTAGAACGAGCAAACAATATTATGTAGTAAAGGGTGGTCCAACGAAAATGCAAGATGTTAATTGTAAATAAAACAAAAAGTTTTCGCTACGGCGTCCGTGGCACACCTCTATCCGATGGTTCATATTTTCAATGACTCTGAGACATAATTAAGGTTCAATGTCGTTAATGTGCCGAATTATCTCATCCTTTAGCTCTTGAATTGTCCTTGTCTTACTGACGTACACTTTTTCTTTTGAATATCTTCAAAGAAAGAAGTCCAACGGTGTCAAATCACATGATGGTGGCGGCCACATTGCCACGACCGATTTGAGATAATACGGCCATTGAATTTCTCGCGCAAAAGAGCCATTTAGGCCTATTCTGCCACATCTGTTATTCTGCTATAGATTTTCTGTTATGAATCATAAAAGATTTCCATCTTAAAAGATCTTTTATAATTGGTATTCAGGGGCTCGAACTTTTATAAAAGTCTGTTATGCAACTTCGAAAACGAAATCTGTTATGAAACTGAACTAAATCTGCTATCATAATCAGCTGTGATTAAATAAAATAATTCATCTGACAAAATTAAAATGGATGACGAACAAAAAAGTAATCTCTTCTCTTACACATTATTGGTGTCCTCTACTCTACCTACATATACATATGTTTATAAATATAATACTCGCATGTGTGTAAATATATTTTCTTTCATTTGTCCCATTTTAAAAAGATTTCGTTGACGAAATAAAAAATATATCGTCGTCGTTCTATGAAACGTCCATTCTTAACAAAAATGTAATTTAATTCTTATTTAATTCATTCCAGATCAGCCATATTTGCAAAATATTGTATTGCACAGTGGACGACGATGATATATCAATTTTTCATTGATATACTCGTATCTGTGTATGTATGTATTGAAATCTTTTATGATAAAAGTCACAGAAGTTTGTCTTTTATTCTTTTAGGATTTTTAACAGATTTCATAACAGATTTTGGCATGCTGAATACCAAAAATGCTATTCGTAAAAGATTTTTTCTATGTTCGAACGTTTGACAGTTCATAAAAGTTTTCTTAGCAGATTTTATAACAGATTTTAGCGTGCTGAATACCAAAATTAAAATTCATAAAAGATTTGTTGACAGCTCAAACATTTGTATGAAAATTCATAGCAGAATAACAGAATAGAAGAATAAAAGATCTCGCCGAATAGGCCTAATTGTTTCATTGGCTGTGTGCAGGGTTCGGACTTTACTTCGATCGAAGTAGATCTACTTCGATTTTTAGAAAAAAATTTAATCTACTTCCCTGCTTCTCTTTTTTATGATCTACTTCTCTTTGAAATTCTAAATCAACATATTTAAAGTACAGCGCTGATCACATAAAAAACAAGTATTACATAAAAAACGAGTTTAGGAATTACCGTGTACCGTGGAAAATTTAATGTTTTTGAGATCACTTATAGAAAAACGTAAAGATATTTATGAGCCACCTATTGAATTGATAAAATTCGTACAAGTTCGTTGATGGAAAATTTACTTTAAAATAGTTATATTTAATTAAAATTTATATGAAAGTCTGAATTCAGAATTTACTTATATACATATGTATGTTATGTTTATATAATTTAATTTCCTAAAACTACTTTCTAAAATTTTATATCTACTTCAGTTTTTTTCCCTATCTACTTCGAAAATATAAAACCTAAGTCCGAGCCCTGGGGCCTTTTTCACAGATCATACATCACATACATTACATACATCATTACAATAAATTGATTATCATACTGTTGTGAACAGAGCTTTATACTACTACAGCGCCATCTGTTGATTTTGGATTATGAAAGTGTGCAAAAGTATTGCTTATTGGATTGTGTTATTAAACAAGTGTGATTTAAATTTGAATAAAAGTATTTGAGTTGTTTATAAATTGAGATTTACTGTTTTGAATTGGAAAGTGTGAATAAAGAAGAAATACTAAAAAGTGTAATAAGTTTTATTTAACGAACCTTGGAAAAATATTACAATACATTAAATCGAATTACAGAATCTCATTGGAAATATTCCAGTCGATTACAATGTTGTATGACAGTGGTCATACAACAATTCTATGAAACAGAAATGATACATCAAACCTGACAAAATCATACATTGTATGTAATGTATGATTTGTGAAATAGGCCCCTGGCTGTGTGTCAAGTGGCACCATCATGTTGGAAACAAATATCGTCCAGGTTCATATCCTTAATTCAATTCTAAGTCACAAGAAGTCCGTTATCATCTCAATATAGCGAACACCATTTACGGTAGCTACTTGGCCGACCTCATTTTCGAGGAAGTACAACCCGATGACGCCCACCAGCCCATAAACCGCACCAGACAGTAACTTTTTGTGGATGCATCGGCTTTCAACAATCACTCGTGGATTCTCATTTGTCCAAATGCGGCAATTCTGCTTGTTAACGATTCTACTGAGGTGAAAGTGTGCCTCGTCGCTGAAGATGATTTTCTTTGTAAAGTCACCATACACTTCTGTCTGTTCAACCAACCATTCGGCGTATTGAAGACGCGAAGCTTGAAATTGTCAGTAGACTTCAGCTCTTGAGTCTTGTTAGCGTGTAAATTCAAATCTTTATTCAAAATTCGCATCAGTCAGTGATGTTTGTGAGATGTTCAATTGTTGGGCACGACGAAGAGTCGATGTTGACGGCTCTTCAGCCACACCCTTCCGCGAACAACAGAAATGTTTTCCGCAGAACGAACTGGGCGAGCATGCACAGGTGGTTTAACATTTCCTACAGACCCGATTTGCTGAAATTTGCGCACAATTCTACCGATTATGGACACATCACGAAGTGCACTTAATGCATTTTGATTTGAAAACCCATTTTCGTAAGAGACTTAAACAATCTTAACGCGCTGCTCAATTGTGTACCTCTACATGGTTGAATTTGTCAAACACTGTAACAAAGAAATGTCAAATCAAGTTGGGCAAAATACTTGACGTTAAGGTGTGACTCACAATTAACATCGTGCATTATGGCTAGACCACCCTTTATAACCTATAATATTATCATGGAGCTTGATTTTGGGAAGTAGTAAAATAGAGAATATTTTATTATTAAATTTAGCAGAGACAAATCTGCAAGTTTTATATAACGGGTGATTTTTTAAGAGCTGGAGAACTTTTTTTAAAAAAAAAACGCAAAACATTTGCAAAATCTCATCGATTCTTTATTTGAAACGTTAGATTGGTCCATGACATTTACTTTTTGAAGATAATTTCATTTAAATGTTGACCACGGCTGCGTCTTAGGTGGTCCATTCGGAAAGTCCAATTTTGGGTAACTTTTTCGAGCATTTCGGCCGGAATAGCCCGAATTTCTTCGGAAATGTTGTCTTCCAAAGCTGGAATAGTTGCTGGCTTATTTGTGTAGACTTTAGACTTGACGTAGTACAAAATACGGTCCAATGATTCCACCAGCGTACAAACCACACCAAACAGTGCATTTTTCGGGATGCATGGGCAGTTCTTGAACGGCTTCTGGTTGCTCTTCACTCCAAATGCGGCAATTTTGCTTATTTACGTAGCCATTCAACCAGAAATGAGCCTCATCGCTGAACAAAATTTGTCGATAAAAAAGCGGATTTTCTGCCAACTTTTCTAGGGCCCATTCACTGAAAATTCGACGTTGTCTAAGTTGTAAGTCTATTCATGATGAAATGTCAAAGCATACTGAGCATCTTTCTCTTTGACACCATGTCTGAAATCCCGCGTGATCTGTCAAATACTAATGCATGAAAATCCTAACCTCAAAAAAATCACCCGTTACATAAAAAGTTAGTACACAATGTTTTGAGAAAACTTAGATGATTAAAAACTCTTTGGAAATTTAGTTCACACACTGCACATCATCCAATTTGAAAATCGATATGCAAAAGTTATTACTTACTGTACATAAGAAAATATTGTATATGCAAAAACCTTTTCGTACATATGTATGTATGTAGCTTTAGGCGGAAATTGTTTTAACTGCTTCCATACGTTCACAAAGCCAGTTTTCGCAAACTATTTCAATACAGATTGAATATTTTCCTTGTTTGATTTTTATTACCTGAGGATACACTTTATATTTTAAACAAGACAATATACCCAACCCACCTACATATACATGCAAATCGTGCATGTTGTCTGTTTGAATGCATACAGCGGATGTTTTTTTTTTTGCTCGCTTTCGTGTTGATACAGATAAAATTAATTGTACAACCTGGAATGCCATACCTGGAATGCGACACAAAGTTTGTTCAATTTTAAAAAAGATTTGACTTATAAATTGTTTCATATTATAGTTAATTTGACAGCTGACAAACGGTTTTTGGTATCAGTAAATTTTTTTCATTGAACCATGAAGATATTGCCAAAATTGAATTGAAGACAAAGATTGTCTTACTGTGTAAACATTGCCAAGGCATTGGTTACCCTACACAGAAAAACTGCCACTACGAGTTTGCTTGGGTAAATGTGAAGGCAAGCTCTCAGCAAATGTCTTTAAATGACACTAGGCAAAATGTGTGACTGATAATTGAAAACTCCTATATGGTCCAAGGTCCAAAACACCGGCCAAAAGTTATGTTCAATTCATCGATCATTTTCATTTCACTCAAATGATTCAATACTGTTCTGATTCGATTTTCATTTCTATTTTCTAGTTTCGTGGTAAAATCAAAGCGACATGAAACAAAAATTGTTTAACTGACAAAAACAGGAATAAGAAACAAGAGACCGGCCATTTCTCCGACAAAACATATTAACAATTTAATAGCCACGACAAAGTAATTAGAACAAAAAATAAGATGCACGACTGGGTCGCACGAACTTGCTCCTAGGTAATAGACTAGGAATTTAAAAAAACGAATGTTATTAGAGAAAACTGTTCATAAGGATCAAATTAATTTTTTAAATTCTTTTAATAGTAAGAGACGAAAACAGAATGCTATGCAAATATGAATTTATGCAAGAACAAAAATTATAAGTCGTTTTAGTGGTTTCTTAAAAAAAGCTTTTATATACAAAATTTTTAAAAGATTTTTAAGAAAAAATTTTGATACGCCAATTTAAAGTTTTTATTATTGTTCGAATAAAAATTAAATTAAAAAAAAAATATTGAGCCGTTTCTGAGATATCGAATTTTCAAAAAAAGAAAAAAATAGATTTTCTTTTTCAAAAATTCAAAAAATATTTATTTTAAAGTTTTGAAATGCAATGTGTTTTAGACTTTTTAGAAGCTTCTCTATAAAAAATTTCATTAAGAACCGTTATCTGGATAATGAGAAATTCAAAATTCGAAAAAATGGTACTATGGTAGGTACAAGCTGTAATATCTTAATTTCAAATTTTTTTTAATAAATTAAAGATCATACAAATTAATTGAAAGAAAAAAAAATTTATCAAAATTCTAGGTGCCGTTTTCGAGAAAAGTACGATTTTGGAAAACCATTTTTTTAAATTTTTTAACATTTGTATGGTGGGTACCTTTATTTTAACGTCAAATGAATTTTTTTTTCTCACATCTTGTAGATTATATTAAGAAAATTTAATTTATCAAGTTTAAAAAAAATCTAGCATGGGATTTTCGAAATATTGAGTTTTGAAAAAAAAATTTTGAAGTTTTTTTTAAAAATCCAAAAAATTTTTTTTGAAAATTTGAATAAACAATTCTATTTAAATTTTTGAAGAGCCTTCGCAAAAAAAAATGATTAAAATCGATGGTAGAGTTTTTGAGAAAATCAAAAACAAAAAAAATGGTTCCGTGGGGGGTACCCTCAATAACCATTTTTCGGAAAATTTTTTTCAACAATTACCTAGATTTAACTACAGTGGACGCTCGTTAACTTGAACACGGACGAAACCAGGAGTGTTCAAGCTAAAGGTTTGTGCAAGTTACTGGATCAAGTTAAAAAATTGTTGTTTTTATTCAATAATGATTCATTTTAATGATTTTAAAACATAAATAATGATATTACTAATAAATAATTTTAATTAAAACGTTTTTCGATTCCGAAATACGCACGTGTTCAAATGAAATTCAGAAATTCACCGATTATGAAGAATAAAACCTTATAACTACGGAAATACTAAAGAAATTTCCTGGGATTCCCCTTTACAGTACAGTTTTCATCCTGTACCAACATCCCAGGTACCTTGCATAAATTCAAAAATTTAAGAAATTCAATATTAAACTTTGTTCAAGTTACAGCGTTCGCATAAATTTTACTTGTTCAACTTATAGAGTACTTAGGGGAGAAATTCAATGTATTGAGTCTTAAAAATAGTCCGTTCAAGGTATAGAATGCGTAAAGGGAAAAAATATTTGTTCAAGTTATTGGAATGTTCAAGTTATCGTATGTTCAAGTTAACGAGAGTCCACTGTAAATCTAATTTTTTTGTGTTTTTATTTTTTAAATCTGTCCAGCAGTTTTTGAGAAAAAAAAATATTTATAAAATTTCGAAAAAAAATCGTATGGCAGGTACCGTTATTTTTGGTCTTAAAAAAATAAGAAAAAAACGTGTGGGGGTAACAAATCAAAACCCATATCTACCAAGTTTAAAAAAAATCGGCCGAGCCGTTTAGACCCACTTTTTTAGTCTTCGCTATCATCGTAATGTCAACTTTGATCAAAATCTCTAGTTCGATTTTTTTTACGAATGCATAACTTACCTTATAGTACCTATAAGTCGCAAGTAAAAATTGTATGAACAAGAGTAAAAATGTCTAAATTCAATTAATTTTTAATTTTTGTTTGTAAGTTGGCAGAACTAGGTAAGAAGCGGTGTGCAGTATGGATGTAACTTAGGTCACATTTCTAATGGAAGAGCAAAGTGTGGTTACTGCCAAAAAACATTTAGTTATAGCGGAGGAGCAACATGTAAGCTTTAACGACACTTGAGGTCTCAACACGTTGCGTCAGAGTGAATATTCAACGAGCTAGAAACAAAGCGAGTTCAACTCCCACAGTAAACATACTCGTACCTGATCCTGATGACTCAAATAATCGGTTGAAATAAAAATTTGTGATTTCAATCATCAATACTTTTCGATGACACAGCCCTATTTTAAAGCCCAAAGGCATGACGAGCAGCTCCAAGTACGCGGATGTCCTAACGCATATATGCTCCTTCCTACCACCAAAACAAAATATCCCGGTGCAGTAAACTATTTTTTAGCAAGATCTTGCTCCGTGTCAGACGCCTAGAAAAACATTAAGGTGCTGAAATGGCCTCCAGTTTTCAGAGTTTCCCATATCAGTGTTTTACTGTATCATAATATCCTAACTTCCTCCTATCTGTACTGCAAAAAAACACTCGAAAATTGAAACAGTCATGACTGCACTTATTTAATGGTAAGTTTTTTCAAAAGTCAACAAATTAATTCGTCTTGCTATTTTTGTTCGTGAAAAGGGTATAGACTTTAACGTGAATGCACTTTTGTTTGAAACTGTAAATTTTTTGATCGAATCAACTCGACCGTTTACGTATTAATATGATGTGTGCATTAATATAAGCTATAATTACGTCTTGCTATCGTCATGCAGCTCATAAAGCTTGAATTAAATGACAATTGAGGATGATGTCAAATTACGTCGTTTTCATTAAATTTTATTCTTCCATACAAATTTACAGACGAATGATTTTTGCAACTGAACAGGAAAATTTTAAAACATGTTCCTTATCAAGGGGCAGCTATCATACATATAATATTAACACAATTTAATTTAGATTGGGAATCAGTTAATAAAGAACAAACAACTCATTCACGTTCTGCTTTCGATTTTTGGGCAAAAATTATTAAAATTAAATTTTATTGTTGAAATCTCCTGAATCAATATTTTAATATAAATTTATGAGAAATTTGAATATTGAAATATTCAAGTACTCTATTTTTATTTTTTGAACTTTCCTTTCACCTTGATGGCTAGGTTTCAAATACCTTAGCTCGGTTTACCAATTATTTAAAAGAAATCTGGTTGTTTTTTCTATAAAATCCATACACATCCTTTCCATATAAAGATACAGCCTTGGCCAAAAGTATTAGGCACCCTATATTTTACGCTCTATTCTCTTGAAGAATGAATTGTTCGCGTTGTGCCGTGCAAAATGCCTAAGATCGGTTTCGGAAGACTGTATCCCATCTAAATCGTACAAAATCCTGCAGGAAAAAAGTAACCACGGTAAGAGAATATCGGTTTTTAATACGAACCTCTATAAAAAAAACCGTAAAAAAAACATCAAATGAGCTAGTTGCTGACATAACACAACATTGTGGGAAACAGATTTCGGCTAGAACCGTTAGAAGGAGACTCGGAGAAGTTGGATTGAAAGGTTGCAAGGCGAAGAAAATGCCATGGCTCTCAGAAAAAAGCAGAAAGTTGCGGCTAGAATCGGCAAAAAAATACCAAAACCTTACTGAAGAAGATTGGAGTAACGTTTTGTGGTCAGATGAATCAAACTTTGAAGTAAGCATTATAATGAAGCCCCGAACTCGGAAACTTTAAAAACTGTTTTAAATTGCCATCCACTTAGTTATTTTGAGCTTTTGAAAAAGGTTATTTTTTTTTTATTTTTGCAGGTGTTTGGAAACCCTGGTGTAACCTTTGTGAGGCGGCGAGTTGGTGAGGAATACAACCCAGAATGTGTAGTTCCAACCGTTAAACACGGAGGAGGAAGCGTTATGATCTGGGGTTGCATGGCTGCGGACGGCGTGGGCAAAATGGTCATTTGTGAGGGTCGCATGGACTCAAAAAATACATTAATTTGATGGAAAACACGCTGATGCCATCCTTCCAGCATATTTTTGGTGATACAAATATGCGGGGCGTGTTGTTCCAGCAGGACAATGCACCCTGTCACAAGTCCGCCCTCTCAGTGAAGTGGTTTGCTGAAAATGCCATTGACCTGCTTCCATAGCCTGCCCAGTCCCCAGATCTGAACCCAATTGAGCATCTATCGGAAAAAAAGCGTAAAGTCCGACAATACCCAACAAGATAAAAAAAAATGCTCAAAAAGGTTCTTGAGCAAGAATGGCTCAAATTATGTTCTGACGAATGCCGCAAGCACGTTAGCTCTATGCCTAAACGAATAGCAGCAGTCATAAAAGCGAGGGGTGGCCATACAAAATATTAAATTTTCTTTAATAAAAAAAAATTTACAACATTTCTGCATACTTGTTTTTTTTTTAATTTTACTTGGTTTTAAAATTATGGCATCTTTTTGGGGGTGCCTAATACATTTGGCCAAGACTATAATTATATATTAATATGGAACCAAGTAAGACATTTCCTGGAAATGTTGTAGTTCTATAAGAAAGCATTCGAAATTAACAAGCAGATTTCCTTTTTACTTCCGACTTATAGGTACTATAAGGCAAGAGGCAAATTACGCATTCGTAAAAAAATTCGAACTCGAGATTTCGATCAGAGTTGACATTACGATGATAGTGAACATTAAAAAAGCGGGTCTCGCAATTCTGTCTGTCTGCCTGTCTGTTCGGCTCTGCCCATTTTCTTTAAACTTGGTAGATATCGTTTGAATTTCACACCCCACACGTTTTTTTTTTAAATTTAATTCAATTCAATTCAAATTTTTTTCCAAAACTCAATACATATTTCAAAAACCCCATGTTCGATTTTTTTAAACTTGACAAATAAAAGCAGTACACCTTGGCATAATGGTTAGTGCGTTGGACTGTCATGCGGAAGGTCTCGAGTTCGATTCTCAGCCGCTGGAAGAAATTTTTTTGTTCAGGGGTGTACTGCCTCTTGCGAGGAATTGACAAATTCTCCAAGAGTATCTCTTGTCATGAAAAGTGCTGCTCATTGTCATTAGCCGTTCGGAATCGACAGAAAATTGTAGGTCCCCTCCGTTCCTGGTAACACGCACACAGGAATGGTTGAGAGTTGTAAGTCACTAGGTCCTGGTTCACTACGAGCTGTTGCACCGCCAAATTTATTTATTTATTTAAATAAGAGTTCCTCAATATAATTTACAAGATATGAGAAAACAAAACTTATTTTACTTAAAAAAAACGGTACCCACCGTACAAATGTTAAAAAATATTTTTCGAAAATCGTATTTTTCTCGAAAACTGCACTTAGAGTTTTGATAAAAAAATTTTTGTTTTGATTAAATTTACGATCTACAATTTAATAAAGAAAATCTAAAATTAAGATTTTACTGACTGTACTTACCATAGAACAATTTTTTTCGAATTTTTAATTTCCCATTATCGGCATAACGGATTCTAATGAAATTTTTCATTGAGAAGCTTCTAATCTCTTCCAGAAGAAGTTGAGGAAATAAGCTGCTTTAGCGATCGATGTGGTGGGTGGGCAGAATTTAAACCAATTTAAATTCGCTATGTGTATGTACGCAGTACAATCAATAAAAAATCTAAAAACGGTATCGAGGCATAGTGAAATGTAGTAATATGATTCAATACACTCAGTAATCAAGCGTGTGGTAGACAGAAATTGGATGTCAATGAAATTGAATGTTTGGCAAGGAAAAACCATGCTAAAAACGAATCTTCGTATTTGTCCCTACCCGTAATGAAAATTTTTTTTTAAAAAGCTTCTACTTAAAATTATTGCAATATCAGTAAATCATATTATTTCTGGTGGATAGATGGGGGCAGTCATGTAATGAAGTCTTAGCAGATATCTATGGTACAGTCACAGTGCCTTGTTACTCCCAAGGAAAAATGTGTATTTAGGGCTATTGGGAAATTATATTTCCTTTATTTATTCATTTTAAGGGTAGGTCTACCCCAGAAGCAAACTCAAATCTCATGTAAAAACGTGTACATGTATTGGTGTACAAATATGGCTCTCTTAGTTAAGAATTTTTGTGTTAAGAAAATAAATTTAGCTCGTCTCATCTCTTCAGGATACCTCTTTGTCCCGTATTACACGATGTCTCACGAGACGAGGCTCACATAAGTGCGAAAAAGAAAGTAGATATGAGGAAATGAGATGCAAAAAAATATTCCCGGTGAGTACCGGGCTGATTTTTAGTAGTCTCATTTTGACGTTTCTTTTTCTCATATTCGTTTTATGTTGTGTTGTGTATTAAAAAATACGAACAACTGTCAAATTTGAGACATGAGTCTCATGAGACATGAGTCAAGGTGTAATAGCTTTTGCCTCACGGGATACAAATTTAAAAGGAAAGCCAAAAATGAGACGTGTCTCATGAGCAACGTTGCCACAATGTTACAAGTGTAACAAAAGTGTTACACTTTTCTTAATTTTTTTGTATTTGTTACTATGTTACTTTTTTTTTCTTTTTGTTACACTTTTTTCTCCAAACTTTTTTTTTCTTTAAAAATTTAATTTATGATTTTTTTAATCAGTGTGAAGTGCGCTTAAACAACACTTCCACCTATTTGTACACCTACGTCCTAAATTGAGTTGAAATCACCTTCATTCGACTCGATCGAACTCGTTCAGTTACAGTTTAGTCGAAATCTTGCTATCTTTCACTTCAAATTCAAACTCGATCTCTCGATCCAGCATATAAACATGTTTAGATATCCATTCCTCAAAGTATTCCAGTTTCCACATTCCATGTTGGCTCTTTGAAAAATGCTCAAAAAGAAAATCTTTTTGAAAATATAACAGAATTTGTTTATAAAATATTAAGTTTACCACACAGTTCTACGGCAGCAGAAATTATTTTTTTAGAGCTAAATTTGATAAAAAATGATTTAACCAATAGGTATCACTTGAATACCATTGAATCAATAATGTTTGCAAAACAAATAAAAGATCAATTCTCTTAATTTGCCTAAACATGTTTTATGTAAAACTTAAAATGTGTCTTACTTATAATAATTTATTAACTTATTATTTAATGTATAGGTTTGTACTGAATTTAAAAACTGTGATGAAGAAAACTTATGTTCCTATTAAAAATTAAAAATTGAGTTCAAGAGCATTCTTTGATTTAAATCATTTTTTTCAATTTGTTACATTTTTTTCGCTTTTGTTACGTTTTTTAAAAAAATGTGTTACACTTTCGTGAAGCCCAGCGGCAACGCTGCTCATGAGGCAACGTGTAATAGGGGACTTTTTTCGCATCACGCATAGAGATAGAGAAAGATAGAATAGAATATAAAAAAAAATAACAGAAAACGGGAACAAGGAACGAGTGGCAAGCTGGCAAGCCGCACAGTCAGCGCAGCGCACAAACATTTGATTTTGAATTGACTCGGATTGCGCAAAAGTTGAATGAAAGATTTTTTTTTTCCTTTTGTATTTTGGGTAGAAAAAATTATTTTTCGTGAATCGTAATTGTTTGAGGTTTAGGAAAGGGAAATTGAGTTTTTTGCATTCAATTTTGCGCAGAATTAGACACAATAATAGACGGTTTGTTTTCTGTTTTATTTTTGGTTGCAGGTGAATTGAAACTTTTCGCATTTAGGTAGATAGCGTTTTTATTCCTTGCGTATTTATACAAGGTTAATCTGTTGGTTCTAGGACTTTTACTTTTAAGGATATTTTAAAAAATAAAGAAAAGGGAGCACAGATTTAGACATTAGGATTTAGGAACCCGGGGAATTTGCTCTGATATTTATAATTTATTTTTAATGTAGACAATTAATTTTAGGAAACAGTTCACAATTCAAAAATTGCTCAACTAAAAAAATTATTAAATTTCCTTACCCAAGTAAATTAATAGACTTTCAAAAATAATAATGGTAACTATGTACCTATACCTATAAAAATGTTCGTTTGAATCTTTTTCAAAGGGCTGTAACTCTGCGAAAAGTGATCGTATTGGGCTGAAACCAAAAGCGTTTTAAATATTTCTTTTTCTTGTTTCAGAGTTTCTAAAAATGAAAAAATAGCCATAGTCAACCATTTTAATTTTTTTTTAAAGGGCTTCATTGTCTTGAGGTTATTTATGATTTAATAAAATTAATAAGTGCAAAAAAATATAGCCCCAGATTAAAAAGTGGTTCCGTCTTTGACCACTGATTTACATGTAAAAATTGACAACATAAAAGGTAAATTGGGCAGTTTTGAAAACATGAATAAATTTGTTATAGGTAATGGATTCTTTGAAACTATTTATGGAAATACATAGGTAATTGATTTTTTACAATTGACCGTTCATTTAATAAAAGTGGAAAAGTGTTTTTAAATAAACAGACTATCAATTTTGAAATTGGTTGATCAAACCGTTCGTTTATTATCTATTGTTCCTGAATATTATGTACCTAATCATCAAAATAAAAACAATGATAACAATTTTCATAGTTTTGCATTTTTTTTTTTTTTTTTTTTTTTTTTATAATCTACTCACGCTCAAGGGATTATGATTACTCTTTAAATGTTTCAACACAGCGTGGGCGTGAAGTTACGGAAGAGAAAGAAGGATAGGAAAGATGTGTGGCACGATGTTCTGAGACTGAAGGTGATTGTCTCAGATTTTTTATCTCCAGGGATGGCGGCTGAACTAAAGCGGAGAATTGCCGTGTCTTATTTCTATGTCCCTTATAATTCGCATTATTTTATTCGTTTTTTCATCCTTGTTGGGCATACTAGTTTAACGCAATTTGTTACATATCTTAGACTTGAAGTCCCTATCAGCGTTACCATTTCCGGAAAAAAATCGAAGGAGATTTGAAGAAAAAAGGGATGTAAATTGGGAAAAATCGAAGTAGGTTTTAAAATGACTTTTAATTTACTTTTAGAAAAATTTGAACTGGGAATTTTCATAAGTTGACATTACAACACAAGAGAATAATGATTCCGTCTATCTGCAACTCTGTACCTCAATCTGCAGCCACTTTAGCTCGGTTCCTTCCATACAGCCATTATGAAATAATATAATTATTTTGAAAACAGCTCTAATGCTTTTTTTTTTAAATTATGTATAGATAACTGTACCAACAATGCAGTCCACACTTTGGTAAAAAATAAATGTTATTATCGGTACCTGTCATAGAACCTTCTTTTTATTTTCTACTTTTTCATTTGCGACTCTTCCGATTTCGATCAAAATTTTTACATCGCAGATTCTTTGATTTTGAAATAATATTGTATACGACAAATGTTTTCTTTAAATGTATACTTTTAAATACTTAAAATTATCAATACATTTCTTTTAATTTTAAAGAAAATTGTGTATAAATATTTAATTTTATTTAATTAATAAAACATTCTTTTATAAAAAATATAAAATATATTTAAATATAGTTTAATTTAAAATTAAAAACACATATGCAATCGAAATTTTCATAGGATTCGTGTACACATCAGTGTGTTGAGTTCCTATGCTTTTAAACTTACTTATTTGTGTTAATTTATTGTGTTGACATTCTTTTTTTTTTGTAATTCGATGAATCTCTTCTTCGTTGGATTAGAAATTACTCGTACCTTTCGGACCGTTCACTAAAAGTAGTTTTGGACGGTTTCAAATCTGATATCCACAAAATAAATGCTGGTGTGAACCAGGGGTCAGTTTTGTCTCCGACAGTTTCTGTCTATAACTGTTGCTCCGCTTAATTGTTTTGCTGACGACAGTAACCTTAGTTTTTCATATTCGTTTTTAGATTCACATCCTTGTCCTCGGATGTGGACTACCAACGGCAGCGTATGATAAGCTCATTAAATTATGATCTTCGAAAACTCAATGCTGTTTGGCACTTGCATCGAGGAGACTGAACAGCTTCTAGGTATGTGCATCAGAGACCATCATTTGTGAAGTGTTAACATGTTTGACGTAACCAAAAACGCCGCTAAGTGTTTAAATTTTCTCCGCCGATGCAAGAAGTTTTTTACCCCTACTAATCTGGCTGTAATCTATAAGGCCTATATTCGTCCAAAGCTCGAGTGTAATTCCCACTAGGTAGGTGCTCTAAAAACCCTCTTAAGTCTCTTGCACAGAATTCAAAAGAGAGCTCTAAAAATGAAAGGCGACCGTTGTCTAACTGAAACATTTGAATCTCTCGAGCACCGCCGCAATTTTCATAAACAATGCTCTAGTGAAGTAGGCAGTTGCGTTCTCCCCATCAAACAATTCAACCGTAATACCCGTACTTCTAGGACTGCTCATCATTTTACCCTTGGGCCCAATTTTGGACGTACTGTCAAGTACAGTGATTCCTTTTTTAGCCGCACTACACGCATCTGGAATGCTTTACCCTGCTCAATATTTCTCACTCATTGTAATGTGCAGACATTAAAAACCAATATGTATCGGTATTTCCTTTCTCATCCTATCCTACTTTCCTAATTTCTTGCACTGTGTTTAACAATTTAATGGTATTCATGACCCCTTGAGTGCGCGTTTAATATAAAAAAAATACTACCTAGAGTGAAATAAAGAAAAAGAAGTAGATTTGGACTTTTTTTTGTGAAATTGAAGTAGGTTAAAACAGAGATTTTTAAAATGAGGTAGATTTCAGTATTTTGCTGATGGTGCGAAGTAAGAAGTAGATTTTAAATATTTGGAAAAAAAAGTAGATCTACTATAATTGAAGTAAAATGGTGCCACTGGTTCCCATTAGCTGAAACAAATTTCGAAGAAAAAGTTTGTCAATTTTATTTCCAATAACATCATTGCATTTTAATTTTACTTTGTATACTACTATACTAATTTTAAGCTTCTATTTTATTACCTAAGCAAAAACTAAAAATGCATTTTATATAAAATCTGATCTCATTCAAAAAACAAAAAACCAATTTCATTAAGTAATTTCGAAATTATTCACAATTTGTCTTTTTGATTTTGACACCAACAACATTATTGGAAAACTAATACTTGTTTTTTTTTACAAATTAAAAACTAAGTGATAATGAATATATGAACATACATATCGTCACCTGAGTTCTATCTTGTTCAAAGTCCATTTTGGAAAATGTTGGGAAAAGGATTTTTTAACTTCAGAAGCAAAATGTTTACTTAAATTTGAAAGGAAATACTGTGGAGTTTTTTTCTCCATTAAACTCAATAATTTTTGTTTGCAAAATGATTTATAAATCTAGGTTTTATTAAATCCCGAAATAGTTAAAAAATAAAATCAAGTGGGATGTCATTTTGGATATTGAACAACGTTGTATGGGCTGTAAACAAGTTGATTAAATTGGTGGATATTGAACAAAAAAGCTAAATATTGAACAAAATAGAAGCACTTAATAATTAAATCATTGAAACTACGAAAATACTATGAAAATACTATGAAAATAGAACAAAAACTTCTAACTCATTCTTTGAGTTAAGCACTAGAACATAATGGGTGATCAGAAAAAATATTGCTGCTGCTCGGTAGGTAATGAAATTCAAAATTTGTTAAACATTTTTTTGAATTCACTTTTTACACTTCTTTTTTCAAATAAATACATTATTTATTTAACATACAATTTTTAATTTAAATTTTGTTATTGTTTTAAACAAACTGGCGCAAAATTTTAATTAAATTAGTACGATGCTAAAGCTGTTTTAGTATGATACTAAAATCGTCGAATACCTATATTATTTTTTTAGTATCGTGCTATTTACAAACGCCACACAAGGACTTAGTTCTTTGCACGAACTTTCATTGTTTTAGGTGCAATTTATTAAGGAAATTGCCTTAGCACGATAATAGTTAGAAAATTGTAAGAATCAAGAATGAGTTAGTAAACTACTTTGAAGTTAGCAAATCCTTAAGAATTATCATACTAATACCTTAATAAAAGGCTGTTTAAAATTTTGCGCCACTGAGTTTTATTGTGATTGGTTTCTTATTATTTTTTCATAAAAATCGTTGTTTAAACCTAGTTTCATACTAAAACAGATTTAACATCGTAATAATTCAACTAAAATTTTGTGCCATTATGATTTTATTTGTAATGCATTGAAAGAAGATCAGGGGCCTGTGCTCAGATCATACACATCATACATTTTATACAACATACAACATTTTTATACAACATACACATCATTCTGTTTCTCAGATTTCATTGGAAGTGTTGTATGACCATAGCTGGGCACCGTTAATCAAGAAGTTAACTTCGTTAATCGTTAATCCGCTACTAAAAAAGTTAGCTTCGTTAAACGTTAAAGCGTTAAATTTCGGAAGAATTAACGCAAGTTAACGTTAATCGTTAATTCGTTAACATGTGATAAAAATTGCATTTTTTATGCACATTATTTGTTCAACGCGTTGATCAACTTTTTAATTTTCTTTGGGATTTCTTGACGTAATATTGTGTTGCGTTGCGTTGGCTGCAGTGAAATGGGTCTACGTGGTTGAACTATTGCGTTGCCATGAACTTGCAGTTGTTGCAACTTGCAAACTGTAGTTTATTTTGGTTTTTCGTCATGGAATGTGATAAAAAATCAGAGTGGACCACGGAATTAATTTTGCAAATGATTTCAGCAATTGAGGAAAAGCCCAATATATGGGACATTAAGACGCCCTCTAATAAAAATCGAGATGCCAGGGAATTGGCTTGGTTTCAAATTTCCTCGAAAATGCAATTGCCTAAACTTTGAATTCGAATTCACGGGCGCGGTGGGATCAATCGATTTTAATTTCTCATATATTTCATTGAAAAAACAATTTTCTTCGCGACTCAAGAAAAAATCATCTATACCCAGAATCGTCTTGGCTGTTTTTTCTTCCTTTGTCGTTCATTTTCTAATATTATTAATGCGGCAGCCACTTTTTTTTTTCTTAGAGGAAATCATACTCATACGGAACAAATTTAAGAATATTTCAAAGCGAAGGCGTGTGTCGACAATAAATGTATGTACCGAACTGAAGTCAAAATTATTTCAGGTTTGACGTTTGAGTTTTTTGTTTATCGTGGTGCGTTCAATGCGTTCCTTAACGAGTGATCCTTGGTTAAGTGCACGAAGGTATCAACTCGTTCATCAACTGGTTGAGCAACAATATCGAAAACGCAGTTGATCAATTCGAAAAAAAATTTTTTCTGTCAAAATCGAACAAGTTTATCAACTAGTGTACGAGGTTATTCAACATTTGAGTAAGTTGGTCAACTAGGTGTACGGAGCTATTCAACACTGGAATAAGTTTTAAGAGTTGATCAACTAGGTGTGCGGGGTTAATCAACATATGGGAAAGTTGGTCAATTATGTGTACGGGGTTCCAAACGCATTTTGTCCAACTTTAGTTGCTCAACGTGAATTACGTAAGTTGCTGCACTAGTGTAAGAGGTTGTAAATTCGTTTATCCAACGAAAGAATTGAATAAAAAGTTGAACGAAGTTGGTTGAACTTATCGCGCACATAATGGACGACCGGCATAATGAAATGATCACACGAAATGAATCTCTTCGCAGTTTTCTCACTCGCCCGCGCCGTCAAAATATAATACATACCTAGCTGTTTTTGTTTCACCCGCGGCACGCGCCGCACGGCACTTGTCTCATACTTGTCTGAACCTGTTTTTCGCGCCGCGCGGTAAATAGTAGGCATTGGATTAACGATTAACGGACTTAACGTGGATTAACGGATTTAACGTGTCCGTTAACATTTTTAAAAGTTAACTTAAAAGTTAATCCGTTAATCAAAATTTTAACTTCGTTAATTAACGATTAACGGATTAACGAGTTAATGCCCAGCTATGTGTATGACATTTGTTTTGTTGTATGATGTGTATGATTCTGACATTTCATTATTATTTGAGTGTGAGGTTAATATAAATATCAATTTTTGGTGAAGACGTGTTGCAACTAGTTGAAATTAATATACGTATCAGATGACGCCCTAAAATAATAAAAGAACTTGTTAATTTCAATATTAAAGATCCATATTTTGTTGAAAAATTTAGATTGCCAAAAATTTTTAGTGGAAAAATTGGGAAGATCAATTGTGCGTTCAACTAATTGCAACGAAGCCTTGTCACCTTTGCAACAAATATTGTTAACCCTTCATTAGCCTGGAAATGGAATCCATTAACATGAAATCGGCATAATGCAAGCCCATAAGACAACCCTAATGAAACTATCTCTCTCAATGCCCTACAGGCTCTACCATGTTTTGTGAATGTCGAGCCAGAGAACTTCTCAAATAAATTTTGTTTCCCCAGCTTTGACTGATGAAAACAATATTGCTACATGTTACATGCAGCAGCTACTTTACAACAGAATTTTGTGCTGTATTAAATGTATGATCATTTATAGGTAAATTTGCTGTATGATGTAAATGACACATTTCTGAGAAACAGAATCATAGAACATTCCAATATTTCCAGTGTAATCTTCAGTCATACATTGTTGTATGATAGTGGATCATACAACAAAATTGAAAAACAGAAATCATACAGCGGAACTGTCAATATCATTCCATGTATGATGTGTATGATCTGAGAAACAGGCCCCAGATTGTCGATATTTGTCTACATTGAAAGTAAACTTTTTTCTTGAAATTACTTTAGCTACTTTCTTTCACTTTGGTTCTGATCTTATCACAAATTTGGAATAAAACTGTCCTTTTTCAGAATCTTTTAAGCTAGGCGCGCAAATTCAATTTTTAGTTTCGCAACTGCTTGGGTCGAGCAACTAAACAGTTTGTGTTTTGACACAAACTAAACGATTGCCTAAAATGAGTTTGCTATTTTGTGTAACATATAATTATATGTTTTCTATAAACAACCAAACAGTTGTGCAACTAAAAATTGAATGTGCGCGCCTAGCCTTAAGGTCCAAAATGAATCAAATATTTTCACACCTTCATCATAAGAAAATTTGGTGAAACAATTATGACTGCAACTAACGTCGCAAGCGGATGTCATTTGAATATTGCTTACCACCTTGACCCATCCGTTTTTGTATATTTTGTTTCCACAAAAATGGTTTTCGATTTTTTTTTTACTCGATCCAGGGCTTCTCTTGGTGTAAAGCATGTAGTTTGTTTAGATGAAACGGAACCTTCTGCTGGTACTACATTTTCCAATGAAGGTACTGAAATGACTTCTTCAGATAAAGGAGCTATATTAGAATTCTGAATCATAGAATTCTGAAATACCAGATCCTGGATGAGCTGGATTTATCATACTGTAAGCGACAAAAAAATATTGTATTCAAAAACTGTCTAAAGATAAAAGGGTTTCTCAAAATACCTTAAAAGCATTTGAAGATTACGCTCCAACTTTTCGATTACATCACATTGTGCTTAAAGCTTCCAATGTTATATCAGTATTAATTTTGTGTGGTACATTACAGTGCAGTGATATTGAACAAAAATGCGGTTTTCCGTCCGCATAACTTTTTTAATAGGATTTTGTTCAATAACATACAAAACTAAATGGATTAGATATGGATATTGAACAACAAAGAAGTACATGTTAGTTTTTTTTTTAAAGTTAATATAAAATTGTTCAATTTCATCTAAAAACAAAAAGCCGTGGTTGATTGAATAAAAAAGACACTCAAAATATTTAATAAAGTGGTTTATTGAACAAAATAGTTCTTCATAACTTAAAAACTAAAATAGATAAAACAAAATGGAGTACGCCATTCGAAAGAGCATGTTCGATTTATAAAAACTGCATTTCTAACTCAATTTCGCCAAAAATGGTCTTTTGAACAAGATAGAACTCAGGCGACGATATGTTATGTATATTATATAAAGGTCGTTCTTATTAGAACTGGGCCAGACTTGCCTATTGTCCTTTGTTAAAAATTATCTCATTTCGAAATTTTCAACGAAATTACATCATGTGGCCTAATGAAAACGAAGTACGCATTACATATGTATGTACATATTTTCTAGGTATTTGCTTACTTTTTATCAATTTTTTTTTTGCTTGGGTTTTTTGTTTCCTTTGTTTGTTTTTGGAGGCATTATACCTTTGCAGCTAGGTTGTTGCAAAAAAATATTTATTGGTATGTACAAAATAGATTTGCACAATAAAAACACAACAGAAAATAACAATAACGAGAGTATTATCTATCACCATGACATATTGAATTAAAGGAGACAAGTCTTCCTATGTAAAACCAACAAAAATACATAAAAGAGGCGCACTTCCCATATTCTTTCTATTTACATACTTTGACATACCTCCCAATTTCACCATTCTTCTACCAGTGGAACACGTCACCACCGAAAACAAAATGTGATCGAATTTTCCTTCTGAACTTATTTATATAAATATGTAGGTACATAGGTATTTAGATTAATAGATACCTGCATACATAATATTTTGGCGCCATCCACTTGCCATATCCCTTGGTTGTTGCGTATTCGCTTACAGTGAAATGCGATTTCATCATCTAATATGTTTTTGATACATCCATTACCTACCTACGTAAAATTTAATCAAAACAATCCTTACGATACCAAATCAAATCACGGCGTTGCACCTCTACATTACCTATGAACCTACCTATCGAAAAAAAACAGCACAAAATCTATTGTATATATTTATATTCATATGTATGTATCTTATTCTATACACAACATCGCAAATTTCATTTCTTCCATCATCTACACACCCTTTGACAAAAAAAAAAAATGAAGATCACTATGCATCGCAATTTATTACTATGTGTGTACCTAAAATGGCTTTCCATAGAAGAAACAAAAAAAAAACAGTAGAAGTGATGATAGATTGCAAATAAAAAAATACAAAAAAACAAAATTTATGACAGCGAATTTGTGATATACCTACCTACTTATATACTTTTTTATACATACACAAAGAACATTTTTCCACTCTACCTCCGACAATGTGGAATGGTCATTGCATCATTTACCTACTAAAAACAATCATTTCTAACACGTTTTTTTTTATTTTTTTCTGTTCTTGTAATACGAGATGCAAGATGACAAGTCATAAACAAGAATAAAAAACTAAATAAGCCCAGACAAAAAAAAAAAAAGAATCAAGAGAGCGGATGGGCGGACAAAATTCTTTTGCACAGAGAATACGAAACCTTCTCTTTCAAAGCGCTGATATTGCAGTGGCATTCTTGTGAACTGAAAACTTACTTGTGTGCGTGTGCAAAGGAACTTTTTGTTAAAAAATGCAAAACAGACCTCTTTTATAAAAATAAAATTAAATAAATATTCAGTGAAAAAAGTATTTTGTATTTTTGAATTTAGTAAATAAAATATCAAACAAAAATAAAAAAAATATGTGAGAACTGTATTATTAATACTTTTCTTGCAAATGCATTACAAATACTGTCATATTGAATTGCATTTTTTTGAATTTTAGATGAGTTTTATTAAATTTTTAAGAACGATACGCTGTTCAGGGAATATAAATCTTTGATTAAAAAATTATTTCCAAAAATTAAAAAATATAACTCTCAATTTCCCAGGGTAGAGAACAAAATATTTGTAAAAAAATGTATATTTTTTGACTTTTGTTAGTAAAAAGTTACTGTAAAAATAAAAAAACAAATAAAAAAAAATTAACGTAATTGCACATACTTATTGGCTTTGTACAAGAGTGAATTTTACTTCGTTATCTTTTATACTTATGAAGTTTTATCCAGTAGAGCATTCATACCACTATGCGAATTTCCTTCGTTTTTCATAGTTTTATATATTTTTTTTGAATAAATAATAAAACAGAATAAAAAAAGAAGAACGATACGTGAATTGGGAATATGTTGTTTCTATAAAAAAAATATAAAAAAAATAAAAAAGTAATATTTTCTGAATTTCCCTATCATTTGAATAAGGACCTTACTAAAATGTATGATTTTTCCACTTGTGTGGCAGTTTCTGGGCACACAATTTTTTTATATTTTTTTCAAAACTGCAAAAGTATTTTGAATAACATTTTTTTAATTGATGACCGTTTATTTCATTGAAATATTCGTAAAATTGTGAAAGTTATACAGCTTAGCGCAAAAGTCTAACCTATTTTTTCAATGGACACCTACCCTTAAGGCCAGCGGATAGACAATGCTTTTGGGTTTTTAATGGGAGTAAGAACGTATCCTTTTTCCTGGGTGTCAACTCGGGAGCAAGCAAAATACAATTGGCCGAGTGAAAAACATGAATATACCAAATTTAAGCCATCAATAGTCAACGATTGGCCTTGTGCTTTGTTGATTGTATTGTAATAGCAAAAGCAATTGTAGCCATTTAAATTCGAATGTTAAATTGGTGTAAATCATAGAAAAACAAATATGTTCATTCGTTCCAAATGATAATTTTGCACGTTTTAAGGATTGTTGCCATGACTGAGTTTTTCAAGATGTTGCAAGTTGCTGTTTCTGTCTTGTTAAAATTTAATGGAAGCTTGAGTGCACAATTCGTTAACCCAAAGGCAGTTCAATTGTCCAATCGAGCTTAGACGTGACGTAAATATCAAATTGATAAGAAATGTATTGCTTGTTCCCATTGGTGCATCGAGGAAAATAATCTCCCATTTTCGTTTCTTATACGAGTAGAATGCATGACTTCGTTGTTAGTATTTTTGATCAGCAGCTAGTCTTCTTGTTTGAGTTTACATGGTATTGTTCACATTGAAGTTCTGTAAAAAAAAAAATAACAAAACAATCATCGGAAAGTCAACGCGTCAGTGCGGTGATATAAGTTCTCAGGCCATAAGGGTCAATATGACTTTGGTCATATTTGAGTAGATACAACATTTTGGAGCTTTTGCCTTTGTAAAATGAGGGATTCGTACTAAGACTAACAAGGTATACTATTCAAGACATGTAATGTTTTTAGGCGGAGCAGACATTCCGATCTTAATATCTTCGCTGTAGGTTGTGGAATTTTTATTGCCGTAAAGACTTGTGTCATTGCTAAGACCGTTCAGATTCCTGCAGTATGTACTTGCCAATGAATTTCACTGCACTAAACACTAAAGTGTCTTTAAATGATAAAAACTTATACGTTGTGACCTTTTATATTTTTTCTGGCAGCCCTCACAACGTTTATGCAAAAGCGTACAATTACATATGCATCACTACCATTGATGCAGGCATAACAGTGGAAAAATCAAATGAAACTCTGACTCTTGTCTGAAGACAACGACAAACCAGCTCTTAATTTGTAAATTTTGTCTGAACTCAGATAAATTAATACAATGGAATTTTTTGAAACTTCTTACATTTTTAATTTTTAAAAGACAAATTTTGGAAACCTAAATACCTTGTCTAAATAATTGCTTAACTGTTAATTCAATGGTTAATGTTTTGTTTGATTGATTTCTTAAATCTATTCCTCTGACCAAAATTAAAAAAAAGATCTATTGTTCCAGATTGATGCGGTAGTGAGTTAAAGAACCTTAAAAATATCGGATATTCCAAATATTTTCGAGGCTAATATTTTTGAAACTTTATGTTTTTTTGTGAAATCACTTACAATTCCAAACCAACCAATCGAAGCGGGCTTGTCGCTATACATAGATATGAGCCTTAACATAGCCCCACAAAAAATAGTCTAGAGGCGTTAGATCGCACGATCTAGGCGGCCAATTGACCGGCCCCAAACGTGAAATAAACTGTTCACCGAACTCGCCTCTCAACTGGTCTATTGTTACGAGTGCTGTGTGGCATGTGGGACCGTCTTGTTAAAACCACATGTCATACAAGTCAAGCTTTTCCATTTTGCGCAAAAAAAAGTTGCGATTGCGTTGCGATTCGCATCCGTCTTTGAAGAAATACGGCGCAATGATTCCGCCAGCCCATAATCCGCACCAAACAGTGACTTTTTCTGGATGCATTAGTAGCTCTTGCAATGTTTCAGGCCGCTCTTCACTACAAATACGGCAGTTTGGCTTCTTCACGTATCCATTCAACCAGAAATGAAATTCGTCGCTGAACACAATGTTTCGATAAAAAAGTGGATCTTCGGCCAACTCTTCAATAGGTCGATTAAACTGACCATAAAATGGAAGAAGCGCGCGATGAACTTTCTTAACAGAGCACGCATTTTGATAATAAAATTCAATAATTTGCAAGCGTTGTTCGTTTGTAAGACAATTCATGGTTAAATTGTAGACCAAACTGAAGATGTTTGACAGTGACACAAAACACGAAACGTGCGTGAGCTGTCAAAACCAGTGCTGCCAGAAAGAAAATAGCAAAAAATCACCCATTACAAATGGGCGGTCAACTTTGACTTTTTAGCTGGAATTGAGTGCGAATTGTATTGACTCGTTTAGGAAAAAAAGTCAAATAGATTACGTCTTAACAGACTTCAGTAAGGTGTTTGACAAACTCTCATATCGAGTTTTGCTATTTTAAATTAAGAAAACTAAGATACTAGGATTTAGTGAACATTTTGTAAGGTGGCTTCAATCTTATTTATTTAGTAGATCATACCCGGTACTTTTCAACGGCTCAAATAACTTTAAAGTACATTCTGGAATACCACAGGGTAGCCATTTTAGCCCAGTCCTTTTTATTTTATTTGTTAACGACCTTCCGTCCGTGTTAAAGTACTCAGACTGTCTTATGTATGATATTATTTATAATATTCAAAGATATTTCGAATACACGAGATTTTGAAGTGTTGCAGTTTGACCTTAATTCTTTTTGTGACTGATGGTGTGTTCGTTATTGTCTGAGAAAGCTTTGTGATTCTTCTTTTAACTATTTGTATAATGATTTACTCTTGTCACATGTTAGTTATAAATATCTTTCGTATATTATTTGATTGTAAACTTGAATTCATACAACACATCAACTCCAAACCCAACCTGGCATTAATAGGTTGGGTTAAAATGGAGTCAAGACAGCTTTCCGATCCTTTCGTTAGTAAACATCTTTTTGAGGTTTGCTTTCAGAGGCTTAGGTTAGGAGAATCCCTATGAACTCCCTCCTTTCAATTGTAGATTTAAATTAATCGACCCGCCTAGCCATGAGAACAGTCGATAGTATTTATCTTTTGTCTTCATTGTAAAACTTTTAAACGGGAACATAGACTCTTTACAACTCCTGTCTCGTATTAACTTTAACATTCCCCAAAGAAGTTTGAGAAATTTTGCAGATTGTTATACTTATTTCAACCTACCGGACGAATTATAAACACGATTTTTTTCTTTTGAATAAAATGTTTAAACTGCATATTTAATATTCTCAATAATAGATTTGATAATTTATTTGTACGTTCTTCAAGTAGATTTAAATTAACTTTTCTCCAATTATATACATTTAAATGTAAGGCTAGTAAGTAGCTGTGTTAAATTAATAAATAAGTCCCGTTGTTTTCTTCACAAATGGGACATTCATAAGGTCCTAACACAATTGAAAACAAATAACATTGTAATGACTAACGTCAGTTTATTTTAAGATATCTACCAGAGATGTTAAAAATTTTAAACAAAAAAGTTATAACAAAATTTGTTGCTTCATTTGTCTGTTAAGTTGTCTGGCAGGAACATATTTTTGGAAACTTTTTCTTGAAAAACAGTATTTTGATAACCTGTTTCGTGGGTTCTAAGGATTTTTAACTGCGTAATGGGTCAACTTCCCACTCCCACAACTCTGATGCTCAGCTATTATAGGGGTATGTTCAGACATCAAGAAGTTATCTATTTCAACAGTTTTTCAAATCAACAGTTGGTTAAAAGAACACATGGTGCGCAGACATATAACCCTGATATAATTTGTGTCCTATTTGAGTGGGATATAATTGTATGTTATTCTGCAAATTTATTAGGGATTATGGTCTCAGAAAAATGAGACGACCTATGGTCTTATGTCGCTCTCGCTGCGCTTAACGCATCCAGCTACACCGTAGGTTAGCAAAATGGGTTGACAGTTGATTTTGTTACCGTCACACTTAGTGGTTGCTTGCAACAGGTAGATAATTAATCTTAAACTTTTTAAATTAATGATTTCTTCTTGAACTTAAAAATTGAAAACTTGCAAATGCTAAACTGATTAAACTGATTAAACTGATTTTTTTCATTATTGCTATTGTGTTTTAAACTTCTGTTCCATTTTTTTGTACTCTTGTATAACTTTTAAGATGAAATTTTATTTATAGTCACCAATTTATTTTACCCAACAAGAAAATTAAACACGTACTTCATTGTAAGGAATAAATGGATATTATATCATTCTTTTCTATTCTATTAAACAATACAATAATAAATAATTCAATTTAGAGATAAAAATAATTTTTATTTTATTTCCTCTCGCAATATGCCACCACAAGATGCCATTCATTCTTAGAACAACACTTGAATTCAATATCAATAGGGAATTGAAATACGTTTGCCATGTTCCTGTCTGTCAACAGCTGTCATCTTCAGTCTGTTGGTCTCAAAATAAGCTATTAGTTTGTTAAGATAACCAATCGTTGCTTCCGAGTTAAACAAAATAACACCTCAGTGAGCATGGGGAAGAAATCATCCTAATCAAATAAAACTCCATGCAAACGATTTCTTTATTTGAAACTGAATACAAGTTACTTAGAACAAAGAGACAATACAAGTTGACAGAATTTTTCGGAAAAAAAATGTGTAGATAGGTACATATCTTTTTTATTTGGAAAAAGGTAGCATTAAACGCTCTTAAAAAAGTTACCTTGTCAGCATATTTCAACAACATTTCTTTTATCAGCATTTTTAACAAATGTTGTGTTCTTGTGTATTTTAGTGTAAAATAAAAATATCCTTATTTTTTAAGGTCGTGTCCAACGACATCCGATGTTATAATACCAACAAAAAGTTGAAACAACCTGGAAAGACCTTTGATCATCATATTCAACAAACCAAATTTTTGCATAAACAACAATAGAGGCAAAAAATACTTCAATGTCCTAAAGGTATTAAAAATTTTTGGTAATTTGTAAAAAATTAACGCAATACTATTTCATCTTCGATTTTAACGATCGTCTTCAATGGCACTCCTTATTTAAGTTCAGATAAAAAGCCAATTTCCACAGTTTACTGCTAATTCGACTCTGCGGGATAGTGTCATAATCCCTCCTGTGTGAAAAATTTTCTTACGCATTCATACAGTTGCAATGATATTGCAGTATGGCTTTTTAAGTAATAGGTTTCAAAACCATTTGATAGAGTTTGGCATCAAGCTGTATTATCGAAAATACGTACATTTAATATTGATTAATGTCTTCTTTGTTGGATAAAACTACCTTTCGAACCCCTCAATACAAGTTATGTTTTATGGTTTTTAGTCTAATATTCATAAAATAAATGCTGGTGTGCCACATAATAATCATAATCTTTTTATGAAACTTCTAATCCACTTAATTGATTTGCTGACGACAGTACCCTCAGCTTTTCATATTCGTTTTTAGATTCACATCCCTGTCCTTTGGTTGTGGACTTCCAACGGCAGCTAAGCTCATTAAATTCTAATCTTGACAGTATTGTCTAATGGGGAATCAAAAACTGTGTAGAATTTTATGCTTAGAGAACTCAATGCTGCTTACTGTCGCTAAAGCATAACCCTCCCTAGATTCCACTTCTAATGTGTAACGAAGCGTTACAATTATTAAACAATTTAATCACATTACCGAGCAATTTATTCATATTACCGAGGAAAATGCTACGACACCAACGACCCCTAATCATATTACCGAGCAAAACGCTACGACGCCTACATGCCGCCTTATAATACTTATAATCATATTACACGTATTCAGTGTGTATCTGGAGTCATGTGATCAACACCACTTTTCATACGCATAGAATTTTGCCGTTTATTTCTTGTAATTCACACTGACTCCTAGCCGTAGATTTGATAAGTGGTCGTTGGGAAAATGACAAAATTGTCTTTTATTCTCGTCCAGTGTGGATACCAATCTGGAGTATAGAGAGTTTAAGATCGGGCCGCAAACAAAAACCTTGTATAAGGCGTTTCGGTGACAGATAGGCATTGCCGCATGTGAAGCTAATTTAATTTTTTTTTATAAAATAGTAGGCCAGTAGGGTTTCATTAGCTAGAGTAGGACAAGTTTTAGGATTATTAGGAGCATTAGCTAGAGTGGGGAATATTTATTATTATTATTATTATCGAGTTCTTGCACTTTCTCAGCTCGATGAGCTGGAAAACATTCACCGATCATAAGATTCGGCTCGGACGTTGGCGAGGAGAGAATTCACCCTATCTCAGCAAAACCGCATATCTTCTTTTTTTTTTTTTTTTTTTTTTTTTTATATATATATATTAATTAAGAAATTTCCGTACTATGTGGCACGTCTGCAACACTACTGCCTTCTGTCCAGTTTTTCTGATTTTTGTATTGACGCCACTTTGTTCTAGGTTTTTCTTCAATTTTCGGGACATAAGTCCTTCCGCGGATATAACAATGGGATAGATGTTGACCCTTTCCAACTGCCATACTGATTTTATTTCAATGGCTAAGTTCTCATATTTTGTATTTCTGCTTCCGTCTTTTGGATGTTACTTGTCAACGGGACTGCGATGTCTATAATAATTGCCGTTTTAGACCTCTTATCTATGAGAACAATATCCGGGCGGTTATAGTCAACTGTTCTGTCCGTTAGTATTGGACGGTCCCAGTACAGAATATGGTTGCTCGACTCAAGTATATCTATTGGCTTGTATTTGTAGAAGGGTACCACGTTTTCTAGAAGGTCATGTTTTTTGGCCAATTCCTGGTGAACAATTTTTGCCGGCTGGTTGTGCCTACCAAGATAAGCCGAATTCGCTAGCCCAGGGCATCCTGCTATTATGTGTTCAATAGTTTCACCTGGTTTGGAACATTTTCTACATCTGTCAGCCACCTCCATGCCTAGGCAATGTTTTTCATAGTTCCTAGTTTTTATTACCTTGTCCTGAATGGCGATTAGAAATCCTTCGGTCTCCGGGAATAGGTATCCATTAGTGAGCCACTCTAGAGAGCTAGTTTTGTCGATGTGCTCTTCACGAAGGGCTTTCGGAAACCTTCCATGCAGGCTCATATCCAGGTACCTTTCATCATCCATTGCAACTATTTCAACTGGATCTTCCACATTCGTGTTTTTCAGGTTTAGAGGCGTATAGTTGTCATCTAGGGGACGAGCTGCCGACATTACTCCTTCAGGTGAGCGAAGAAGTTTATTTCTCATCTTTGCTTCCAACATACTGCACATTTTATATATGCAAAGGAGGCCTCTACCACCTTCCTTCTTTGGGAGGTACAAGCGATGAACTGACGAATTTAGATGAAGACATCGGAATTTTGAAAGCAATCTCCTTGTCATTCTATCCAGTTCATGAAGATCAGTATCAGACCATTTTAGGATACCGAATGAGTAGCTCAGTGATGGTATTGCCCAAGAGTTGATGCTTTCTATCAAGTTCCTTGCTGATAGTTTTGTGTTCAGTACTTTTGTTAGTTTTTTCCTGTATTTTTCCTTAAACTCAGCTTTGAGCCTTGTGTGGTCGATTCGTGCGTTCTGAGTTATACCTAGGTATTTGTAGAGGTCATCCTTCTCCATCTCTTCTACTATTATTATTATTATTATTATTATTATTATTTTCAGTTTCTCGTTTTTACGGTTATATACATTATATTTTCAGGACCTAAGTCTAACAAAAATATAACGATTCTAATTTAAAAATTTGCGAACAATATGACATGTGTCTAGTATTATCGATTTTTGTACTTTTCCAATGAACTTTTCATTGATTTTAAGTTCTTGCAGATGTTTTTTGAGGTTCTTATCTACAATCCCTGTTGCACTGATTATGAGTGGTATAATCTTAACGCTTCGTAGGTTCCATTGGCTTTTTATATCCATCGCTAGATCTTCGTACCTCCTTCTTTTCTCATCATAGGTCTTCTTTATGTTGTAGTTATTAGGGACGGCAAAGTCGATGAGTACGGCTGTGTTGTGTTTCTTGTCTATTACCGTTATATCGGGTCGATTATGTTCAACGCGGTTGGTGGTGCGGAGCGTTCGATCATAGAGTATTTTGGTCGTATCGTTTTCTAGAACGGCTTCTGGTTCATAGCGGTAATAAGGCTGGGGTTCGTGTACGAACCCAAAGTTCTGACACAATCTTTGATGAAACAATTTAGCAACGTTGTTATGTCTTCTGAGATAGTCGGTTTGTACCATACTTGTACATCCAGAGATGATATGCTCAATTGTTTCATTAGGCTTGCCGCATCGACGACAGATATCCTCAACTGTATTGTCCCTCATTATATATCTCATATAATTTCGAGTAGCAATCACTCCATCCTGAATTGCAATTATAAAACCTTCGGTTTCGGAAAACAGCTCTCCTGCCTGGAGCCATAAGTTTGACGTTTCTGTGTCAACATTTTCGCTCCTTAGTGCATAATAGTGTTTTCCGTGTAAAGGCTTCGCAGCCCATGCAAGTCTTCGGTCATCTATATTGGGTGTTTGCATGTGAAGGTGGTTCTTTAGGTTCAGTGGTGTTAAGTTGTCATCGGCTTCAATAGTTGCTTTGACTAGGTTTGAGCTTAACCTTTTCTCGGTGAAGTATTGTCTGATTGACATTATTTGTTTAGTATGCATGCTTTGGAGATCTATGACCCCTCTTCCTCCCTCTCTTCGCGGGATCGTCATCCTCTCTACGCATGATCTTGGGTGGTGGAGGTTGTATTGGGTCAGGATGGTACGGACTTTTCTTTGTAGGTCTGCGAGATCTGTTGTGGACCATTTGATCACACCGAAGCTATAAGTCAGTACAGGTATGGCGTAGGTGTTGATTGCCTTGATGAGGTTTTTCCCGTTTAGTTGTGATTTTCCAATTTTATGTAAGCGTCCTTTAAACTCGCTAGTGAGATCTTTCTTTATTTTCGTTGAGTCCATTCTGTTGCTTTGAGCTGCTCCTAAATAGGTGTATATTTCATTTTCTTGCATCTCTCTTATTCCATAGATTTCATCTTGGGCTGACGGTGATATTTTTCCTCTTACAATACTCAGAGTTTTGCATTTACTCAATCCAAATTCCATTTTTATATCTCTGCTAAACATGCTTACTATTTCGAGGAGATAGTTTAAATGAGCCTTTGTTGATGCGTAGGTCTTAAGGTCGTCCATATACAGGAGGTGGTTTATTTTAAACTCGGAATTATTCGATTTGATTTTAAAGCCATATTTGCTCGAATTGAGCAAGTTGCTGAGCGGGTTAATGGCGATGCAAAACCATAGGGCACTAAAGCAGTCTCCCTGAAATATGCCCGATTTAATGGGGATTTCGTTAGTTTTTAGTGATGTGCCGTCCTTAAACATCTCTATACATGTTTTCCATTTGCTCATGCTATGTGCAAGGAACGAAATAACTCTTGGGTGGATGTGGTATATTTTAAGGACGTCGATAAGCCAGGTATGCGGTATACTATCAAAAGCCTTCTTGTAGTCAATATAGCTAACATACAAGTTTCTTTGGGTTTTTGTAGATTGCTCGATGATAACTTGGTCGACAGTAAGTTGTTCTTTGCATCCCCGAGCCCCTCTGATGCATCCTTTCTGTTCCTCGCATAACACTTTGTGCGTACTTAAGTGGTCGTAAACCATTCTATTCACACATGCTGTCATTATTTTGTATAGAGTTGAGAGACAGGTGATGGGCCTACCATTTGCAGGGTTTCGATTGAAGCCATTGCTTTTTGGAAGGAGGTATGTAGTTCCTTTTACCAAGAAGTCTGGGAAATCTGTAGGTGTTTTCAAGGCTTGGTTAAGGAGGTCCAGCAGTTTTGGATGTGTAGTTTCAAAACGTTTGTACCAAAAATTCTGTATTCTGTCAGTTCCTGGTGCTTTCCAGTTTTGGGCTTTTGCAAGAGTTTCTTTAAGGGTGTTCATTGAAATGGTGTTAGTTATCATCTCTGGCATTCCACGAAATCTTTCTTTTTCTTCTCTGATCCAGCTAGTATTTGGATCATGCTGTTTCGGGGTTGCCCAGATGTCTGACCAGAAGCGTTCGACATCGCTAATGTTAGGTATCTCGTTGTCGATGTTTGTGTTGTGACTTCTCAGGTTCCTGTAGAATACTTTCTCTTTGGTATTAAAGGCTTTGTTGTTCTGGCGTCTAGCTAGAGAGTTCTTAATTTTCCTTTGCTTTGAGATTTGTACAGATAGTTTTTGAGTCAGGGTATCCAGTACGAGGGTTGCATTGCTTTGATTCGACTCATACCTGGAGTGGTTACAATGTTGTAGGCATATTGCTTTAACTCTGTTTTGCAATCTCCTCGCACGGTTCCCTGCCAGAAAGGCTTTGATTCTCTCAATCGAACTTCGTAGATAAGCTATCTTACTTTGGATTCTTTCCAGTACTGCGTTGTGGGGAGATTTTCGTCTCCTTACATTAGTTATTGGTGTAAGTTTCTTGCCACACATTCTTGCTACGGTAGCAGCAGCACAGTACATCATGGTGTGGTAGCTGTGTAGATCTGATATTTCCTCCAAAGCAAGGGGAAGTACTAAGTTGTTCATGATACTGATGATCTGACTGATTCGTTTCGAGGTGTTAATTTTGGGTATGTTTGGACGATTTAGGGGGTCTGTTCCGATGAAAAGCGCCTGTTGTTGCCCAAACACGAAGCGAATTTCTTGCTCAAGTTGAGAGTTTGGGGTTATATGTTCCTCTCTTTGGGCCTCAGGAATGTTCATGATATCAGTGTCAGCGCTGTCATCTTCGGCCACATCTGTATCGTCAGAGTTATTATGTTGGTTGTTCGGTCCTATTTGGTTCTCGACTTCAGCTTTTATTGCACTTTGTCTCATTTCAGGTACAAGGTTATTTCGATGGATTGCGCGTACTTGGTCAGATAGTCGCTGTTCAGTAACGTTAAGTTCTGGACATTGAGCGATAAACAGGGTTCGTAGCCTAGATCTGTATACTGTCATATTTGTTTCGCAGTTGGTGACTAGATAATAGATACGCAGTAAGCTTTCGTTTACATTTGTGGTCCATTTTCTGCGTTGTCGGTTAGTCCCTTGCGTGATAGCTGCACTAGATTGTGCCTGCTGATCACTTGAGTGCTGGGTAGTAGTACTATTGTTGATGTTCTGTGTGTTCTGTAGCTGACTTCTCGCACTTGGCCCAGGTACCAAGCCTTGTGCGCGGGAGTTAGGATGCGGTCCCGACGCGGTGGGGATATCCGATGACCCCAGGTTATTTTCATAATTTGTATCGTACATCATAGAATTTTTCCATTTTATACCTTCTGGCAGGTTCGAAATTGAGGCCGCTTCTAGCATGAAGTTCAGACGCCTACCTGCATGCTTTCTGGCTACCAGCGTAGGATGTAGGATTTTGGTTTTTAGGTAATTGGTTGTACTGTAATTCTCTACTTCGACCAGTTTGACATGGGTGGCCCTGGGTCAACATAGCTCTAAGTTTCTCTGAATTAAGTACTTAAGCCCCCCCGCCTCGTCAAGGCTTACCATTGGGGGGTTATTATATTTATTATTATTATTATTATTATTATTATTATTATTATTATTAAGAGTATTATTGTTTACTAAACCAACCCGTTTCTTTCCTCTGATCTCCTCTTCTAGGCAGCTCATTGGACAGGATCTCTGTATAGAGTTCCACCCGTTTATTTCCCTAGGTTGAGTGCTAGGGACAAGAGTTTTCTATAAGAATTCTCGACCGTTTATTTCCTTTGGGTTCCTCTTCAAGGAAGCTCACTGGACAGGTTCTCTCGTTAGAGTTCCACCCGTGTATTTCCCTAGGTTGCGTGCTAGGGACAAGAGTTTTCTATAAGAATTCTCGACCGTTTATTTCCTTTGGGTTCCTCTTGAAGGAAGCTCACTGGACAGGTTCTCTCGTTAGAGTTCCACCCGTTTATTTCCCTAGGTTGCGTGCTAGGGACGCAATATATGAAATACCGTGTTAGTTATTTAGGCTTATGAATACTGTATTATATGAAATACCGTGTTATTTATTTATTTATTTTAAGAAAATAAATATTGTTAATAAAAGTATATGAAATACCATGTTATGAATACGAAGCCACGAAATAAATTAATTGAAAGTTTTGGAGTATAAAAACAACATTATTTCATTCGGATCTTTAGACCCTCTAAACCCAAGTTTGTTGCTTCTTTGGGAAGAACCCTGGACACCGACGAGTTTTACCTCAGCCACGAAGAAAAAGCGTCACAAATGGATGGCACTTGTATCGAAGAGACTGAACAGCTTTCAATTCTAGGTATGTGTATCACAGACCATCTTTTGTGGATTGATCACATATTTGACGTCGCCAAAAACGCTGCTAAGTGTTTACGTTTTCTCCGCCGATGCAAGAAGTTTTTTACCCCATCTGATCTGGTTGTAATCTATTAAGCCTATATTCGTCAAAAACTTAAGTATAATTCCCATATTTGGGTATGTGCTCAAAAAACCCACTTGAGTCTCTTCGACAGAATTCAAAAGATAGGTTCTCTAACTGAAACATTTGTATCTCTCGAGCACCGCCGCGCCGCCGCAATGTTTCATGTCTATCATTATTTTACCGCTATTTTCATAAACAGTATTCTAGTAAAATAGCCAGTTGCATTCCTCCCCTCAAACAATTCAACCGTAATACCCGTACTTCTAGGAATGCTCATCAGTTTACCCTTGAGCCCAACTTCGGACGTGCAGTTAAATTCAAGGATTCTTTCTTTAGCCGGACTACACGAATGTGCAATTCTTTACCCGGCTCAATATTTCCAGTTCATTACAATGTGTAGATATTCAAAACCAATGTGCATCGGTATCTAATTTCTAATCCTATCTTAGTTTCCTAATTTCTCTCACTGTGTTTAACATTATAAGGGTATTCATAACCCCTTGAATGCGCGTATAATATAAAAATGAATTTAATCAGTTATGAATTTGCATTTTCTAACAACACCATATCGTGTAGGTACACATAATAAAACTCTTTGTCAGACGTTTCAAGCATTGAAAATATTCCCTGTTGAGTGTGCCACAAGAGAAATGAAAACTCAATAATTGTAAAGAATTGATGGAAATTGAAAAATTTGTGGAATTCCCAAAAGGCTTTTACAACAAAAGAAAAATATACCTAACTTTCTTAGGAAAACGAGCTACCAATCAATACAGTGCCTATAGCTTTACGAGTATATCAATTGTTCACTTTCGATTACTATGGGACGCAATGTCTTATAAATAAATTATTTTGTTTTATAGGTAGAATTTTAGTCATTGAATGTTAAATTACCTCCACATCGACTTAAAAGTGATATCAAAATCATAAATAGAGCTTCAAATTTGTGTGTTAAAAGGAATTTTCATAGTTCGCTTGCTCACTCTTGCATCGAAACAAATTAGTTTTGCCATCTCCTTAGGCACTCTTATGTATGATGGTTGAAGGAACAATCTTAAAATATGTTATGTATGAAAGATATTGTGAATTTAAGTTTGTACCTATTTCAGTTCTGTGAGGATTTTGGAAAACCATTTTTTAACATTTCGTCACCTGAGTTCTATCTTGTTCTATGTCCATTTTTCAAAATGTTGGGAAATCGATTTTTAAAGTTCAGATCGAAAACTATTGTTTATTTTACCTAATTTATTTTTGGAAGTGATGTTTTTCTGAATGCCTTAACAATTTTGTTTTAAAAACAATTCACAAATTTCTTTTTTCTTTTGTTTTGAAATAATGATAAATAAAACTCCACGCAGAAGTCATTTTGGATATTGAACAAAGTTATATGGAGTGAAGATAGTTTGATAAAATTGGTGGATATTGAACAAAAAAACTTAATATTGAACAAGACAGAAATTAACAAGGATACTATAGAAAACCAGATGTATTTTGTACTAAATTGAACAAAAACATATTTCATTATTCAAATCAGATTTCATTAGGTTCTCTGAATGGTACTATGAATGGGAACAACGAAATTTTGAATATCTTGGTATGTTTTTATCATCTGAAATAAAAAAAAATTATGTAGGTTTCATAACTAAAAGATCTATGTATTTCTAAAACAGAGGGTTGAAAAATTTATTTTTCTTAAACAAAAAATACAGGAGAAATTCTTAAAAAAACAACGTTGATCTTGTACGTTAGGCATGTACGGCCACATTGCTTGAACGTCTTTTTTTCTTTTTCTTTTTTAGCTTTATCTTAAAAACACTTTGTAAGACAGTAGGAAAGATATCACACTTAAACAGAATTTCTATTTTACTGTAAATTGCTGAAAAAACAAATTTTAGAGATTGTTGAGGGAGTTACATTTGTGAGATTTCATTTTTCTAAACAAAAAATGATTGTTTATATTACTTTAAAAGTGTTTTCGGGTACTGCTCTAGATCTGCGCTCTGTTTTGAATTTACAGGAATACAAACAGGATTATTTGTTACGATTTCATTATTATTTGCAACACTGAAATAAAGGGTGGTTAAATTTTAAGGGCCGATGTTGAACGGGAACCACACCTAAACGTCAAGTTTTTTCTGCATTTCATTTGACATTTCTCAATTTCAGTCTAACTCAATTTGAATCTTGGAAAGATACACAATCGAGCAACGCGTTAAAGTTATTCAGGCTTATTATGAAAATGGGCGTTCAAATCAAAATGCATATTGTGCAGTTCGTGATTTTTTCGGTCAATTTAATCGTCCAAATTTGCGTACAATCGGAAAAATCGTGCAAAAATTTGAGCAAACCGGGTCTGTAGGAGATGTAAAAACACCAGTGCATATTCGTACAGCTCGTACTGCAGAAAATATTGCTGCTGTTCGCGATAGTGTGACTGAAGCGCCGTCCACCTCAACTTGTCGTCGTGCCCAACAATTGCACCTCTCACGCTCGTCGTTGATGAAATGCATAAAGACTTGCATTTTCACGCTTACAAGGTGCAATTGACACAAGAACTAAAGCCTCTTGACCATTTCAAGCGTCGTCAATGGCCAGCATGGTGGCAAGAAATGGCAACATTGGATGATCAATTTGCGAAGAAAATCATCTTCAGTGATGAGGAACATTTTCACCTCAGTGGATTCGTCAATAAGCAGAATTGCCGCATTTAGGCGAATGATAATCCAAGAGTGATTTCTGAAAAACAAATGCACCCACAAAGAGTGACTTTTTGGTACGGTTTATGGGCTGGCGGCATCATCGGATGGAGGTGTGCCGCCGGGGTTGCGGCGGCCATTTGGCCGATATTTTGTACCATACGTAATTGAACCATACCAATATTATCATAATAAAAAGAAATGAGAATAATTTCCTAAATAATTTGTGTTTTATTCAAAATCAACATCTGCCCTTAAAATTTAAACACCCTTTACATTTAAGATTTTGTCGAAACTAATTATAAAAATATGCTATTAAATTGTTTGAAAACTTACTTTAAGGGATTGGTTGTATTGTTTTGATCTGGAGAGCTTATATCAATATCATTCAAAATCCTGAAATAGGTATAGGTAAGTCAAAGAAGTTAAAAAAGGCCCAATAGTTATTTTAACATTCAAATTTCGTTTGGCACTTCTGGTTCAGGGGAAGACAAATATAATATGATAACAAAATGCGTCAAACTTCAATCAAAAATTATTTTATTGGTAGGAACTTATGTACATGTTTTCAGAGTTCATCTTTTATAAAAACGCACTGCACTTGCACTGACGTTCTTACTCGATGAGAGATCAAAACTGATCATATACCCAAATTAAGTACAACAATGGTGATATTGAACAAGATAGAATTCTTGTTCTTACACAACTAAGTTCATATCTTTTTGTTCATTAAGGTACAAATTGTAACTAACATAATTTGAACATTTAACAAAAAAGAAATGAATGAAGTATATAAAGATATTGAACAAAAAATCCATAAATGTGGACATTGAACAAGAAAGAAATAAGAAGATATGATTTAAAAGATATACTTTGAATTGTTCAATATGATACAAAAAGAATGAATAGTGGTTTATTGAACAAAAGTGACACTCAAACTGGTCAGAAAAGTGGTTTATTGAACAAAACAGTTATCCATAACTTGAAAACTAAATGAGATAGAACAAAATGGTTTGCGCCAATCGAAAGAGCACCCTCGAATTATAAAAACTGCATTTCTAACTCAATTTCGTCAAAAATGGTCTATTGAACAAGATAGAACTCAGGTGACGATTTGTACGCTTGATATTCTTATTTTTGGATTAAAATTAAAAAAAATACTACACCTTATAGATAGTATGAGATAATATTAAAAAATGGTTAGTTTTCAAAAAATTGAGCATTTGTTTTTCGAAATACGAATGTAGGTATGTATTCGGTTTTTAAAAATACAAACAATTTTTTTAAAATTTCAACAAAAAAAATTATCCAAACTTCTAGCAGCTTTAAAATAAAAAAAGAGGCTGGGTGCGACCCACACTGATAACTTCCCATTTGTGGTAAAAAAATCAAAACATATTGTGACGTTTTCTTCAATTTTACCATAGCTATTAATGGAATTTGAATATGTGGGACTTGGGTACAACTGAACAACTACATTACATTCTTCTAAAAACTAAGTTGATAATAAAATTATAAAATTATGTATTATATTATAGAAATTACTTTTTCAAATATAAAAGATATGGTTTGGTTATTGATGGAAGGGTACTTACAAAATATATCCGCTCTAAAACTAGATAATGTCAAATATAAACCATTTGTAAGAAATTGTATTATGTATAAAATTAAATAATCGCAAAGTCAATATCATTGCTCGTTCTCAAGATATTCTAGTCGAAAAACAAATATTACCACTTTTTAGTAGATTTTTTTTTTATATTTTTGCTAAAACCGTCAATTCGATACTTATCAAAATTTAACCATGTGTTAATAATTTTATTATGTCGATACCTTCCCGTAAGAATGTACTAAGCGACACTTTTTTCGAAAATGACTTTTTGACGAGGAAATATACTTTATGTTAAAGGCCTGGGTTTCGCCAACCTATTATGCATGAAAAGGAAACTAGAGTACAAATAAAAAAATTTATCAACTGCCATGTTTTCTCATTAAAATAATGTTGCCCCCTGAAATTTGTATTATTCGCCAAAAAAAATTATGCTAAGCGACATTAATAAAGATCTCATTGTCGTGAGCAACAAAAATTTTTGTTAGATGTCACTTAGTTTAACCAAAATTGTCTTTTAGCACACTATGATTCAACTAGAACTTTCTTCGTTTTTTGTTCGTTTCCTGAACAATTTTAGAAATGTCGCTTAGTATACATTCTTACGGGAAGGTATCGATGTATAAACCAACATACTTTAGAAGGCACTATCGGTGTTCATTCCCAAGAAAGAAGTTTTCACTAGAATTCTTAATAGTTTTTTATTTAAAAAAAAAACTATTTATTTAATATTTGTCAACATTTTACCAATTGTACAAAATTATACTATGTATAAAATAAACTAAATTAGAAGTCAATATCACTACTAGTTCTCGAGAAATTTGAGTCGAAAAACAATTTTTACCAATTTTCAATAGAATTTTATATAGTTTTTTATTTTTTGTAAAAAAACTGTACGCTGATCTTTTTTGAAATTTTCACCAGTTGTCAAACACATTATTTTTCGTAAAATAAAATTATTTTGAGTTTCAAATTGTTTTCCGTTCTTAGAATATCTGGGTTATGAAATTTTTTTTTTCAGTTTTTTTTTATTTAAAAAAATAACGGTATGTTAATTTTTTTCCAAATTCATACCAAATCTGTATGACCTTATAATGAGTACATTAAATTTTATTTGAAATCAATAGCATTATTTTTTCGTGAGATATTTGAAACTAACCAAAATTTTTACTTTTTTTTTAAACCGTTATAGTGAAAAAACTGCTCAATGAATTTTAATAAACGCCCTTTCAGCCTCTTTCGAAGTTATTATCTATTAAACAAAATTTATTTGAAGTCGATATCCTTACTCGTTCTTGAGATATCGACGACGAAAAATGGTACGAGAACGTACGGATGTACGAACGTACGCACGTACGAACGGACGAACGTACGAACGTACGAACGTACGAACGTACGAACGTACGAACGTACGAACGTACGAACGTACGAACGTACGAACGTACGAACGTACGAACGTACGTACACACACACACACAGACATCTCTCTAAAAATGATTGATATAGCCTCTAGGGACCTTGAAACGTCGAGAAATGTCAAAAATTCCAATTTGACAAATCGGACCGATTACAATAACTCCCTATGGGAAGTTAAAAAAAGAATAAAAATGTGTTGAACAGTTTTTGAGCGAATCGAGAACTCAAAGAAAGTTCCTATGGAAGGGGATTCGGCTTTTTTTCTTGGAAAAAAATTTCAACCATTATCTAGCTTTTACTAAATAAAATTTTTTTATTCGTTTCTTAAAAATATATGCCGTTTAGGCTATAGTGTGTTCAGAAGCAATTTATTAAGAAAATTGCTTTAAATTAAATTAAGGACGAGTTAGTAAGCTGCTTTAAAGTTAGCAAATTGTTAAGTAGTATCATACTAATACCTTAATAATAGGCTGCTTAAAATTTTGCGCCAATGTTATTAGGGAAAAAGCTAAAAACATAATGCCATATGATTCAAGCAAATATTATTAATTTTATGCAAAAGAACAAAAATTATAATTTTTGTAGTGGTGTCTTAAAAAAATAAGCTTTTATATTCAAATTTTTAAAATATTTTTAAGAAAAAATGTTGGTACGCCAACTTAAAGTTTTTACTATTGTACGAATAAAAATTAAATTTCCAAGAAAAATATTGAGCCTAATGGTAAGTACAGTCAGTAATATCTGAATTTCAAAATTTGTTTATTAAGTTAAGACCGTAAAAATTAATGGAAAACAATTTTTTTTTATTCAAATTATAGGTGCCGTTTTTGAGAAAAATACGATTTTCGAAAACCATTTTTCTAACGTTTGTAAGTATGTTGGGTGCCGTTAATTTTAGGTAAAATACATTTTTTTTTCTCACATCTTGTAGAATGTATTAAGAAAATTTTATTTGTCACGTTTAGAAAAAAAATCGAGCATGGGATTTTGGAAATGTTGAGTTTTGAAAAAAAATATTTTAATTTTTTTTTTTAATTTGAATACACGATAATATTCAAACTTTTGGGAAGCTTCAGCATAAAAAATTAGGGTTTTTGAGAAAATGAAAAACAAAAAAATGGTTCCAAGGGGGTTATCATTAATAAACATCTTTCGTAAAAACCCATTACCCAGCTCCAACTAAACGAAACTTTTTTATTTTTCTTTAATCTGTGGAACAATTTTTGAGAAAAACAAATTATTCACAAAATTTAGAGAAAAAAATTCGTATAGCAGGTACCGTTATTTTGTGTCTTAAAAAAAACAAACAGAAAAAGACATGGGGAGAGAAAAAAATTAGAAATAATATCTAACAAGCTTAGAGAAAATCGGCTGAGCCCTTTAGGCTGTAGTCAAACAGACGGACAGAATTGGGTCTTCGCTATCATCGCAATGACAACTTTGATCAAAACTTCGAGTTCGATTTTTTTTACGAGTGCATAAACTTGCCTTATAGTACCTATAATTCGCAAGTAAAAATACTAAATTGTATATTTGAAGAAACCTTATTGGTTTTGAATATTCGAGTTTCAATACGACGAAAGATGTTATTAAGACTTATTTGTTGTCACAAATGTATTGGAAATAAAAGATTAACAAAAGCTTTGATTTTTTTTTGAATTTTTATTTTTTTTTAACAATAACAAACAATTTGTTCGCACAAATATATGATTGACAAGTAGTGTCACTGATGGCTTAAATGCAACTTACAATTATAATTTACTTGGCAGAAAGTTTGCATGAGGCAAAACCAATAGGTCACAGTAAATATAATAAATTCTCAGCGCGTGAGGCAAGACCTTGAACTTTACTTGGAGATCATATTTCGTCTGGTCTCACGCTGCTGAGGGAGTTGAGTGGAAATTGAGTTGTAGGATAGGTATGAAAATGGGAATTAAATAATAAAAATTGACAAAAAATGTATTTGGTGCTTTTGTGGGAAGTGATAGGAAATCGGCGGTCAGCCTTCAGACGAATAGGGGGAATAACATGTAGCATACGAAAACATGCACGTGCCGTAACTATTTGGGACTGGTGGAAGTCTGATCATAGCCTCTCCGTGGCGGCCGCTAGAAAAAAGCCGTTAAAAAGGTTTGGCTAATATGATCAGGCTGGTTCCTCAGGTTGGCGACAGGTTAATTCCCTGTCCCGTAAAACTTAATGAATTACGAGACCGACAACAAGCCTCGGAAACGGACTGATCACACGACGACAACCCACGCAACGAAAACTGAAAAACGATTTACGAATTTTCTTATGGAACGTACGATCGCTCTATAGAGCTCGAGCTGCTCAGCAGCTAGCCGATGCCCTGTCAAAATATAAAGCTGACATTACAGCTCTTCAAGAAATCAGATGGACAGGGAATGGTGTTCTACAGAAGAAAGAATATGACATATACTACAACTGTCATACAAAACACCATGTGCTCGGGGTAGGCTTCCTAGTCAGCGAAAAAATTAAGTCTACTATCATCGGCTTTAACGCTATAAGCGAAAGGCTATGCACCCTTAGCGTGCGAGGCAAATTTACGAACATCAACCTCATTAACGTTCACGGACCTACGGAGGAGTCCTCAGACGAAGAAAAAGAGACTTACTACGAACAAGTCGAGAGGGCCCTCAATGCCTGTCCAAGGTATGATGTTAAAATCATCCTTGGGTATTTGAACGCAAAAATAGGTCGGGGGCCGGTATTCAGGCATTACGCAGGCACCCATAGTTTGCATGAGAACACTAATGACAATGGACTTCGAGTCTTAGAATTGGCAGCATCGAAAAACATGGTCGTTGCGAGTACCAGGTTCCCGCGTAAAGATATCTACAAAGCCATCTGGGTATCACCTGATGGAGTCACTCGTAACCAAATAGACCACGTGTTGATAGACCGTCGCCACTACTCGAACTTGATGACGGTACGAACGTACCGAGGTGCCAATATCGACTCGGATCACTATCTTGTTGGTTTTTTTTTTCCGAGGGCGGATTGCCTTGCGAAGACGCATTGCATCCGCCGATCAGGTTCGAATCAACACGGCTGCCCTGCGTAATGAAAACACCAGTAACACCTTTGGTAATGCGTTAGGACTCGCCCTAGAAACACCTGATTTAGGGAGAGTAGGTCCTGGAGCCAGTATGCTGGGCGTAAATGAGAAGTGGACACGTCTTAAAAATACTGTCATTAGTACTGCCAACTCCATCTTAGGCAGCAGTCGTAAAAATCGGAACGACTGGTTTAATGATGAATGCAAGCTAGCGACTGAACGTAAGAATGTTGCGTACCGAGCAATGCAACAATCTCATAGAACGAGGGCACGCGAAGAGGAATATAAAGAGCTCAGAAGAACAGAAAAACGGCTTCACAGACAAAAAAAAATCAGCCTGAGAGAAGAACCTAATCTGTGAAAAAGAAAACAGCCGAGAGCGAGGTCCGCACCAGGCGCGGAAGTTCTACCAATCCGTCCGAAACATGACGCAGTGAACACCACGCTGCACATACTGCACGGACGGAGAGGGAAATCTGATCACCGATCCCAAAAGCATACTGGAGCGATGGGAAGTGTACTTTAATGAATTGCTAAATAGTCAGCTCACTGTAGAAGTGGAGGCTCCACTACTTCAAGAAGAATACCCTATGTTGCCGCCACCAAGCAAAGAAGAGGTTGAGAAGGCTATAGGCTGCCTTAAACAGAACAAAGCCCCGGGAGCCGATGGCATACCAGCCGAATTATTCCATCACGGCGGGCCAGCCTTACGTCAAGCAATTCATGATATTATAGTACAGGTATGGGAGCAGGAAGAAATGCCAGAAGACTGGCGAAAAGCTTTAATATGCCCCATACATAAGAAGGGAGATGTCACAACGTGAAGCAATTATAGAGGTATCACGTTGTTGAGTACCGCCTATAAAATACTCTCCTCTATCCTACAAGACCGGATAACCCCATACGCTAAAACCGTCATCGGACAATATCAGTGTGGTTTCATTCCAGGCAAATCAACAACTGATCAGATCTTTACCCTTAGGCAGGCGATGGAAAAATGTCTAGGATTTAACATCCCAACATACCATCTGTTTATAGACTTTAAGGCCGCCTATGATAGCATAGCCAGGGTAGAACTTTACAAAGCCATGAGGGAATTCGGCATCCCAAATAAATTGACACGACTATGTAGGTTGACCATGACCAACGTAACAAGCCAAGTAAAAATAGCCGGATTGCTATCCAGACCAATCAACATCTTTAATGGACTCCGACAAGGGGACGGTTTGGCCTGCCTCCTCTTCAAACTGGCGTTGGAGAAAGCAATCCGTGACTCTGGCATGGCAACAAGAGGGACCATCGTCAACAGGTCCAGCCAGTTACTGGCTTACGCAGACGACATCGACATCATCGGAAGAACCGAACAAGCTGTACACGATTCCTTCATCCAGATCGAGCAGGCGGCACAAAATCTGGGGCTGCACATTAGTGAAGGTAAAACAAAGTATGTACATGGTGGCGTCGAATGCGAGAGGAACAGTTGGTCAAACAATCAAGGAAGCGGAGCACGAATTTGAAGTGGTGCAATCCTTTAAATACTTTGGGTCAATAGTAGCAGCCGATATAAATATAGCAGAAGAAATACGCAGGCAGTTTCTCAAATCCAACAGAGCCTACTATAGTCTGTCAAAGCTCTTCAAATCCAGAAATCTAACCATAACTTCAAAACTGCTGCTGTACAGGACCATGGTCCTGCCAGTACTCACATATGGATCCGAGACTTGGGTGCTTAGCAAAAGGCACTCCGACCTCTTAGCTGCTTTCGAGAGAAAAGTCTTAAGGAGAATTGTTGGCCCCATATGTGAAGAAGGACGATTCCGGAGACGGTACATTCATGAATTGTACGCAATCTACCTTGAAGCAGATATCGTGACAAAAATTAAGCTCGGTAGACTCCGGTGGGCAGGGCACCTAGCTCGCATGAGCGAAGAGGAACCTGCTCGGAAAGTTCTTTGTGGTACATTCTATAGTAGACGACAGCGTGGTAGACCATGCTTGCGCTGGAGAGATGCCGTAGACCAGTACGCCCGAAGCCTTGGGGTGCGCAACTGGATGGCGCGCGATTTTTTCAGTGTAGGCAAGATATAATAAAACACCCAGTGATTTGGTCTAATCATCAGTTGTTGAAAATGACCAAAAAGAAACATTTTCAGAAACTTATTATGAGCAGTTAAGTTATCGATAATGGTTTTAAGTTGGGTGACCCATAAAATATAATTACTTCAAAAACGACTTTATATATCAGAAGCTTATTATCATTCATATATAAACTCCTTTGTTTTATTCAAACGTTTTGAATGTTAATTGACGTAGTCATGAATTCTTCGCAACTGTTCTGCCCGTTTGGCTATCATGCAAAACTCTTTTAAAATACATTTCTTTTTCATTAAATACTAACCACATTATCCAAAACAATTATACAAACTTTAAAACTCTTATCTATTTGCCTTACATATAAAATGTACATAAAATTAAATCTCCTTTGTACTAGTTGCAACGATCATTTTTTATTTTATAGTGATTGATAAACTTTCGGAAAATTGCTTCTTCTTTAACTTATATATGCTGAAATATGTAAACTGTTAAAAGAAACGAGCGATTTAGTTTAAATTAATGGATTACTTTATTAAAGACTTCCTTGTCTGTTGAAGTATAATAGCAAAGAGAAAGATGTAAGAAGAAAGACAAAAGAGAAGAGGCAATTTATGAAGTTGACAGCTGTATAAATATGTATGTATGTACATTACTTTTCTTAAGCTATAAACACATTGCTTCTTAAGATATCAACACCCCTACTCAAATTCATAATTGTCAAAGAAGAGCATTTACATCTTATAATACGAATTCAAAACTTTACTTATTAATTAAAGTTACGTTTAAACTTCAAAAAGAAAAATCTTATAATTCATTTAACGAAATTAAACAAAATTAAAAATTACTCTACTTTTCGAAAACCATACCCATCTCCTTGAAATGTTTAAAATGTTGTATCAATGGTAACTGCTTTGTAAACGCATCAGCTTTCATATCTTCAGACTTCAGGAAATTGATTTTGATGGTTTTCTTTGCTACTGCATCTCGAATAAAATGGTAGCGCACGTCAATATGTTTCGTTCTACCTTGGTTGGACTGATCCGTTGCGATATGTTTTGCACTTTGGTTGTCACAAAACATATCAACATGTCCGATGTGTAGTTGAAGATCGAGTAAGATGTTACGAAAATATGCCACATCCTTTGCCACCGATGACAGTGTGATGTATTCGGCTTCCGTACTAGATGTGGCCACTATTTTCTGTTTTCGAGATCCCCAGTGGACCGCTCCGCCAGCATAAAGAAACACGAAGCCTGATTGAGATTTTCTATCATTTGTATCTGCAGCCCAATTAGAATCTGAATACGCTTGGATTTGTTGATTTGTGTTTCTGTACACTATTGTTGCAGTCTTGGTGCCGATTAAGTATCTTATGACGTTAACTGCTGTGTTCCAATGTTGACGCCTAGGATCTTCAACGCGTTGAGAAAGAACATTCACAATGTACGAGATGTCTGGTCTGCTGAAATTGGATAGGTAAAGCAATCGTCCCACTAGTTGTCGATATGCTGTTATATCCACTTTTTCACTTTCACCTTTTATGGTCGGTTCCTTTTCAATGATGAGTTTCACTTGTGATGGTAAGCGAAATGGTTTTGCTTCACTTAAATTGTATGACCGTATTAGACTGTTGATGTATCCCATCTGCCTTATGTTAATTTCTCCGTTGTTTCTCATGATTTCAAGGCCCACACACAATTTTGGTTCACCCAAATCACGGATATCAAACTCCTTTGATAGTGCGACATAAATCAATGAGTATTCTTCGGTGTTGTTAGTTGCCAAAAGAAGATCATCAACATAAACAGTGATAATCGTGATCGTTTTCTTAATAATTTTATGATATATACATTTATCATATGATGACTGGTTAAATGCGAGGTTCTTTAAAGTCTTATCCAACTTAAAGTTCCATTGGCGGCCGGACTGTTTAAGACCGTATATTGCCTTTTTTAACATACACACCTTGTTTGCAGCATCGTGGTTGAAAACTTCCGGCTGCTCCATAAAGATGACGGTATCCAGATCGCCATTCAAATATGCTGCAGAAACGTCAAGGTGGTATAACTTCAGATTGTGTTCTGCTGCAATTGCTAATGTGAGCCGAATAGAGTGGATGTTGGCTACCGGGGAATACGTGTCAGTATAGTCGACCCCATGAATCTGGTCGAATCCTTTGGCCACCAGCCTGGCTTTTCTTCGCTCTACTGTACCGTCTGCAAAATATTTAGTTTTAAAAACCCATTTAGATTTAATTACTTGTCGATTATTTGGCCTGTCCACCAACACCCAGGTTCCATTTCGGATAAGCGATTCGTATTCCTCTTTCATGGCACTGTACCACTCTTCCTGATGTTCATTGCTTTCCAGCTGTTTAACGTTTACAGGGTCAGCTCCAACGTTGTAGACTTCCTCTTCATCATTTGGTATTTGTGCTGTAGTAGTAGTTTCTGGATCAGTATTTTCAGCTTCCGCCTTAGGTGATTTCGCCAAGTGTACTTCTTGATTCGCTTCATCAGATGGTTGTTGTTTTAGGTCCTTAATATCCGGAACTTGACTTTTGGGTTGTTTAAAATCGAAAACATAGTAGTTTGGTAGAACTCCTTCACCATCATCAGTATGGTTGGACTCCTCTTCCACGAATCGTACATCTCTACTCCTGATGACTATACGGGTTCCAGGTTTCCAGAGCCGATATGTACCATGTTCACTGCTATATCCAACAACTACATGTTCATTGCTTTTCGATTCGAACTTACCGAGATTTCTTCCTTTGTCCAGTACATATGTCCTTGTACCTATACATCTGAATGATGACACGTCCGGTTTGTTACCAGTCCAAAGTTCCTCTGGAGTTACTTCGCCGTTCATTTTCGTGGGGCATCTATTGCGAATAAAGGCTGCCGTACAAATTAGTTCTGCCCACAACATGTCAGGTAGTTTTGCCTCCAATTTTAAGCATCTTGCCATTTCTAGTAGGGTCCGGTTGGCCCTCTCTGCTATGCCATTTTGTTGTGGCGTATAAGGGGCAGAAAACTCATGGTCGATTCCGTTTTGTTCCAAAAATTCATCAAATTTCGAATGTGTGTATTCCGTCCCATTATCTGTTCTTAGAGATTTGATTGATTGCCCTGTTTGCTTTTCCACGTATGCTTTAAATATTTTAAATTTGTCTAAAGCTTCGCTTTTCTTTTGCATGAAATACACAAAAATTCTTCGGGAATAATCATCGATGAATGTTATGAAGTATACTGCTTTGCTCAACGATGCAGTTCGCATGGGACCACACACATCGGAGTGGACCAATTCGAGTTTTCTTTTCGTTCTCTTATTTTCACTGACACTAAAAGGTTTTATACACTGCTTAGCACAAATACATGAAACACAACTGCTTTTATCGGATTTGAACTTCTTTGGTAGACCAGTCACCATTCCAGTTGACTGAAGTTGTTTTAGTGAGGTTATGTTTAAGTGGCCCATTCTCCGGTGCCACAAGTTCAGTGAGTTGTTGTTTTCATGTGTAGCTAGGACTCTATCACTTCTTGAGACTATATACAAACCACGACTTTTATCAGCTGTGAACAACAGTGTTCCAGTTTTATTATATATTTTAGCCTTATCGCCTTCGAATACTACCTTAACATCGCTACCTGCCGCTTTGCTTACCGAGATGAGATTTTCATTTAAATCGGGTATATAAAGTGTGTGAAACAATTTTATATCTTTTCCGACATTGTTAAGGTATGATGGTAGTAACGCCGTGCCGATTCCAGCAATTTTAACACGCTGACCATTAGCTAAAGTCACAAAGGCTTCTTTTGTCCACATTTCTAACTTCTCAAACAAGGATTTTGTCGAGCACATATGCGAAGTCGCTCCAGAATCAAGGCACCATGTGATATCGTCAGTAGACACTCTTAACGCAGACTCCTCTGTTATAACGAATCCATATTCTGGTCCTTCTGTGGTACTTGATTGTACAGTTTTTGCCTTTTCTTTATTTTGGTAGCAATCTTTAGCCATATGACCTCTATTGCCACACACGCGGCAGTTATATGGAAAAGAACTACCTTTTTTGTTGTTGTTCGATGTTTTCCTCGGTTTGTATTTTCCCTTTGTGTATAATGCTGTGCTCTGTTGTCCATTACCATCCTTCTTACGATCACTTACCTCTAAAAGTCTCGTGCACACGACATCGACCTCCGGGTACTTGCTTTGGGCGTCAAACGCCGCTTGGACATCTCTGTAATCTTCGGACAGTCCATCCAGAAGTACAACTACCAATAAATCCTTATCGAGAGTTGCGTCCATTTCCTGCAGTTTGCTGACGGTCGTTTTGAATTCACGGATGTACGCATCCATGCTCTGGTTTACTTCCATCTTCATGTTAATGAGATGCCTGAACTCTTCCGCCTTCTGCCTGGGTCCCTTGCGATCGTAGGTTTCACCTAGGAAGTTCCAAATTTCTTTGGATAGCCGTTTGTCTTTGACTAGAGACACGATATTTGGCTCTATCGCCAACAGCAACTCCGCCCTTGCATCCATGTCTTTGTCATCCCAATTTGGCTGCTCGCCTGCAACCTGCGGTCTAGGAATTGTTCCATGAACGTAGCCAGTAAGTCTTGCTTTATGAAGAATTGCTTCCATTTGTGGTTTCCAAGAAGAAAAATTTTCTCCATTGAAGAGTTGGATGCGGCCATGTATGTTCGTGCTCATTGTTGCAGGTTATGTTCTGTGGACTCGATGGAAAAATGAACAGGAAAATATTCTTGATTGAAATTTTTACAAAATATCAACTCCTTGATATTTAATGGGATGTTTGAAATACCCCGGGCCCATAACCTGTTAAAAGAAACGAGCGATTTAGTTTAAATTAATGGATTACTTTATTAAAGACTTCCTTGTCTGTTGAAGTATAATAGCAAAGAGAAAGATGTAAGAAGAAAGACAAAAGAGAAGAGGCAATTTATGAAGTTGACAGCTGTATAAATATGTATGTATGTACATTACTTTTCTTAAGCTATAAACACATTGCTTCTTAAGATATCAACATAAACGATGGTATTAAAGGACGAAATTGAATTAAAGTAATTATTCTTCCCCAGAACTCATTCATGACTAATATAACCATAAGCTACTCCAATATGAAAGGATATTTATATTACTTTGAGTATGGACACGACCATCATATGCTAACAAATCTGCAATGGACACTTACATATCAGTCTTGGTTTTCTGCACTTGGCAGTATAACGTATGTATGTATTTGCAATCCGATGCCCTTTATCAACAAGTCGGGACAAAAGTACATCTACTCTTGTATGAGTATTTCTACGATATAACTTCATCTTTAAAAACCGGGCATTTGTATCCATCTGGCTCTGTACAACGACAATATACACATCCTCGCTTTCAGTGTGAGTAATGGGCATTGGGTGTGCTACAGAGCTAGTGACAAACTACAAAAATGAACGGCAGCCATGGAAAAGTGGTTCGGAAGCATTCTCAATATCAGATGGTGATATCCTTACAGATATCAAACGGGTAAAAGCATTCTTGTGGCAGATTTATTATCTCATTACATGAGTCTCTCCAAGCCAATCACTAGGAAATTTTGAAGCACCATATACAAGAGCTTAAATCAGATTCTAATGGCAGCTTGCCGAACTCTTTGCTTGTATTCTTTCATAAAGCAACTCATATACCTACATGTACGTCTAGATTATTGATTTTGTTAAAAAGGGATTTTGAGACAAATTTGAAAATGTATGTTAAGCTACAAATTATGTCAGAGATTTAATAGGACACCTTATTTCCTACTTTCCAAACGAATAGTTATGTAGTTATTATAGCATTATAGGTGGTGTTTTATTCATTGCTATATAGCCAGCGCAGCGTTCAAGTGCGAATAAAACGATCAAACTCACTCAATATGTCAATTTCAATGTTGGCCATTATTATAGAAAATATCAAAACCAGATGTCAAAATATTTTTAATTCAAAAATTTAATGCATAGCGCCATTTTCATTTCAATAATTTAAAGTTCTATCACCAGCACAACTGTCGTTTTTTACTGACTTCTTTTTCGCCAGCAATTAAATTGTTGTTGTTTTGTCGAGGAAAATTTTCCTGCGCTAGCTATGCAGCAGTCAATAAAACACACCTTATATTGTTCGTTTTTGGCCTACACACTCCTTAAATGTTTGATAATCATGTACTCCTACATAAACAGGAGATCTAAGAAACTGTAGATACACGTTAAGCGGTTAAATCTTTGTATATAAAAAGGTTAAATAAATAAATATGTGGAAATATTTTGTCATTCGTCTAGATCCAGTTTTACGCAAAGCAATACTAAGTTTTCACCAAGTGATAATCCTGAATTTAAGTGGATTTACCATTAATATTTTTCAACTCTCGAAGGCAAATTTATTTCGTTAAAAAATTAATCTGGGGAAAAAGCGCTTCCATCCAGCTATAAATATTTTATTAAAGATATTAGCTACACTGCCGGTTTCAACGTCAACTCCCGAAAGAACTTTCTCCAGTCAGTAAAGAGAATAAAAACAATACAAAGAAGCATGACCAACGAAGTGAGATTATTAAAAATATGTCTATTTTAATAACAGTGTGATAAGCTTTGGATGTTTACTTATTTGCAGGATCGTTTGAATGGTTTGGCTGCTCTAGCTATTCATCGCGAAATACCTATACTAGCAGACGAGATTATAAATGTTTTATCTAAAAAGAACAGAAAACTGGATTTTATTTTGTGATTTATTTTTTAAATTAATATCATTTTACTTACTACAGTGCCTTGCATAAGTATAACCGCACCTGTTAAAATGCGTTTTGTAGAAAATTAAAATGGGAATGACACCCTACTATTTTTTATTGAATGGCATCACTAATCAAGTAAATTGAGAAGAAAAAAAGTTCCGTTAGTTTCTCTTCTGGTGGTTAAAAATTAAAACAGATTTTTTTTTATTGCAAAAGTATAACCGCTTTTTTATTTTTATCTGTTTTTTTTTTTATTTTAAGTACATTTTTTGGCTAAATTAGTAAAGGGCATTGCTGCCCCTATTTTCGACCAATCTAAAAATTGTTTTTGACATACTGTTGACAAGGTTATTTAATATGGAATCGTCTATACAGTTCAGTTCTACCACAATCGACTCTCGCAGCTCAGCAACACTGTATAATTGCCTATTATGGGCATAAATTTTGCGGGTCAAAATTTCCCAAAGATTTTCAACAGGGTTACAATCTGGAGAACGTGCCGGGAACACCATAAAATACATGTTATTCGATTCCTGACATCCCAAACTTTGACGACTAACGTGAATTGGGGCATTATCATGCTGGAAGACATGCCGAACTCGACGAAATCGTCTTAAGTAGGGTACCAAATTATCCTGAAGCACCTGGGTGCAAGCTGAACTGTTCATCTTTGCACAGGTGAAGGCAAGTGCAACCTTACCACGGTCGCAGAAGGCCCCCAAACCTTACAACTGCCAGCGCCAAAGTTCCTCTTGGAAAAAAACTTTTTTCCTTTCTCATATCGTGCCAATATCCGTTAAAACCACCTGACCCATCAAGATTAAACTTTTTTTCGCCACTGAAAATAATGTAAAATAATCTAAACTTATGGTTCCGTTCATGGTTTGCTGGGCAAATTCTTCCTTTTTTTTGTAGACTCTTGTCAAATTTGGAGCTGGCATCATTTTGCACCGAACAATCACTTTACTGCTTTTTAAGGCACGAAAAACCGTTGAAACCGAAATTTCTAAGCCCAATTCGTCACGAACGTCTGGCAAAGAATGCGCCGAATTGGATGCAGCATTTATTAAACGCCTCTTATCTCGACGTGTCAGCTTCTGCAGATGCCCGGGTCTTATTTTAGTCTCATAAGATTCTGGATCTTGTAAGAAATTTCGGACGACACGATCGGATCTTTAAATTTTCCTACCAATAGCCCTTAAGCTTAGGCCAGTTAACCGAAAAGCTTGAATTTTGACTTTCCGTATCGCTTAAATGTTTACCACGCGGCATTGTTTCTTGTCATTTCGAAGCACATAACTGAATGAAGCTTCAGAGAGGTTTGCATTGTGCGGTTATACTTTTGCAATATATAAAAATCTGTTTTTAATTTTTAAACACCAGAAGAGAAAATAATTCTCAATTTACTTGATTAGTGATGCCATTCAATAAAAAAATAGTAAAGTGTCATTCCCATTTTAATTTTCTACAAAACGCATTTTTACAGGTGCGGTTATACTTATGGAAGGCACTGTATATCAATATTTATTCTAGTTCATATTCAAATAATATATTATCTTTAAAAAATATAATTTTTTTATGGCATGATGAATTCAATGAAGTCTTGTTATTTGTTTTTTTTTTTTAATTATTAAAACTTTAAAAAAAATGAGCGAACTAGATCTATCCCCCCCCCCCATAGCGAAAATCTATCTACGCCACTGGTAAGCGGTAGTGCTAAACTCACATAATTCAGTCACGTATTGCTCAAAAACTGATGCGGTAATTTGGCCCCTGGTTAATTCTTCAGTAGATCAATTATTTTATAATTCAAATGATCTATATCCATATCGTGCTTAAGTATCTTGATGACTTTTCATAGTTTGACACAGATGAAACTTTCATTCTCTCACTTCCATTTTATTAAGAAAAATGAAACATCATTAGCATTTTGGCAGGTGCTGTCAAATATTAAACAAAGTCGTATACTGCACCAATCTATTGGAAAAAAATAAGCTGGTTCAGTAGTTCTTTTGGGTTTTCATATTTTTGTTTGTCAGCAAAATATAATGGCAATACAAACATCAGATAAATTTGTCAGTTTTATTTTTACAAAAAAATACATACATTCGCTCAATGAAACCAAAATTGCTAGAAACAAAACCAACAAATGCGAGAGTTCATCAGTCATCTAAACTTGGCATAAGACTACGTTTTTACCGACCACTAAGCCGTGATTTAGTGAGATTCGCCCTAAATCTTGTTCAAATCTCGTGATTTACCATACAAATTTAAAACTCCTGAAATGAATATTTACATAAATCAAATTTCAAAATAAATATCTTTGAAGAGGTGATTTTTTAAATCAAACATACTTTATTTTATGGAAATATTGACAAAAAAAAAATTATTCATATCCAACTCATTTAAGTTTGCGGGGAAGAAATAAAATAATGGTACTATGAGAAGAGTTAAGAGAACATTAAATTTTTAACAACTTTATTATGTAATAAATACATTTTTTGTTCAGAAATTATCTGTCCTCCTTACAAGTGCTTACAAGTTAGTCTTCCTTTTTCTGGCCAAGTGTAATTAAAAACGTCAAATTAATCACCTTTTTTTGTTGGAAACACTTCAAAATTAATTTTAAATCTCTTGCCTTAAGATTGATAAGTCGCTTTTCTTTTTTAAATCTGGACAGATTAGTAAGCCAATACTTACACTTGTACAACGTCAGTACCTAATTATAATTAACCAATTTCCATCTTCAGTTCCATTCGTGGCCTATAGGTGTTATTTGTGACTGTAAGCTTAACTTCCTTGAACATATTAGCAGTATTATCAACAGAGCTAATTCCACACTTGGGTTCGTCAAACGCTGATGCAAAGAATTTTCACCAAGTCCCTTTATATCACCTTTGTAAGATCCCTTATAGAATATGCCTCCCAGATCTGGTCACCATACCATCAAATTCATATTCAATTCGTAAAAATCACGATTTGCATTACGTGGCCTTTGTTGGGATGACCCATTCTCCTTACCTCCCCCTATGAAAATCGTCTTAAACTTATAAATGGGCAAACCTTATACCGACGCACGTCGTGTGGTGATAATGTAGAAATTATTTGTATACAGCAGCTCTTAACTGGTGGCATCGATTGTCCAGATATTTATGAAAAAATTAGGTGGAACGTAAGCCAGCGTCATTTAAGAACCATACCACTTTTATGTATTCTCTTCCATCGAAGTGAATACGGCCAGAATGAGCCGATGACTAGAATGCTTCGGAAAGCTAACAGCTCGCGATCCTAATCTCTCCAAATTCTCCCTTCTACGTGCTTTCCTAACTTAATCCTTAGTCTCTTATGTCCTTATTTCCTGGCTCCTTAGTTTTAATTTAGTCTTAAGATTTTAAGTAAGTCGCTTGCTTGTATTAAGCTTATAATAATAATAATAATATAATAGAAAGGCCCAGCCCAAAAATTATCAAGCGGATAAAGAGGGCCATAGTTAGACCTCTACCGAGATACGGTAACGTAGTTTGATGAAATGCATTAGACAAACTTACCAACCTTAAAATTATGACCAAGGTACAAAGAATAGCAAGTATTGGTATGACTGGGACAATGAGATCCACCTCGATAGTGAGTCTGGAAACTATACTCAATCTAAAGCCCCTAGATCTATTCATATAAGAATCGATAACCAAAAGCGCCTTTCGGCTTAGCCAAACTGGGAGCCAGAGACAAAGTATCATAAGTCATGCGGAGATTCTACAGAAATACGTAGGAAACAGGATATTTCCTGACTACATAACACTCAACTTAGACTTTTACAAGCCGTTCAAGACCACCTTTCTTCGCAGAGATGACTCTCAAATCAACGAGCGTGCGAGTCAATGATAGCAATATATCGTCACCCCAGAATTGGAGTGATACATATGCATTTTCCCCATATGTGAGTTAGGAATGATTTCATATTGACAAAAAGCAGATCTTTCTATTGGTGTAATTAAATCTCTCCTATATCAACTATTGCTAAAGATATCAGTGTTCCAAGTTATCTAAACGAAAGAATGATTAGTATTGGTGTGCCACATAAGCCCTTGTATTAGAAGGTCATAATTTTGAAATTTTCTGGTATTTGAATTCAAACTTCAAACGTCATTTTCTCGAAACTAGGATTTTGTCGTTTAGAACACTCCAATACTGGGGTGACGATATACTGACGGCTTCAAGGTGGAAACTAATTTAGGTGAAGGGTTCTTTTCAGAAACCCTTTACTAGCCATCTTATTCAGTCTTCTTGAATACATCAGTGTCTTTCAATCTGAGGTCCTGGTAGTGACTAAAGCTGCTAGATAAGTCTCAATGATGGCAATACCACAAGCTGATATCACCTTTTCCATTGATACGAGTAGTCAAACGGCACTAAAAGCGATTTCTGCCATTAAAATCAAATTATCGAAGCTTGCAACTTACTGTCGCGAAGAGCTAAGGGTTCTTGGTAAACAACACAACATTAGGCTCTGTTGGGTTCCTGGTCACGTCACAGTGGTATCCCAGGTAATGAAAACGCCGACGAGCTGGCAAGAATAGGATCATCACTTGATCTTAATCAGCAGACACAACAGTGCAGTTGCCTATTTCACAAATCATACATTACATACAATGTATGATTTTGACAGGTTTGATGTATCATTTCTGTTTCACAGAATTGTTGTATGACCACTGTCATACAACATTGTAATCGACTGGAATATTTCCAATGAAATTCTGTAATTTGATGTAATGTATGATAATCAATTTATTGTAATGATGTATGTAATGTATGTGATGTATGATCTGTGAAACAGGCCCCAGGTCTGACCCTGTAATTTTAAACAGGTAATCGAGAGCAAAGTGCTAGCTATAACAATCAGGAGATGGAACTCTCTCGATTCCTGTCTCATAACCAGAAATCTATGGCTTACGAGTAGTTTCAGCAAACAAAAGACCGACATTATCATCCAACTGAGTAAGAAGTCTCTTTCTCTTCTCGTGAGCATCATCACCACCGGTCACAACCAACTCGGTTACCACAAGAAAAAGATAAAACTCAGTATGGACGACTTATGCAGATGACGCGGTGACGAGGAAATTCATGAGGATACTCCTCACTACCTGTGCCACTGCCCTGCGCTATATCATCTGAGAAACAGGAACCTATGTACATATATAGACACTTCTTCAATAACTTGGATGACATTCTCTGACATTCCAAGCAAAAACATATTTAAATTTATTTAAAATACCAAATGGTTTGAAAATTCCTAATACTGCTGTTAAACGATGCAATATTAGAGTTATCGTTCTTTCTTCTTTGTGGTTTTCTTTATTTCTCGGGTATGTGCCATTTCTATTTGGCATTCGCTCAGTGTATTCGTTTTCAATAGAACAAACGTTAACTTTAAAAGCATCCATGCAACCGAAAGGAAGCCAAAAGAGAAATTAAGATTAAAAATCGCTTTCGTATAAAAGCAGTGCAAGCACTATCAACCAGTCACCTACGAGGCTGGAAATCGCTCTTTAACCACAGTCAAAAATCATAAAAAGAGTCACATACGATATTGATAATACGTACGACTGAAGGATGTATGTATGTTAGGGTGTGTCACTTTTGTATGGCCGCAAAAAAGTACTCTTATTTTTAAATGTAATAGTACTCAAAAGTTGTATTAGGGTCTGAGGTTTAAGAACATGTAAAAAAAAATAAGATATCGTTCGTCTTTGGCTCGCTCAAATCGGCTGAAGTTGAAAAAAAAATTTAATTTACAGTAATTTTTTTTTTTTTACGTATACTAAAAAAAAAACTAAACAAAATACAGAAAGAATTTTTGTCTTTACAAAAAGATATACCATGATTTTTAAGAATTTTTTTTGTAAAAAAAAAAAAGATTTCACATAAGAAAATGAATTTTCTTCCTTCTTTTATTATTTCATAGCTTCTTTATCAAGGGTTTAATTTAAGCAAATATAAGCTTAAAAGTGTTTCCTTGCAATTATCTTTGACTTGGAAGCCTTAAAATATTTTATATAATTTTTTTGTATCCACACGGTGCAATTTAAAACAACACATTATTTCAAAAATCTCGAAAAATCAAAATTTTTTGGATTTCATCCTATTTTTGAGCGAAAGATATTAATTAAAATGAAAATTGTAAAAGCAGGATTTAATTTTGATAAGCAATGCAAATTTTAAAAGCTATTACATTTGAAAATACGATAGTGAAACACTTTGACACACCCTAATGTACGTGTATCTACGTGTTGCTTCCAATTCCAGTGGTTCTCTCCCCATTTCTTTATCAAATTGTGCCTCTTAAAGATGGAAGTGTATAGCACATGTGTGTTAAAATAAACTGTTTTTCGACATTCAATGTATTTATTATTTACCCTTATTGCAGTAGGCGTTTTATTTGAATGACAATTGTCACCTTTTATGAAGGTTTTTATAATACAAACTCTATATACTACTGAAATAAATCAGCCAAGTAGAAGACTTAGCACTATTATTGGACTTGTTGAATTATTGATTCAAATTAGCTTTTTTGGCCTTTAGTCCACAAAAATTGGCGTTTCGTCCGGGTGATCTCACATGGACTCATCAGTTGACTTGTGAGGACCTTGTCAATACGCAATTTTTGTTAAGTTCAGTTCATCTTACATGAATTTTTTGACAAAAATCCAATGTGAACTATATCCAACAAAGATTAGGATTGTAATCATTAATGTTGGAATTTTTTTTTTTGCCCGTGGCAAAAGTCAAGTCACTTTCTTGGCGTTTAAAGGACTATTCACATGAGGGCGACCAACCACCAACGAATAAAAAAACAAATGGGATTTAAAACATGTATTGTTCCTATAAATAGACTTTAAGGCCGCCTATGATAGCATAGCCAGGGTAGAACTTTACAAAGCCATGAGAGAGTTCGGCATCCCAAATAAATTGACACGACTATGTAGGTTGACCATGACCAACGTAACAAGCCAAGTAAAAATAGCCGGATTGCTATCCAGACCAATCAACATCTTTAATGGACTCCAACAAGGGGACGGTTTGGCCTGCCTCCTCTTCAACCTGGCGTTGGAAAAAGCAATCCGTGACTCTGGCACGGCAACAAGAGGGACCATCGTCAACAGGTCCAGCCAGTTACTGGCTTACGCAGACGACATCGACATCATCGGAAGAACCGAACAAGCTGTACACGATTCCTTCATCCAGATCGAGCAGGCGGCACAAAATCTGGGGCTGCACATTAGTGAAGGTAAAACAAAGTACATGGTGGCGTCGAATGCGAGAGGAACAGTTGGTCAAACAATCAAGGTAGCGGAGCACGAATTTGAAGTGGTGCAATCCTTTAAATACCTTGGGTCAATAGTAGCAGCCGATAACAATATAGAAGAAGAAATACGCGGGCGGCTTCTCAAATCCAACAGAGCCTACTACAGTCTGTCAAAGCTCTTCAAATCCAGAAATCTCACCATAACTTCAAAACTGCTGCTGTACAGGACCATGGTCCTGCCAGTACTCACATATGGATCCGAGACTTGGGTGCTTAGCAAAAGGCACTCCGACCTCTTAGCTGCGTTCGAGAGAAAAGTCTTAAGGAGAATTGTTGGCCCCATATGTGAGGAAGGACGATTCCGGAGACGGTCCAATCATGAACTGTACGCAATCTACCTAGAAGAAGATATCGTGACAAAAATTAAGCTCGGTAGACTCCGGTGGGCAGGGCACCTAGCTCGCATGAGCAAAGAGGAACCTGCTCGGAAAGTTCTTTGTGGTACATTCTATGGTAGACGGCAGCATGGTAGACCATGCTTGCGCTGGAGAGATGGCGTAGACCAGGACGCCCGAAGCCTTGGGGTGCGCAACTGGATGGCGTCGGCTAGAGACCGGGATAGGTGGAGAGACTTGTTGAAAGAGGCCAGGACCGGAACCCGGTTGTCGAGCCGATGATGATGATGATTGTACCTATAAGCCTAAATTGTTCAAAAAACTTTACAAAAAGGTAGAGATCTAGTTTGAATAAAATAATATATTAAAATTTGCGTTGTAATAGCTAAAATGAGAGAAATTTGAAAATTAGTTGTCGCGAATTGCAATATGATTGCTACGAACTGTCAAACACTATTCGCGTTCCAGTAAACGTTCTGAGTAAACGCCCTTCGCGAATCGCGACGAATAAAAAAAATGCTTGTGAACGAAATGTCAAAATGGGCGAATGTTCGTTCGTTCGTCGGTCGGTGGTCGCTCTCATGTGAACCAATCACATGAATAAGAGTCCGCGAATGTTCGTTCGTTCGTCGGTCGGTGGTCGCTCTCATGTGAACCAATCACATGAATAAGAGTCCGTATTACGTTGCTTAAACGCTATTAATTTCATTCCACATAAGCAGCTGATAATGACAGATTGATATTTAAAAGAAATCAATTCTCTTAAATTCAAATAAAATTTCCTTTGAAGTGTAATTTTAAAAAGAGCACAAATGAATGTTGGATTGTTTATTTTATTAAATAACACTGCTAATGTGAGCACTGAATAAGGTAGGGTGGAGGAGAGTAATAAAATTAGTTTATTGAGAACAAGGAGAAAAATAAGAACGAAATTAAATCAATTGAATTTACCAGATACAAAGTAAGTACATACATTGAAGGATAATTTTTTGAATAAACCAATATACAAATTTTTATATTTCCATATTTGTACCGTTCTTTAAGTTGAAAAAATACGCGTTTTTTTACCTGTTGCATGAACTGCAAGATAAAATTCCGAAAAGACAAATCATATTATCGGTACCACTAATTTTAAAGCTTGCAGCTACATTAAGGTTTTTTGCTGAAGGCAGTTACCAAAAGGGTGTACTGTACGCAATGACTTTAATTTGGGTATTGCACAACCAACGATTAGCAATTAGCATCTTTCTTAAAGAGAGATGCTTTATAAAATGGAAGTCCACATTTGCCCTTGTTGCTTGTTGGATACATTCTCATTATTCAGATAAAGAAAACAGAGAAGCTAAAGCGTTTTTTTTTTTAATGAAAAGGCTAGGATTCCGAGAATAATTGGATGTATAGACGGCAGCCACATAAAAATTCAAGCACCAAAAAAAGACGAACAACATCTGTACTACAACAGGAAAGGTTTTTTTTTAGTTTAAATACTACATATTTATCGCTTATAAGAAACACGCTTATAAGAAAAACACTGATAAAAGAAACATTTCTTCAACCACGAACTTTCTTTTTTCAATGTAAAGTTGGTTGGATTTAAGAAACTTTCAAAAAAATCACGAAACTCAAAAAACTTGAACAGACCTTTGAGAAAAATTCAAAGCAACCTAGGTATGCAAATGTAATTTCAATTCGACATTTGAAGAGAATTTTAGTTCAGTGTTCAGTGTTAATAAATAAATTCTTTATACAAATTAGTTTTTTTGGCCTTTAGTCCACAAAAATTGGCGTTTCGTCAACTGATGAGTCCATGTGAGATCGCCGGGACGAAACGCCAATTTTTGTGGACTAAAGGGCAAAAAAGCTAATTTGAATCAATAATTCAACAAGTCCATTAATAGTGCTAAGTCTTCTACTTGGCTGATTTATTTCAGTAGTATATAGAATTCGTATTATAAAAACGTTCATATAAATTCTTTATAGCTATACAAATTTCTTTAAAATTAAAAGAAATGTACTGACAATTTTAAATATTTAATAATATATATTTAAGGATAAAAATGTTTTGTATACAATATTATTTTAAAATCACAGAAACTCATATATGAAAATTTTGATCGAAATCGGTAGACTCAGAAATGAGAAAGTAGAAAATCAAAATAAGGATCTATGACAGGTACCGTTTTTTTTTTACAAAAATGCGGACTGCATCTGAACATGATTTTTTTTTTATAAAAACCATTAGAACCGTCTTCGAAATAAATATGATATTTCATAATGGTAGGAAACGAGCAAAAAGAAAAAAACATTTCAATTTCTCATTTAGGCTGCAGGTTGAGGTACACACCTGCAGACAGACGGAATCTCTACTTTTTCGTGTTGTAATATCAATTGATACAAATCTTGAGTTCTAATTTTTCAAAAACCAAGTACAGAGTTATTTTAAAATGTGCTTCGATTTTTCTCAATTTACTTCACTTTTTTCTCCAAATCTACTTCGACTTTTTTTCCGGAAGTGGTAACGCTGCTGGGTATATTTGTATAAGAAACTTGTTTCTTATATCCGTATAAGAAACTTGTTTCTCATATCCGTTCTATGAATATAAGAAACACTCGGTTATAAGAAACAAATCTTGTGCAATTTTTGAGTTTCTTATAAGCGTTATGTACTGTAGTTTGTATGTTATTATTGCATTTTAAAGAACATTTTTTTCTACATTCCTACAGCTCCAATTTAAGGTGTGTGATCACAAAATGCGGATTTTATTATTTAATGATTACTGACTAAAATTTGATGGGTTTTCTGGTCAAGTTTTTAAAACCTTTCGAATTGGGCATAAAAAAAACTTGCCAAGTAAGCCCATCAAATTTTAGTCAGTAATCATTAAATAATAAAATTTCTCTATTACATTGTAGCTGTTTCAATATTATTCTACTTTAAATATTCGGTATTAAACCTTCATGAAGTAAGAACTTGGCGTACTTTTCTCTCTCTCAGTACTTTTCACGGCTGACTTGTTACGCAAAGGTTTTTGTATAGAAGAACTTGGGTCTTTTTTAACATTTATGTTTTTGGTCTGATCTCACTCCTTTTTGCAAAGATTTTAATATTTTGCCATGTCAAACTCTCGAAAGATACGGAATCATAGAATGGTGGACTCTACCTACTAAAATCAACTTAGTTTATAGATTCGTATTTCTTTTGGTATATTTTCTTTTTGTTAATGGTTGTTTTGATTTGCGCTTCAATTGTTTCTTCTTGTCCTGGAAAGATACCTTACACTAATACCTTAATTATAAATACTAATACCTATGTACATCCGCTCAAAGTCATAAAAAAGCAATAATTGTTGAGGATGCGATGATGTTTTTGTTGCAATTTTAAATCCTTTCTTAAATGAAGATAGCACACCAATTAATAGCCTAATTAGTGGTTTGGTTATAGTTCACAATACAGTTAAGAGTTTTTTTTATGTAAACTCATAATTTTTTCAAGTATGCAAATGTTTTATTTTTTCATTCATGTTAACATAACATAGATTACCAAATACAGCACTCTAGTTCTAAGAAAGGTCATGAATTTACAAGCTGCATGTATAGTTAAAAAATGGCAAAATGACAATAAAAAGACACTTCGAATGAAAAATCTTAGATTTTCTATTTTTCGTTTCGAATGTACATTAAGCTATACCGCTCTAGCAAATTTCATCATTCTACAGCAATCGGAAGTGCTTTATATAAAATAAACATTTTCTCAGAAAGTGGGCGGATACCACGCCCCCTGATGAAAACCTCAATTTTTATTTTTGGTCCTTTATATGCAATTTGAGCCCTACCGTTCTACCAAATTTCATTGTTCTACTGCAATCGAAAGTGTGCCATATATAACTTGCATCAGTTCTGAGGAAGTGGGCGGATAGCACGCCTCCTGAATGGAAAACCTCAATTTTTATTTTTGGTCCTTTATATGCGATTTGAGGCCTACCGTTCTACCAAATTTCATTGTTCTACGACAATTGGAAGTGTGCCATAAATAATTTACATCAGTTCTGAGGAATTGGGCGGATACCACGCCTCCTGAATGGAAAACCTCAATTTTTATTTTTGGTCTTTTCTATACAATTTAGGGCCTACCGTTTTACCAAATTCCATCGTTTTACAGCAGTCGGAAGTGCTCCATTTAACCAACACCAATTCGGAGAAAGTGGGCGTATACCACGCCCCCTGAATGGAAAACCTCAAATTTTCTCTATAATTTTGATCTGTCAGTCAGTTACGGTTTTTGTGATTTTTGAGGCCTTATATCTCAGGAACCGCTTAAGCTAGAAATTTGAAATTTGGTCAGGTGCCTGTGCTGACTAGCTTAAGAAATGTTCGCAATTTTAAGTTTCTGACTTCATTGGTACTGAAGATAGGGAGGGGTCAAAAATCGCCTGAGTTTGTTCCTGTAAAAAGGGTGTAGTGCCAGAACTTGGCTGGGCACTACCGTGCCCTTTGATGTAGAAAGAACGATTGACTTCGGCGTTCTTAAGAACCGCTTTAGATATCTCTTCGGTGCTAGACTATTACACTACACCCCTCAAAAATCGATCCAAATTGTAAGTGTGTTTTCTGCTCTTCACAATATTTGCATTCATTATAAAACACCAGAAATGATGTTCGTCCTTAAGTGAGCCCACTTCATGACAAACATTATTTTTAAAAAAGAAAAGGTCACAAAGAAAGGAAACATTTATAAAACATCAGAGCCTTCAATTGATCAACTCATATTTTAGAGAATATATCAGATGATGCTACAAACGTTGAAAATGTTCTCGAATACAATAAGATAGCTCCTAATATAAGAAACCAGTTATTACAATCATAAATACATTTCGATATAATAAATAAATATTTTTATTCAAATTTTGTTTTAATTCATAAACATAAACAAGATTTAAAAAAAAAAAGTAAAAAAGGCGAATTAAGTAAGATCAGGTAAGGTAAGTTTTTATATCAATTTAGGATTTGTCTAATTTTCACTTCTTTTCCAGGAGATACAGTTTTTCTATTTCAGTTAATCTCATTTCGTTTTCTTTCATTTTCTGCTGTTCATTCTGCTTCATCTTAATTTTGTACAATTTTAATGTATCCTCTTCTAATTAAAATCGCTTCCTATCATACCGTTCACTGTCTTTAAGATGGTTTTCAATATTTTTTAAAGCCACCTTGACTTCAATATACAAAGCCTCTTGAACTTTGGTCTGCTTTTCCAACGTTTCACCCAAACCCAATCCAGTCCAGTTGTGTTGCCTTAAAATCCTTCACTGTTAAAATGTTGTTCTTCCGTTGTGCCTTCCATTTGAGCAGCAGTGTCGTGTCAGTCTCAATAATCAATACCTCTGTTGATGTGACAGGTGGTGATGTGTAAGATGTTGGAGGAATCTCAATGGTGGTGGGGATGTTCATCGTCATCAATGAAGGATTTGGTCTACAACCCCCAAATACCTACATACATTTCCCTCCGGGTCAACAACGTTATTCAATTAAAGTAAATCGGAAATAATTGCATCTATCTCTCGGTTCTAACCGTTGGTTGGTCCCAAGAAATTGAGGATATTTTTAAATAATTCCCACTTATTTTTTTTTGTCCTCCATTTGCTAGTCGTCTTTCACAAACTTTGTCGCCAGCGAAGGATGGAATTCCATTAGCTCTAAGAGGTGTTTCATCTGGTCTGGGTTCGTTATACAATATTTGTGTCTAAATGTTTAAGAACTCGTTATGATTTTCTTAAGTGTATATTGGAAGAATCTTATAGAAGGTTTGTTCCATTTAAAAAGAAAGTAATGTGTCACAAGCCGGTTTGGTTCAACATTTCAGGAAGCTTAAAAGTAAACTTAATAAACTTTTAACAGAAAAAATTTAAATAATCTTAGATTGCAGGAATATTTGAGTTTTAGGAGGGAATATGAAACTTTAAAAAAGTTCTCCTATCAACAATATTTATAGATCATTGAAAGAAACATTAAGAATAATTCTAAAGCCTTTTGGTATTTCCTAAACATCAGCAAAATAACGTCTTTTTGTCTACCGGCTAATATCATAAATAATAATATGTTTTTTCGGAGTTTTGTTTTTCAATCAAATTTGGTTCATCACAATTCATTGGATATGAAAGTATAAATTCATTAGCAGAAATTGGCGAGTTGTTGAACTAGTTATAGACCCATTTCAAAACTGCAATATACCCAAAGTTTTTGAAGCCATTGTTTAAAACAAACTTTATAAATCAGTAAAAACACTGCATGGCAACAAAGGTATGATTGTTCCATTTTTGGCCAGTTCGTCAACGTTATACAATTAACAAGTACCTGTGAGACAGAATCAAGAGATTTAATGGATATCCGAGGACTTCCGGATACCTTTCATTGATATCACGTTTTTTTTACTCCAATATCGAACTTCTTAAGACGCCAAAAGTTCCACCTTAAACACGCTAGTACAGCGATTGGGAAGACTAAAAGAGGGACTTAAATTTAGGAGTTTACACCTCCACCAGCCCCAAAAAAGTATTTCTCTGAGCAAAACTTTCTCAACGCCAATTTTTTTTTCTTGCATGACGTGTTTTAATCAAAACTCCAAATGTCAACTCCTCGTCAGGTTACCCTACTCTTAATTATTTATTACCTCATATAATACATGATTTAACCTTTAAAATATAGAGAAACTAAAATTATTTGCAATTGTTCACATTTCGACCACGTAATCGATTATTTGGTGTAAGTAAAAGTTTCAACATATTCAACTCGTGCATGGTAATTCACTAGAATCCTTTCGTTAGTAAGTGATATGGTAAAGTGCTTCTGATTTTATATCAATGAGCGAAACATTAACACAAAATTATTATCTCTGGCTTATACCATAGGACTTCGATTGAATGCACGATTTGTTGTGAAATGCACACTGAGGTAACCTTTGAATCCGAGTTGGTAGCAAAATAGCACACTCGGAAATTACAGGAGCGGGCAAATTACAGAGGAAACTATGGTGTCGAATTGATTGGAATTTTATTTGGCCTATTGTAGGTAATTTTGACGGGCTACGATAATATTGAAGATAAATTTTCAAGGTTTATTTGAAACCGAAGTTAGCAGAAAATGTTTTTCTATTTATACTTGGATACATCTGTTCTAAATCATTCCCTCTAAAACGCGGCTTTTATAAACTCCTTGTTTTTGTTTTTTAGGGTTTGATTAAAAATCAGTGTTAACAATACAAAACTTTTATTTATAATTTGTCCTCAGTTTTCTTAGAAATTAACCAATCAGGGACATCAAGAAGACAGATTTCTATTAAATTCTTAACACAATTAATAATGAAGTTTATATCATGAATTCTATATTAACCGCATCTTCAATATTGTGTCGTTAAGGCCTAGAGAAAATGAAAGGAAAAATTCATCAATTTGAAAAAAATTATTTAAATGGTTATAAGTTATAACCCTGGCATATAAAAAATCTAAAAAACCTTTTTCTTAACACTCATAATAACAATGGCTGAAAAATAAAAACAGACATACTTTTAATTTAAAATTACGACGCATGGTTATATAGGTTAGGTACATTCAAAATTGTATTGTATGTACCTAGGTACATATCTCTTAGAAATTTGACTAAGAGCCGATTTTTCAATCATCAGTTAATTAATCTGTTAACTGTCTGAACTGACATTGAATTTTTCAATCAAGAAAACAAAACTTATGTAGTTAATTATTCTTAAGAATAACAGAATAAAATATGTCAGACTGAAAATTATTCAATCTAAAATGTCAGTTTTAATCGAATTTACGGTTATATTTGTTTTCTCATCGTTTAAATTAAAAAAAAGTGCATTCGTTATGGAAAATAAAACCAACAACAAAAAACGAGATATGTAGATCGGTAAATTTTGCTATGTCTGAAACGCGGTGTTTGGTAGATATTGGGGCAAAATTTTAAACAACCTATGTATTTTAGAGGCTTAGCATTTTACTAGTTAGCAATTTGTTAAACTTTTAGTAAATTACTAGCTCTTCGAAAATTTTAAACCTTTTTTTTTAGTTTTACTAACAAGTAAATTACTAATTTCCTTTTATTAAAAAAGGTGCATCTGAACACATCCAAACAATGACAGGTCGTGAAAATATACAAAGCAAACAAAACCAAATCTGAGGAAAGGACCTATTAATTTGATTTGTCAGAAGTCAAAGTGACAACCTACAATTTCTCCCAAACAAGTGTAATGTATACTCGTAACTAATACTTGTAATTCTGCTGAAATTGGAAGCCCACAGCATGTAATTTGGTCTTGGATTTTCAGGTTTACAACCAAGAAACGAACTATTGTCTTGTCTTGTCAATCTTATACCTGGAGTAAAATTCTCCAGCGTCCAACTCTTCAAAAGGATTTGCTGGGGACTTAAAACATCGCACTTTTCTGCACAAAGCTGAGTCTTCGAACATATCGAAATCTTCGTCTTCCAAAACATTTTATATTATTTTATTTACAAAAATTTTAAACGATTTAGTAATATGTTAAAGTCATTTTAGTAAATTACTAAGGATTTTGCTAATTTTAAACGATTTTAATATAATTACTATCTCCTAACATTTTACTAAAGTTAAAATCACAACTTTTAACTTTTAATAATTTGCTAGATCCATATGACTTCTGTCATTGTAAAAACATTCTTGGCAATTTAATTTGAAAGAGTATGATTAGGGTATAAGTATGATAATACCTAACAGTTTGCTAACTTTATAGTAGTTCACTAACTCATTCTTAATTTTAAACATTTTCTAACTAGTTTCGTACTAAAAGAATTTTCTTAATAAATTGCTTCTGAACACACCTAAAACAATGACATTTCGTGTAAAAAAGTAAGTAAACGAACCTTTTTTGATGTTTGTAAATGTCAAAGACTCATATGGAGCTAGCACGATACTAAATAAAACGCACGACTAGGTCGCACGAACTTGCTCCTTTGTAATAGACTAGGAATTTTATTAGAAAAAACTGTTCAAAAGGATAAAATTATCATCATTTTTTAAATTCTTTTAGTAATAAGAAACAAAAACAGAATGCTATGCAAATATGAATTTATGCAAGAGCAAAAATTATAAGTCGTTGTAGTTGTTTCTTAATAAAATAAGGTTTTATATATAAAATGTTTAAAATATTTAAAAAAAAAATTGGTACGTCAACTTTAGGTTTTTATTATTGTACGAATGAAAATTAAATTTCTAAAAAAATATTGTCCCATTTTTGAGATATCGAATTTTCCAAAAACAAATAATTTTTTCTTAAAAGTTTTGAAATGCAATGTTTCTCAAAGTTCTTAGAAGCGTCTCTATAAAAAAAAATTATTAAAATCCGTTATGTCGATAATGAGACTTAAAGGTAAAAAACGACTTAAAGGTTATATGCAATGATTGTAAAATTTGTTTTCACGGTTCATGTGTCAATATTAAAGCGTGTGATATCGATTATATGTTATCAAATGGCATAGCTCATAGATGCATAAAATGTTCAGCTTTGCGACGTGTATCAATGGCACATTCTCCACCTTTACCATCATCACCATCAAAATCGGAACGGAATGTGAATGCAAAGCGTAGTGAAAAAACAACAACAAATTCTAATGCTAATGCAAAATGAAAGCTGGTTTTTGTGGTTTTATTTACAATTGGTTAGAGTATTACCTTAAAGATCGCTCACAATTCGTCAAAATTGGCAATACAAAAAGTCATACAAAGATAAGCAATCTCGGTGTACCCCAAGGGTCTGTTTTTGGCCCCATTTTGTTTCTAATCTATATAAACTCCTTATTTTGTCTTCCTTTTGTTGGCAAGATTCTAGCGTTTGCGGATGACCTTGGAATTGCATACTGTTCAACCAGTCGTTTAAACTTAATAGCGGATTTAAATCATGATGTTTTTTACTTGCGACTTATAGGTACTATAAGGCAAGTTATGCATTCGTAAAAAAAATCGAACTCGAGATTTTGATCAAAGTTGACATTACGATGATAGCGAAGACGAAAAAAGTGGGTCTGGCAATTCTGTCTGTCTGTCTGTCTGTCTGTCTGTTCGATTACAGCTAAACGGCTCGGCCGATTTTCTTCAAACTTGGTAGATATGGGTTTTGATTTTTTACCCCCGGATCTTTTTTGATTTGATTTTTTATGACCAAAAATAACGGTACCTGCCATACGATTTTTTTCCGAAATTTTATAAATATTTTTTTTTCTCAAAAACTGTCCCTGCGATTTTCTTAAAAAAAATTCAAAAAATTTTATTTAGTTAAACCTAGATAATGGTCGAAAAAAATTTTCAAAAAAAGAGTGGTTTTGGTACCCCCCTTGGGACCATTTTTTTTGTTTTTGATTTTCTCAAAAACGGTATAACCGATTTGGATCATTTTTTTTATGCTAAAGCTTCCCAGCAGTTTGAATATTATTGTGTATTCAAATTTTCCAAAACAATTTTTTTGGATTTTTAAAAAAAGTTTCAAAATTTTTTTTGAAAACTCAATATTTCGAAAACCCCATGCTCGATTTTTTCAAAACTTGATAAATAAAAGTTTCGAAAAATAATCTACAAGATATAAGAAAAATAAATTAATTTTACCTAAAAATAACGGTACCTTCCATACAAATGTTAAAAAATGGTTTTCGAAAATCGTATTTTTCTCGAAAACGGTTCCGAGAATTTCGCTTTAATTTTTTTTCTTTCTATTATTTTTTAATACCTGTAATTTAATAAAAAAAAATTTGAAAACAAGATATTACTGAGTGTACCTACCATAGAACGATTTTTTAAAATTTTGAATTTCTCATTATTAGCATAACGGATTTTAATGAAATTTCGTACAGGGAAGCTTCTAAAAAGTTTAAAAAACATTGCATTTCAAAACTTTAAGAAAAATATTTTTTTGAATTTTGAAAAAAAAAATCAATTTTTTGTTTTTTGAAAATTCAATTACTCGAAAATGGCTCCATACTTTTTTTGTAAATTTAATTTTTATTCATACAATAATAAAAACTTCAAATTGGCGTACCAACATTTATTCTTAAAAATGTTTTAAAATTTTCTTATATAAAACCTTATTTTTTAAGAAACCACTACAAAGACTTATAATTTTTGTTCTTGCATAAATCTATATTTGCTTGAATCACATGGCATCCTATTCTTACCTTTAACTACTAAAAAAATTTTTTTTAGTCATTTAAAAAATGAATTTTATGCTTATGAACAGTTTCTCTAATAACATTCATTTTTGAAATTCTTAGTCTTTTACATAGGAGCAAGTTCGTGCGACCCAGTCGTGCATTTTATTTATTAAGATGCTGGTTCGCAGATCACCGACTCATTGTAAGTAACAAAACCAAAGTCATGTTTTTCATTCTTTCTGGTCATAAATCTCCAGATTTAGACATTATATTTCATTCTTTTGACTGCACCAGTCACATTTTACCAAGTAGTAGAAGTTTATTACTAATTAGCCAATTATTTGACGGCAATGCCAAATGCCATAGCTGGGCACCGTTAATCAAAAAGTTAACTTCGTTAATCGTTAATCCGTTACTAAAAAAGTTAGCTTCGTTAAACGTTAAAGCGTTAAATTTCGGAAGAATTAACGCAAGTTAACGTTAATCGTTAATCCGTTAACATATGATAAAAATTGCATTTTTTTTATTTTTTTACTCTGTCGTCCACTAGGCGATCAACGCACAAATTTCGAATTCAACGCATACAACTCTAATATACGGTGCCTTCAATTATGTTCAACCAACGGGTTGGATCTAGTTGTTGGCCGTTGCTCAACGAATTGCGCAACAAGTGTACGGGTAGTGTACGAGCTCGTGTTGCTCCTTGAAAATGTTCGATCAACACGTTGAGCAACATTTTCAAGATAATGTGTTGCACATTATTTGTTCAACGCGTTGATCAACTTTTTAATTTTCCTTGGGATTTCTTGACGTAATATTGTGTTGCGTTGCGTTGGTTGCAGTAAAATGTGCCTACGTGATTGATGAACTATTGCGTTGCCATGAACTTGTTGTTGTTGTTGCAACTTGCAAACTGTAGTTTATTTTGGTTTTTCGTCATGAAAGGTGATACAAAAAAAGAGTGGACCACGGAATTAATTTTGCAGTTGATTTCAGCAATTGAGCAAGAGCCCAATATATGGGACATTAAGAGCCCCTCTTATAAAAATCGAGATACAAGGGAATTGGCTTGGTCTCAAATTTCCTCGAAAATGCAATTGCCTAATGTACCGAACTTAAGTCAAAATTATTTCAGGTTTGACGTTTTAGTTTTTTGTTTATCGTGGTGCGTTCAACGCGTTACCCAACGAGTGATCCTTGGTTAAGTGTACGAAGGTATCAACTCGTTCATCAACTGGTTGAGCAACAATATCGAAAACGCAGTTGATCAACTCGAAAAAAAAAATTTTCAAAATCGAACAAGTTTATCAACCAGTGTACGAGGTTATTCAACATTCGAGTTAGTTGGTCAACTAGGTGTACGCAGCTATTCAACACTGGAATAAGTTTTGAGAGTTGATCAACTAGGTGTGCGGGGTTAATCAACATATGGGAAAGTTGGTCAATTATGTGTACGGGGTTCCAAACGCATTTTGTTCAACTTTAGTTGCTCAACGTGAATTACGTAAGTTGCTGCACTAGTGTAAGAGGCTGTAAATTCGTTTATCCAACGAAAGAGTTGAATAAAAAGTTGAACGAAGTTGGTTGAACTTATCGCGCACATAGTGGACGACCGGCATAATGAAATGATCAAACGAAACGAATCTATTCGCAGTTTTCTCAGTCGCACGGGCCGTCAAAATATAATACGTACCTATAGCTGTTTTTGTTTCACCCGCGGCATGCGCCGCACGGCACTTGTCTCATACTTGTCTGAAGCTGTTTTTCGCGCCGCGCGGTAAATAGTAGGCATTGGATTAACGATTAACGGACTTAACGTGGATTAACGGATTTAACGTGTCCGTTAACATTTTTAAAAGTTAACTTAAAAGTTAATCCGTTAATCAAAATTTTAACTTCGTTAATTAACGATTAACGGATTAACGAGTTAATGCCCAGCTATGCCAAATGCTCCGTTAACTGTTTTAAAATAGAATCTGTTGTTAACTTTAGATACCTTGGTGTGACTATAGATCATAATTTGAACTGGTCCACGCATATTCAGAACTTCAGAAAATTTCTTCTCTCTGCCACGTGTTGCTTGTTCCGAGTCGGAAAACATTGCTCCTTAAATATGTTAAAAACATTGTACTACGGTATATTTCAGTCGAAATTACAATATGGAATATGCTGTTGGGGCGGAGCTTACCTTAGTAGGCTTCAACCGATTTTAGTAGATAATTCAAAAGTCAGCTATAAGAAAAATTTTCAAGACTAATCGGTTAGAACATACTATAAATTTATTTAGAGCTGCACATATTCTTCCTGTTCGTCAATTATACTACTTTAAGGTACTAAACATTTTTTTTTTGAGAGGTGGTTACCTACAAAGTCCAATTTCAGATGGACGAAACCTTCGAAGCAACGCTAGGCTTTACGTTAATATCCCATGTTTCGCACTACCTCCTTGAGAAACTTTTACTCCATTGTTTCATGTAAGCTTTTTAATGCGCTTCCCTCAGAAATACGAATGGAAAGAAGTTTATCCATTTTCATTAAAAAAAATAAGACTTTGGCTTCTTGATTTTGAACACGGAGAAATCGAAAATCTGCTACGCTATATAATTTAAAAAAAATTATAATAAGAAGTAATTTGTAGATATGCAAGTACTCAAAAGTTTTTTTTTTTTTGATCCGAGTTAAAATTAAAATTAAAAAAAAAAAAAAAATATAATTCTTTTTTAATGATGTCTAATTTTTATAAAATGTCATGTTTTTTAGCCTCATAAAAATTGTTTTCTTAAAATTTGTTTTTTCTTTCACGTAATGTTAAATTTCTTTAATTACTTGTGCACCCTACACTAATGTAATTTTTTCTTATAAAGTGGCATCATCTCAATTATTCATTAATATAAAAGATGTCACTAACTGTTCTCTGTATTATTTATATATTTATATTGAATTGTTAAGTTACTAACATATACTGAGAATAAAGAATATATTGAATTGAATATTGAATTGAGAAATTCAAAATTTTAAAAAATCGTTCTATGGTAGGTACAGTCAGTAATGTTTTGTTTTCAAAATTTTTTGTATTAAATTATAGATCTTAAAAATTAATAGAAAGACTAAAAATTTAAGCAAAATTCTCGGAACCGTTTTCGAGAAAAATTCGATTTTCGAAAACCATTTTTTAAGATTTGTATGGAGGGTACCGTTATTATTAGGTAAAATAAATTTTGTTTTCTCATATCTTGTAGATTATTTTAAGAAAATTTTATTTATCAAGTTTTAAGAAAATCGAGCATGGGGTTTTCGAAATATTGAGTATTAAAAAAAAAAATTTTGAAATTTTTTTAAAAAATCCAAAAAAAATTTCTTTGAAAATTTGAATAAACAATAATATTGAAACTGCCTTAACATAAAAAAAAAAAAACTGATCAAAATCGGTTGTACCGTTTTTGAGAAAATCAAAAACAAAAAAAATGGTTCCAAGGAGGGTATCAAAAATAATAATTTTTTGGAAATTTTTTTTCATTCATTACCTAGGTTTAACTAAATGAAATTTTATGAATTTTTTTAAAAAAATCTGTGGGACAGGTTTTGAGAAAAATAAATATTTATAACATTTCAAAAAAAATCGTATGGCAGGTACCGTTATTTTTTGTCTTAAAAATCAAAACAAAAAACATCCGGGGGGGGGGGGGGGGGAAATAAAACCCATTTCTACCAAGTTTAAAGAAAATCGGCAGAGCCGTTTAGCTGTAGTCGAACAGACAGACAGATAGAATTGCGAGACCCACTTTTTTGGTCTTCGCTATAATCGTAATATCAACTTTGATCAAAATCTCGAGTTCGATTTTTTTTCCGAATGCATAACTTGCCTTATAGTACCTATAAGTCGCAAGTTATAAAGTAGGTATTCGATGATTTTAACTTTAATAAAAGGGTAGAGAATGTATGATGCTATATTCGATTAAAATTTGCAAATTCGTTGTTTTAACCTATAGTACCACACTAAAACAGCTTTAGCATCGTACTAATGCAATTAAAATTTTGGGCCATTGCCTTTAAGTTCAAAGGTGTTATCGAAAATAAAAGGACAGACTCGGTGAACAACAAGGAAAAAGAAGCAAAATGGAGTGAAATTGCTGTCTTATTCAATGCATCGAGTTTAGTTTCTATGAGGACTCCAAAAACCCCCAAATTCAATTAAGAAGGCTTAAAAAAAAGCCACAAAAAGAACCGGCAAAGTCTTTACAAGACCGGTGGAGGACCATTCGACCATACTCCAATAGAACTAAAATTTAAAGAAATTTGTTTCAATATTGGTGAAAAACAAATCGATTGCTTCATTTTGAATTTGCTGTTGTACGTAATGGTGAAGAGAACTGGAGAACATGGAACTCACTTTTATTAAAGAAAAAAATTAAAAATAGTCTTCGCAAACCAAAAAAAGGGACCTTATTGTTTTTTATCAACAGCACACTTTTTTTTATCGATTCATTAAAAAAAAAGTGCATTTTGGTGAGGGGGGGGGGGGGGGGAATTCAGAATAAGGACCAAAAAAGTTCCCAAGCAATGAGAAAATTAAGTCAAAGTTTGACGAATTGGAAGACACGAGAATGGAATTAATAAAAATACGAATTGAAATAGCAAGATGTGAGTTGGAAAGCAAAAAGCCTGAGCACGAAATTTTCATGGATCAACAAAAACATTGTAATACAAGCTTTAGTGGAAAATCTTGGCCTTTTATTGGTCTTTTTCTCATAAGCCATTAAAAGTCCTTCGCAAATTTACTTAATACATATACATATATAAAAATACAAAGTAATGGAAAAAACCAGTATGGTTAAACAAAACATAAAATCGCTTTTTTGCTAACGCTGACAATCTTTGTAAGATTTTGATTTTGAATAGCATGTACTCGTAATATCTATAATGTAATTGTAAATTAAATTTTTCATTACGTGATATTTTTTTAACTTATTTTTAGTACTTTAAGCTTGTAAATATTATATGTAAACTACTATATTTAATCTAAGGCTTCGGCCACGCACTGAGCGACGAGCTACTGAGCGACCGAGCGACGAGTCTGAGCGATGGGTGGCCATTTACTGAGCGTCATCGCTGAGCGATAAATTGCGAGAATGTTATTGTCAAGTGCAGTTCGTCGTAGTCTTTTAGTTGAAAGTCACTTTCATATTTATAGAGCTTTTGTAAGATCGAGAACGAAGATTTGATGTGCACCCCATTAATCAGTAAAGGGCAAATTATGTTGAATCTTCGCAGATATCCAGACCGATTTTGGCAATACTGTTGTATGTCAATAGAATCTTTCGATTTGATTTTGGAAAAATTTCGGTCAAGATTAGCAAAAAGGAAGCCAATTAGTGTAGAAACGCGACTAGTTTTATTACTATAGTTAGTTTTTACTTGCGATATAGGTATGTACTATAGGGCTAGCCATATGATTACAGCAGTGACGAAAGCTGCGAAACAAGTCTCAACGATGGCAATACCACAAGCTGATATCACCTTTTTCATTGATAGCCAAGCGGCAATAAAAGCGATTTCTGCCATTGAAATCAAATCGAAGCTTGTAACTTGCTGTCGCGAATAGCTTAGGGTTTTTGGTACACAGCACAACATTAGACTCTGCTGGGTTCCTGGTCACAGTGGTGTCCCAGGAAAAGAAAGCGCTGATGAGCTGGCAAGAATAGGATCAACCCTTGATCCTAATCAAGCAGACAAAACAGTTCAAATCCCACCCTGCAATCTTAAACAGGTAATCAAGAGTAAAATTCTAGCCTTAGCGAACAAGAGATGGATGTCTCTCGATTCCTGTCTTACAACCAGAAAATTATGGCCTAGTTTCAGTAAACAAAAGACCGAAGTTATCATCCAACTGAATAAAAAGCCTCTCTCTCTTCTCGTGAGCATTATTAGAAGTCACAACCAACTCGGTATCGACGACTTATGCAGAGGATGCGGTGACGAAGAGATATATGAGGACACTCCTCACTACCTGTGTCACTGCCCTGCGCTATATCATCTAAGAAACAGACATCTAGGGAGGCACTTCTTCAACGACTTAGAGGAGCTCTCTGACATTTCAAGCAAAATCATGTTAAAATTCGTTAATGATACCAAATGGCTTGAGAATTCCTGATCTATGAAAACCGCCTTCAACTACAGTACGACAATGTAGTACGAACGTAAACGACAACGACGCACGTGTTTCTTGTGAGAGCGGTTGCCACTCCTACGTTGAGCACGAGCATCAGTGGGTCGATGGGGCTACATCTACCTAAGATTGTTAAAATCCTCTTTGGTATGGAAACAGCCTCTTCGACTTAACTAACGACCAAACAAACGAACATATTCACCAAAAACTGACTTTTCAAACTCATCTACCAGGCGTTGCAAGGAGCCACATGCTCCTACGGGTCTGGCGGGGGAATGATTGCTCAAGTGAAGGTAAAGGAAAGGAATACCCCCCGAGAAGGCGTATACCTCTCCCTAGCCAGGCTATTATGTGACGTTAGAAATTTCAACACTTTAGAAATACCCTCTGACATTTCAGGCTAAAAGCTTGCCGTAACCCATCTATACCCTTAAGGGGCTTGATCGACATAGGATTATCATAGGCTTCAATAAAAGGGGTCACAAACCCTAGGATATCACAATGGATCTACATTGATCTAAGTGTGACGGTAACAAGATCAACTGTCAGCCCACTTACCTAACCTAACCTATAGGGCTAGCTCTGCATTTGAAAAAAAAAATCGAACTCGAGATTTTGATCAAAGTTGACATTGACAAAAAAGTAGATCCGGCAATTCCGTCTGTCTGTCTGTATGTCTCTTCCGCGATCTGCAGCTTAAACTACTACTAAAGCTTAATACGGTTTTATTTTATTTTCGAATTTCTCATCAACGGCTCTAACGATTTTAGCCAAAATTTTGTATGCTCCTTTAAAAAAATATGTTCTATAAAATTTTTCGGAAAAATAGTTTTTGGATTTGAATATCTTCAAAACGTTTATTTTCAAATCATTTCCTTGAATCAATACTACTAAATACCTGAAATTGGCATCCCAAATTTTGTTCATGAAAAATTTTAAAGAAATTTCTTGTATAAAAAATTACTTTAATATTAAAACGATTTTTGAGCTTTGTTTGCATAAATTCATACTTCTCTGAAAATCAGACGGCAATTTCATGCGTTTGAACATTTTTATCTCATTAAATCCATGTTTTATATTTATAAAATGTATTTTTTTCAAATTATTTTTACATAAGAGCAAGTTCGTGCGATCCAGTCGTGCATTTATTTTTTTTTTATTTGTTGGTGTTTTATGTTTATTTTTACTTGCGATATACATAGGTACTATATGGCAAGTTCTGCATTTGAAAAAAAAAACCTAACTCGAGATTTTGAAAAAAGTTGACATTACGATGATAGCGAAGACTGTCTGCCTCTATGTCTGTATCTGGAGCTATTTTCTTCAAACTCAGTACTTAAGGGTCTTCGGTGATTCCCTAGAGGAAAAATTAAAATTAGCTCCAAAACTAAGGATACCACCAACCACCAACGATTTTGATTTTACATTTTGGTCAGACAAAATTTTAGGAAAAAATGTTATTAACGGTAACTGTCATTGAACCGTTATTTTTATTTTCGATTTTCCACTTAATCGCTCTAACGATTTTAAATAAAATTTTTATGCAGGAGTCCCCTTAAATTAAAAATAAAATATTGTACATGTATTCGAAAAAAATTGTTTAAAAAAAAAATCCATTTTTTTTTTTTTTTGAAAAATCATTATCTTCAAAACGTGTGAACGATTACTCTTTGAAATTATTTCCCTAGATCCATATTACGAAATACTTACAATTGGCATCCCAATTTTTTTTAAAACGATTTTTAATCTTTTTTTGCATAAATTCATACTTTTCCTTAACAAGTTATAGCAAGTGAAATCAATGTCCACTTGGTCACTTGGAAAACCATGCTCTACCTTAATTCAAAATAGCTTTATTGGCCTTCAGTCGACAAAATTTGGCGTTTCGTCCCGAAGATCTCACCTGAACCTGTCAAATTTTGCCCGAGTCACTTAGTCCCCGCATCAAAACAACTGTGTGAATTGAGCCTAATGTGTCATTTTTTTACGTTCGGGAAGTTCGGAAATACTTTATGAAAAAGAACCTTTCTTTTTGATTAACTGTCAAGCGCTCTTAGGGAGATGGGAGTCTCAGTCCGGACTTGTGATTTTGTGGTTGTTAGTGTTGAACAAAAAAGACTTAATGCGAATCCTATAGATGTACCTTGTTCGATGATGCATATCATCGCCCTCGAATGTTTTATGTATTTTAACTGAGTCTTGTTACCATCAAAAACACTGCCGCAAATGTAATTTGATGAAACTACCTTCAAGCTCTTGACGTTTATGGTTTTTGAATTGTTTCTGCCCCACAAATTGTACTAAGTAAGGAACTTCGAATATCCTGCATCAGGCAGAGAAGGTATACATTTATAATTGCTCCCTTATGGTAGTGGTAGTGTGCTTTTGATATTAAATATAAGACCGACAAAAGCCGCTTTCATTGCTGAATAAGTGAATACCTATACTAGGCATATTGAAATACAATACGCTTTGATAGTTAATAACTAAGCGGTCAAGGTTCAATTGGCGCGTGTTCTGCTTTTCATATTAATTAAATATGTATATTGTACAAAATGTGGTTCCATCTCGCATAACGAGAAGACGGATTAAAATCTCATATTCTAAAAATTAAACTAATTTAAATTACTAATAGAGTCTACATTATGTATGAGTGTTCTCTAGAATACACTGGGAATACACTATTCCCTGGAATCTCCGTAGTAATTAAAGGTCCATTAGTTGCAGTAATTAATCACAGTTTTTATTCAAAGCCATATAGAGATTGCTTCCATCTCTTAAGTGGGATATTCAAATAAAAAAGAAGTTGACCCCCTGAAAGGCCAGAAATTGTCATTAAAGTTCGATATCAAGTCAAAAAACTTATCGTGATATCTACATACAATGTATAGCTTGAACCAATTCAGTTGGCCAACGGCCGGTTGCGCAGAGAGAGGATTTAAGAGAACAAAAATGGTGCACAAGCTATTTAATGAGTAAACATTTTTCCTTAAATCTTACAGTGCCTAACTCAACTTTGCTTTGACAAATAGTTTAGGGATTATTGTTTATTTCTATGTTTTATGGTTTGTGGCTTAGCAACAGAAAGGTTCCGGGGGCGTTATGTTTATATTTATTCTATGGTGTTAGTGTTTATTTGATATATGTATTTATAATTTTTTGATCTGTGGGGTTTTGGGATTAATTGTAGTTTGTAGATTAGTGTTAATTATTTAGATTAGTGTTTACAAGTTTGAATAATTTTTACCTACGAGTTTTTAAAAATTTATTTTACCTTAAAATAATTATTATAAATTTGTACTTCAGAGATAAGTATGAAACATAATAATAAAATAAAAATAATATAAATAAGAACAATATAATTTAAATAATAAATGTTTATTTACATATATGTACTTAGTTTTAAGAACTAATGTCGCTTTCATAGTCGGTTGAAGAATCGTCACCTGGATTAATAATAATAGAATCCGAAATTGTGTCCCACGTTAGGTCGTGAGAAAAGTAGTCTTCCTCAGTTCTTATGGCTTTTTCACACACTTTTCGCCAGTCTTCAGCCGTTATTTTTGAAAATTCCTCCTCTGCTAATTTTTGAACATCCAATAAATTGAATGTTGTGTTTCGTGAACCTACTCTTGCCTTGATAGTTGCCCAAATATTTTCAATGGGATTGAGATCTGGATGATAGGGTGGTAAACGTAGAACCTCATGTCCCATGCCGTGAATGATATCGTCAATCTTATGCTTTGGGTTGTGTGTAGCTCGGTGTCCTTTTATTAGCTCATACAGTTCAAGTTTCAACATCTGTATAGTATGCGGAATATTCTTTTCGTTTAGCCATTGTATCATCTCGGATTTCTTGCTAGCAGAAGTAATTTGATTTTCTTCTAATTTATTGTGGTACGAGGCGTTGTCCATTACAATAACTGAAGGTTCCTCCAAGTTATTCAAAACTTGTTCTTGGATCCATTTGCAGAAATTTTCGAAGTTCATGTCGTCGTGATAGTCTCCCGTTTTCGTTCCAGATTTGAATAAAAGTAAGGAGTTTTTCACGAAACCTTTGTCACCACCTGCATGCGCCATAATCAGCTTCTTTCCCTTTGAAATTGGCGTCTTCAACCCACTGCTACTGTCATCAGTCCAAGCCCGTGGCCTTGTATGTGAGCTATGAATATAGCTTTCGTCCAAATAAATGATATCATATCCTCTTGTTCTGTATTCCCGGATTTTTCTCAGATACTTCACTCGCATGAGTTTAATATCATTTCTTTCACAGAGAAGTTTCCGGTTGTTTTGAGTTTTTTTGTAGCTAAATCCGTTTCTTCTTAGAATCCTGTTGAGAGACGTAATACTTAAGTTAAACTCCAGATCTTCCTGTACTCGTTGTCTCAACATTTTTAAGGATATCATCATGTTTTCCTCCTGGTGGAAGTTGTGCATTATACGCCGAATAGCTGCGATGTCAAATTCGTCTAGTCCAGTTTTCCACTTCGTATGCTGCACTTTTTTATTTGGTGACTGTACAACTCCTGTCTCTTCGTATTCCTTAATAATCCTTCTGATTGAACGTTTAGAAATTCCAGTAGTTTCCACTGCTTGCGTTGTTGCGTAACTCACAGGATTTTCAAGAAACGAATTCTTTGCTTCTTCCAGTTTGTCATTATATATCTTAACAACTATCTTACGCGCCTGGCTTCCAATAGGTTTTCCTTTTCTGAATGGATCCATTACAATTTCTTTTAAATGTATTTCAATGTATTATTCTTGGTTGTTTTTTTTAAACTGAATTGCAAACCAAAGCAAATATCATTTAAATACGTTAATTCCCTCTGATGCAAAAATTGTTCAAACTCGTAAACACTAATCTAACTAATTAACACTAATCTACAATTAATCCCAACCCCACAGGTAAAAAAAAAAATACATCAAATATACACTAACGCCATAAAATAAATATAAACACAACGCCCCCGGAACCTTTCTGTTACTAAGCCACAAATCATAAAACATAGAAATAAACAATAATCCCTAAGCTTTTTGTCATTAATCCTATGTCGCAGCTCGCAGGTAGTTTTTTTTGTCTGACCCAATTGCATTTTGCAATAGACTTATTTTTTTATTATAGGTGCACTGAAATTTGTCCCAGTAATAAAAACAAAAATTATTAATTTTATTTTTTCGAAGTAAAGTTTACACCTAAAAATCTTTTCCTTTTATCTCACCAGAGATGAAATAGTTTTTTAGACATCAAGCTATGAAAGAAAAGTAAACCATGATCATATCTTATTCAAAGAAAGTCCATCACTGGAAATTCATTTCTATTTTACTCTGAGCGAAGCTATAAACAAAACTCACCCTCTTAAGTGCTTCAGTATGATGATCATGATGATCGCAGCAGCGTCATTTTTTTCTTTTTTTCAGTGATTTTTCTGTCTCTTTAAGAATTAAAGAGTAGAGCAAAGAAATTTAAAGAGACCTGCGCAGTAGAATTGCCAACTGAATTGGTTCAAGCTATACCAACTAACATTATTCAACAATTAGAGGGTTTTCCAAAAGAGGTTTTTTAAAGTTAACAGGTCATATTGTGGAAGATACATATACAGTGCCTTGCATAAGTATAACCGCACCTGTAAAAATGCGTTTTGTAGAAAATTAAAATGACACCTTACTATTTTTTTTTATTGAATGGCATTACTAATCAAGTAAATTGAGAAGAAAAAAAAGTTCCGTTATTTTCTCTTCTGGTGTCTTAAAATTAAAAACAGATTTTCTTGTATTGCAAAAGTATAACCGCATTTTTATTTTTATTTCTTCTTTATTTTAAGTAAGTTTTTTAGGAAAACTTAGTAAGGGGTCTTACTACCCCTATTTTCGACCAATATAAAAATTCTTTTTGGCATACTGCTGACAAGGTTTTTTAATATGAAATCGTCTATAGAGTTCCATTCTTCCACAACTGCCTCTCGCAGCTCAGCAACACTGACAAATTGCCTATTATGGGCATACATTTTGCGGGTCAAAATTTCCCAAAGGTTTTCAATAGGGTTACAATCTGTACTCTGGAGAAAGTGCCGGCCACTCCATTAAATTTATGTTATTGGATTCGAAACACTCCAAACTTTGACGACTAACGTGAATTGATGCATTGATGCATGCGAAGTCGACGAAATCGTCTTAAGTAGGGTACCATCCTGAAGCACCTGGGTGTAAGCTGAACTGTTCATCCTTGTAGAGGTGAAGGCAAGTGCAAACTTACCACGGTTGCAGAAGGCCTCCCAAAAACCATACAACTGCCTCCGCCGAAGTTCCTCTTGGAAAAAAAGTTTTTTTCCTTCCTCATGTCACGGTAAAATTTACCGCAACAAAAATCGCTCTTTCAAGCTTCCAAAGTCCTTGTTCCCACCTTTTCCATTTATTCTTCCCCCCCCCCTACAGGTGTTTGTTTCAATATACTGAGAGAGAGAAGGGCAGCCTTGGTCCATCAGCCATCGGTTCACTCTCTCAGTATTTTGAGAAAACAAAATTTTTAACTTCTATCCATTAAGTGGTTGATGGATCCACTTCCACATGAAAACACCACAGACGGGCGGTCTGTTTCGATCCAAAAGAGCGCGGGCGACAACTAGTCCCCGAGAGTGAGAAGTGACTCGTAAGAGAATGGCTGAGTGCCCAAATGATTTTCAACAACCTTCTAAAAATGATTATTAACTTAAACTTGATTTTTGTTAAAAATGGAACGCTATATGCTTATCCCTAATCCCCAAATCTAACAAAAGTCAACCGAAGTAGGTTTTTTGTAAATCGCGTGTAAGAAAATAGCTGCCAATTTTTCCCTCCGAAATGTTTATAGTTATTGGTCATTAAATAATTCGCTTCGTGAGTTTTCTCTTTACTTTTATCAAATGTTTATATGTAGAGTTTGGAGGGGACAAATGTAATCGAAATTTTGAATGGTTCACGATTTGTTTTTTTTTTGGTTTTGCTTTCTCTCAAAAAAAAAAAAAAAATAGTGGGAAAATGACTGAATGCGTTCATTGAATTTGCTGCCCCTGGCAGTAAAACCAGCGGTCGGTGAATTTAACGAAGGCAGCGTAGAGCAAGGGTTAGTGTGCGTGTAAGCAGGACCGCTGGTTTTCAAAAACGAGAGCGCATCTCAGCAAATTAGCTGAATGTGGCTTACAATGACGTGATTGAAATCCGCGGATTCCAATTGGCTGAAAGCACAAGGGTTAAAAGTTAAGAAGGTCCGAAGAGACATCGAAAAATCTGGACGGACACTTCTTAACTGGAGAGCATAGAAATTGTGTTAGAGAAAGCGATAGCTAAGAAAGAGCAAAGTGTGAAAAATTCAAAAAATCGAACTAAATTTTGTGTCACGAGAGAAGAAAATACTAGAGGAAAAAGGAATTAATTTGGACAGAAAAGTAAGGAGAAAATCAGGAAGAACAGGAAAAGGAAGAGAGAAAAGAAAAAGGCAAAGATTTTGGAGGAGGGAATAATTGCAGCAAAAGATAAGTAGAGGGGCAGAGTACGATAACTTAGGCGCCAAAAATTGATAACGGATTTTTGTAGAAGGGTCAAATACAAGCGTTTTTTACTATGGGAGGGGGGGGTCTATCTCGCCCCGTTTAGGAGGTAGGGGCGATTTTAGAAAAAATGACTTAAATTGAAAAAAAAAAATATTAAAAAACAACGGCAACACTTACAATAAAATACTATACCGGTTTTGAAAGCCAGAAGTCTGTTCTATAATCGTAAATTTAAATTAAATTATTTATGCCAATAGTTTTTGAAAAATTTGCATGCAAACTCAAAATTTTGTTAAAAAAAATGAAAAAAAAAAAAGTTTAGACCAATTTTTTTCAAAATTGTAAAATGAAGTTCTTAATTGGCTTTTTGTGGTCAATGCTACTATTAATTCTGAATCGAACACAAAAAACCGAATGGTTTTGTCCCTTCTAGTTTTTGAGAAAATCGAAAATTACTAAAACTACTTTTTATGAAATTTTTGATTTTTGGTATTTAACTACGGTGATTTCATTTTGAGGATTAATGTTAATGTGGTTCATTTGTAGGTAAAGTACAGCAAATCATTTAGGGTTACCAAGAATGCACCAGAGGAGGTAGAATTGCATGGCATTTCGCGTCTCAGTCAGTTAGTTTGTGAGTAAGTCAGGTGTTACTTAAAAATAGTCAAGTCAATTTTTAAATGTTCAATGTATTAAAACCATGTTTACAGGCATTTTGATCACAAAAAAAAAATTATAGCAAGCACCTCCCGAATCTCTAGCCAATATTGAGGCCCATGGAAAAATGTGCCGATAGATGGGTTTATTGCTCTGAGATTAACTTTTATATGGATTACACCAGAGAAACTTTTAAACACTAGTTTTAAGCAAAATTTAAGTAACGTTATTTAATAAAATAAAAGATTAACTATATAAATCATTTAAATGTAATTTGAATTTTATATACCCACCTACAAATTTGTTACTATATATTTACTTATGTATCTTAATCTGTAAGAGTATAATATGCTCTGGTTGATGAATAAATAATAATAATAATATTGTATTCTTACAATTTTTGTCACCTTTTTGAGTTGGAGTTAAGGGGAGTTGACGCTTTAGTTGGAATTAGACCGATTTCTTCTAAGAACGCGATGCTTTTGAAATATTTTTTTTTTTTGAAATATTGAAAAGTTATTTAATTTAGGATGAAGTAGTGGATGCTTAGTCGCCATTCTTTATTCAAAGAAAAAAATACTTCACTCTTACAAAGGTTGAATAACGAATGACCTTGGTAAACAATAACCTGTACCATGTTAGCATTAAAAATGTTAGACACAAACAATAAACATACATATTAACTAAGGAATTATATAAATTTGCTGCATTCGTACAGTAGTACCTAGGTAATGTGAATTTTTCATAATGTATTAAATTTTCATGTCTGAACATTTTAAATGTGCAACTTTGGGCTACGTACATACATATATTTAGTAGACATTGGATATAGACCATAGGGTAAATTCAAAGTTTCTTTAAATCCAGATTCTGTAAATGCAAAAGGAACCTTGCATACACCCAACCTCGCACCTACCCCAAATCCTATAGTGTGCCCAGGCAGGGGGGTTGCAGGGGGGCAGCATGCCCCCCCATACATATCTCACTGTTTATACGCCGTAATGCGTAAGCAAGCAAAAAAAGCAAATATCCCATAAAAAAGTAGTTTTAGTTATTTTCAATTTTCTAAAAAACTAGACGACATAAAATCATCTAGTTTTCAGTTTTTGAATAAGAATATATAAGAGCAACGAATTTTAGAAAAAATAATAATATATAACTTTGCAGTTTTGAAAAATTAAACTTTAAACTTTTTTTTATGTTTTTTTTCACCAAAATTTGAGTTTAAAACTCGTTTTTTCAAAAACTGTGCATAGATTCTACTTGATTTAAAAATTATCTAATAGATCAGAGTATTGGCTTTAAAAAAAGGTATAAAACTTAATTGTAAGTATTACCGTTATTTTTTAATATTTTTGTTTCCATTTTAGTACCTTTTTTATAAAATTGCCCCTCCCGCCCAAACGGGGGGAGATAGACCCCCCCCTCCCATAGTAAAAAATGCTTGTATTGAACTGTTCTACAAAAAACCGTTATAATTTCTTGGCGCCTAAGTTATCGTACTCTTGCCAAGTAGAGTGTTTATTTTATTTTGGTTCATAATTGGGTTTTTACGTTCATTGCATTTTTTTATTCAATTTATCATACGGTTGGCTTTTGTTTCGAAATTTTTTTTTTCCTGAAATTGCAGGACTCGCGACCCCGTTAATTATATCTGTTATTCGTTCGGGACCAAGTGATAGCGGTCCATTTTGTTCCAGTTAAATATTACATTGTTCAATAATTTTATTGAAAAGATTTTGGGTTTTTACCCTATATTTCATAAAGGTTTCCCAAACTAATAAATTCTTTTAACTTCCCCTTTTTGGAAGCATAAAACTTAATTTTCTTTTCTTTAAAATTACTTTCACCGTCGGTTCTGCTCCGAAGGTTTGTAATTTCCTTGTTTCAAAAAAAATTACTGGCGCCCTTTTAATTTTCAGATACTACGCCCCTGCCTCATTCAATTAAACTATCAATTCCATAATCATCAAAAAAAAAATTAATCGCCCCAATATAAATAATTGGCTGAACCCACCCCTTTCTCTGAGCTAGTCGTGGTGGTAGCATCCCAATCGCTACCTGTTGCACTCGGTTCGAACATACTCGTACATAGTTTCGTTTGTTTTTTTTCTTTCATTCTCTTTAGCTTGACATTCGTAGTTAAGTTGTTTGCGTCGCGTGCGTCGGTCAATTTTCGTAAATTTAATAAATTCAATTAAATTATCATTAATTAATCTTGTTCGGTTCGCGTCGGGTTGAGTGCAACACTCAGACATGCCAATATCCGTTAAACCCATCAAGACTAAACTTTTTTCATCACTGAAAATAATCTAAAAAAAAAAACATTCATTGGATTATGCCATTTGGAATAACAATAGTTAAGTGTAAATTAATGGAAGGTTACTTACGGTTTTCCAATTCCGGTTCATGTTTTACGGGCCAATTTTAACCTTGTTTGTTTGTGGGCTATTGTCAGATTTGGAGCTGGTACCATTTTGCATCGAACAATCACTCCACTGCTTTTAAGGCACGAAAAACCGTTGAAACCGAAACTCCTTACCCCGATTCGTCACGATTTTCCGGCAAAGAATGCATCGAATTAGATGCAGCATTGATTAAACGCCTCTTATTGCGGCGTACCAGCTTCTGCGAACGCCCGGGTCTCATTTTTGTCCCATAAGATTATGAATCTTGGAAAAAATTTCGGACGAGAGGATCGGATCTTGAAATTTTTCTACCAATAGCCTTTAAGCTAAGGCCACTTAACCGAAAAGCTTGAATTTAACCTTTTTCGTTTCGCTTAAGTGCGTACCAAGTACCATTGTTGTTTGTCATTTCAAAGCACATAACTGAATGAAGCTCCAGAGAGGTTTGCATTGTGCGGTTATATTTTTGCAATACATGAAAATCTGTTTTTAATTTTTAAACACCAGAAGAGAAAATTACGGAACTTTTTTTCTTCTCAATTTACTTGATTAGTGATGCCATTCAATAAAAAAAAATAGTAAGATGTCAATACCATTTTAATTTTCTACAAAACTCATTTTTACAGGGTGCGGTTATACTTATGGAAGGCACTTTATGTCAACTTGGTTGTCATTTATTAAGAAAGTCTTGTTAAATCCATATGGCGGAATACAGCATCCTATATATGAATTATATAAACCAGTTGCTAAGAACAACTTAATAGTTTTTTTGTACATCAACTTCCATGAAGCTTTATACATAAATAATGTAGAAAACTACATTATTCAACGATAGATCACATTTTCACCATTCAAAACATTCTAGACTATTACCCCGAAAATGGGAAAAAGTTGTATGCAATATTCATTGATTTTAAAGCTGCTTTTGATAGCATTGATCGAAGGGCATTGTTCTATAAATTAAATCAAATGAGCTTATCATCTAAGATCTCAAATGTTATACAGAAACTTTATGAGAATACTATGTCAGCGGTATGGGACGGTAAGGAAATGTCAAATTGGTTTGAAAGTAAGAGTGGAGTGCGTCAAGGATGTCTTTTATCTCCTTTGCTGTTCGCACTTTGTATCAACGATATAGTTGACGCATTACCAAATGGTATCAAAGTTGCAGGTCTTAATATAAAATGCCACTTATATGCTTATGACGTGGTGTTATTCGCGGAATCCCCAGAAAGTCTTCAGCTTATGATAAATAGGCTGAATAATTATTGCAATCTTTTAATAAATATATCAAAATCAAGTCATGATTTTTAGAACAGGACGAGGACGTCACAGCAGAAATGAAAGGTGGTTTCTGAATGGGGAAAACATTGAAGTAGTGAATAAATTCACTTACTTGGGAATAATGTTTACACCACAGCTTAACCTAAAAAAAGCACTTTGAAAGCAAACTGAAAAAATCACTTTCTGCTTGTGATGTGCTTTTTGCTTTTCAGCCGAGGTTCTGCTCGCCGGTCTCGCCAGGGTCGTCCTGAAGAAAACACGAAACTCCAGAGTAAAAGGTCTTCAAACCTTATTACAAAATCTTTATTGGAAATAACTCTTAAATCTATAACATACAATATTCTTCTATTAATATTTCACTTAATCTAAAGGTACATCGACCCTGGTGGTACTAATCAGCAGGAAATATACGCCCTGGTGGCACTAGAACAGCAGGCTAAACGCAGGTACCGAAGCCCCTGGTGGCAATTAGGACAATAAACTTCAAACTAGGAACCTTACCACTGGTAGGGGGAAGCCTCGCAAAAGCAAGAAAAGCTAAAGTGAGCAATTCGTCTCCACTCTTGTCTACGACTGGATTTCGAATGATTGATGCAATCAATTTACTGTGCCGCCTGACTGTGTGTATGATCGAAAGGGTACTTTCCGTTCACCCAAGAAGGTCCTCGTGATGACTTTTCAGTAAAAACTGCATGTAAATTGTGTAGGTGTGAACGAAAGATATTAATGTTGTTGATTTTCCTGTGACGTCATGTGTTCATGGTGCTTGTGAATTGAATTTGGCGAAGTACAATTCTCGGTATTAATACGAAAGTAATATAGAGTGGGGTAGCATGGAACGCTTCGTTACATGCTATAAACTCAACCTGGAAAAACCTGATTAGGAACGAAAACGTTGCCCATAGTATTAAATTTAGAGTATTCGATGGATGGATCATACACGTTGTTCGTGAACATCAACTCGCCATCGATCTCAACAGTTGAACATTTTACGCACTAGCCTCAGAAGAATTCTGCACAAAGATCTCGGATTATTCGCTTACGAGGTCCAATTGACTCAGCAATTGAAGGCGAACGACCATCCGCTTAAACGAGAGGGCGGAAAAAAACTCGATTTTCCGAAAGTGCCGATTTCGATCAGCTGATTCATACTTCTTTCTCACAGTAAATTAGCCAGAAAATCTGAATACACTAAGGATTTCTGCCAAAACTTAAGTCTTATCACCTAAATAGATGTACAAAGTCAAAACATTTGAAATAGTGTGTGAATTCGATTTATCTTTCCTAGGGTGTTACGTCTATTCGAGTTGAACTAAAAATGTGATTGTTTTTTTTTGTTTTTTACGATGCCTAATAATACAATACAGCGGTCAAATTCAGCCAAAAAATTAGTCAGCCAATTACGTTAGCCCAATATAAGACTCAGTCTGCAGTTATGGAAATTTGTAGTCTTTTAAAAAAAAGCTCCACTTTCCTACGGTCTCAGATAGGTATTTTCTCGATATAGACCAGTCAAAGTTTACAAAATTTAGCTGCAAACACCTGCAAATCCGCCCAGACAGCCGATTTAAAGTTTCGAAATATTGCAGAAAAATTATTTTTTTTTCACTTCTATTTCCTCAGAAGTAATAATTAGGGGTATTCATGTAAGCGCGGAAAACCCTCGTAAACCTCGTAAACCAGATAATTTTATCTCCGCAGAAACGAGCTGTTAAAATTTGTATGGGAAAAACTTTCTGCAAATCGCATAAAATTATCTCACAAATTTTCTGCGGAAAGTGCAGAAATAAACCTCGTAAGCTAAAGAAGTATGGGTTCTGACTTTTAATTTGACATTTCACAAAATATTTCCCACATTTACGCAAGTATTTCTTAGGGGGTGTTCATGAAAACATGCTGCGGAAAGTTATATCTTTCTACAAAGCGGAAAATTATCTCGTTATGAATACCCTTATTGTATATTTATATAATCTTTATTCAATAATTTACAATAACTACTTACAGCTAGAAATATATATGTAATTATGATAACAATAGCTGTGTTTTTTTGGAAAAGCTATCCGTAGTACAGTAGGATTTTATATGAATAACAAATACAACATCCGCAGTAGGATCACTGTCGATAATAGGAGAAGTGAGATCCTGCTGTGGATAGAGATTTGACGTTTATTCGAGTATCGGCAGTGATCCTACTGCGGATGTTGTATTTGTAATTCATATAAAATCTTACTGTACTACGGATAACTTTTCCAAAAAAACACGGCTAATGATAGCTGTGTTAACTCAAAATTTTACAGTATATGTGAGATCTGAAATATTTTTAAAAAAATCACATACATACATATAGTCTGGGAGGTAGCGCTGCAATTTTTTTAGGAATTTTATACCGAATGAATTTTACTTCAAACAGTTGTTTAATGTTCGAAATTCAGTAAAGTGAGCGTCAGTTGTCGCACTTGTGGTGGAGCTAAAGGAGACAGCATGAAAAAGTCATTGGAAAAAAATTTGCTCCGATGAATTTTATACCAAGCGAAACTGTATTAAATTATTGTTTTAATCATATTTTTTCAAAAAATTATCGTCAGCTGTATTGACGATGGGGGGTTCAATGTCAGTCACGGGCATAAACCTCATTTAAAATTTGAAAAATAAATTTATTTTATACCTTATGAAATTTATATATCTCAATTTTTATACTTTCAAAATAATAAAGAAAATAGTCAGCTGCACTTTTGACGGGGGTAACACGGTCAGTCAGCGCGATAAACATGTCGCGCGCTCAACGCATTCGAGCGTCGCATAGTATCTTTGGAACATAAACTGACGATCTTTACACCCACAAACAATCAGCTGACGACGATTTTTTGTTTCTTTAACATTTAAATTATCTTATACTTAAAATTCAATAAGTATAACATCAATTTCATATAAATAACATCACAGTTTATTTATTTATTCCGTGTAGGTTTCAAATTACATATACAGGGTGATTTGCATAAGGTGTGACAAAAAGCTAGGGCATGTAGGTTGGACTTAGACAAGAAAAAAATCGTATGGGAGGGGGGGGAGTCTATTTCCCCCCGTTTAGGCGGGAGGGGCAATAATGTCAAAAAAGTCATATGCTTTTTCGTGTGAGAAGTGATATGAGTTTTAATGAGTTTTAATCAACCGATTAGATATGTTTTTTTTTGCAGGTCATATGAGAAAGCATATGATTTTTAATTTCGTGTAAAGTGGGTTTAACTTCGTATGACTCTTTTACATTTACAAACATCATAACAGGTCTGTTTACTTAGCTTTTTGCATGAATTGTCAGTATTTAAGGTGTGTTCAGATGCAATTTATTAAGAAAATTGCTTTAGTATGATACTAGTTAGAAATGCTTAAAATTCAGGAAGAGTCATTAATCTTCCTTAAAGTTAGCAAATTGTTAAGTAGTATCATACTAATATCTTATAACTAGGCTGTTTAAAATTTTGGGCAAAGGTCTTCCTCTTTGACACTTTGAATTTCAGAGAATCAAGCCTCAAAACGCAGCGTGTAATACCCAACCAAGCAGAAAACAGCCATACTTGTCTTTGCACCTGAACGCTGAATTCATACATAAAAATAGATGGAAAAACTGCTAGAATTTAAGGTGCTTGTATTTGCTGTTTACAAAACCGTTTCAAATAAATTTCATGTCATACAAAATATGAATTCATTTGCTAGATTATGCACAGAGGACTATTTTTATTAAACTATCTTTGGAAAAGTGTGGTTTTTATTATTTTTTAATTTAATATCCTTATTTTTTCGTTTAAAACTGATATTTTGTTTTGTATAACACATTCAATTATCTAATACACCAACCATAACCGGTTGATAATTCTATTTCTCCTGAACACTTTCATTCAAACGAAGAAACTCCTGTCAACGCTTCTATCTGTCATCTTTATCTGTCAAATAAATTTTTATTTGAATGTGTATTTTCATAAACTGTTAGGTCTTTTTCGAAAAGCGGTTTAAAACTTTCGCAAACAAATTGTCTAGAATCTTATTGAAAAAAACGTGTTTGTTGCAAAAATGTTAACTTTTCCATTAGAATAATATCTCACGAATAAGCAGACGAATTTTTCTAATCTGCATAGTTACTGCATTCCAATAAAATGGAAAATTGCTTCAGCGACCATAGAACTCCCAAAAAGAGTGTGCATATCGATGGCGAAAAGTTGCTTGATAAAATCAATATCTTAACAACAAAATACGAAAACAATTTAAAGGTAATAATAAAGTAGCTTAGGGAAGTCCCGCTTATTCTCGACAAAATGAAATCACTTGCAGGTTCCTACGATAAAGGATTTCGTCATAATAAAACCAATTTCTAGAGGAGCATTTGGCAAGGTATTCCTCGGCTATAAGAATAACAATCCCAACAAGCTTTTCGCTATAAAGGTGAGTTAGGCCGATTGATTTGATATTCAACGAACATACATCCTTCATTCCTTTTTGGTAGGTTATGAGGAAGTCGGAAATGATAAACAAGAACATGGTCTCCCAGGTCATCACCGAACGCAATGCCCTCGCCTTATCGCGCAGTCCGTTCTGTGTGAGTCTGTTCTATTCGTTGCAGTCCGTGTCGTATGTTTATCTCGTGATGGACTACATGGTTGGGGGGGATTTGAAATCTCTGCTAGCTATGTACGGCTTCTTTGATGAATCGGCTGCCAGATTTTATGTAGCAGAGATTACTTTGGCGTTGCAATATCTTCATGAGCATGGAATTGTCCACAGGGACATCAAGCCGGACAACATGCTGATCTCAGCCAGTGGACACGTTAAACTGACAGATTTTGGCCTGAGCAAGATTGAATTGAGAAGAGGTAGGAATTGCTGGGTTCTTGTTCGTTGAGTTGCAGCTTTTGTATATGTTTGCATTTTCAGATCTTGAAATATCTGATTTGATAAACTGTTCGCCCAACTTGAATGCCAGGACTCCTGGACAGTTACTCTCCCTAACATCACACCTTTCTTTTGGTTCGGACAAGAAACCCGAAGGAACTACCTCACATCTTCTCAATGCAATAAACAAGCACAGCAAGTGTGGTAAGTAGTATTTTAAAACAATCATAATTTGGTTTTCTTTGATCACATCGTTCTGGTTACGTTCATGATTATTTGACACTAATATAGCTCGCAATGCTTACATAAAGTAGAGCTCTAGTCAGCAAAATATAAAGAACTGTACCAAAAAGTGTATCTAGCCAGCTGGGTTTTTTGTTAGTTCGTGGATTGCATCGCATAGATAAAATATAAGGTCAAAATCCAATTCAGTAGCATTTGCCTATTTTGTGTTCTGGGATCTCAATGGATAATGGATCCCGGAAGATTAGATTGAAGGAAGTTTAGCTATTTGGTGCCTCCCTGAACCATCCTGAATTCTAAATGTACTTAAGGATGTTCTTTAGGGACAGGGTAGAGATATCGGCCAAATCGCAGACAATAATATTTTCTGCGGGCTGCTTTTCTGGTTCTGGCTAGACTGGAGCATTCACAAAAATGAGCCCTCATCCGCCCCTTCATCTTGTCACCCTCTACACAAGTCCGACGAGCTAATGCTCATTCTGCTCATGTGGGTTCCCATTCGATTGTGACCCGTTTAGAATCCAATTCGACTTTATAGTTCAGGATTCACCCCAATTACCAATGTCTCGTTTTGTCGTCGCTTTTCGACGTCTCTCGTTTTCTTTGTCGTCTCGTTTTTTCAATGGCATTCCATAACTTTTTGGACGCGATGATTTTGTAACAGATTTTAAAACGATGAAAAAGTAACATACATCTGTCAAATTCAAAGGAAAGTCTACATATAAAATTATTGCTCGATGTTCAATAAGAGAACAAATGCAGTTTTTTTTAATTATTAGAAAATAAAAAAGTAACTAAAATGATAAGTGTTGAAATGTTTTACATTTATTAGTTTCTTTTCTTTCCATTCCATGTTTATAAATTATAAGTGTTTTCTCTTGGATCTTAAGATGTTTTGATGTTTTGTGTTTCCTAGCAGTGTCCTCTCCTCCTTTAATTTGTTTGACTTATATTCCTCTCTTCTTCCTTTATTTATACTTTCGTTGATACTATTTTAGGTTATTTTTTGGAGTACACACTGTTTCCCCAAAAGCGTAGCTCTTTTGTGTTTAATAGCGGAAGCTTGCCGTCGTTTCTTTCCTGCTGGTTCTTCAGTCTTATGTTTCTGTTCTTTTTCCGGAACTTCACCTGCAAATTCGGCGAAATTATCTTCCATATTTAAAGCGATTACTTCTTAATAGTCTGCATCTGGCTGAGCTTGTGTTAATGCGGGCTCAGATGAAGTTGGCAAACAAAGGGTTTGGAAGTAAATTGGGCTGAGATACGCTGATTAAATTTCCACTTGGGCTTAACTTCCCTAGCTGCTTTTATTTCCTTTAAATTGTAGATTATTCTCACCTTCGTCCCAAACATAATTCGAGTAAAAACATTAAGAATTTGTCTATAATTATGGAATAAGCTATTCAAAACTTTTGTCAAGCATCTCCATCTCTTACTGGAGAACGTTTTTTGTATTCTCCTTCAAAAAAAAACCCTAACTGCTCGTCCTCTTCATCAGATCTACGAGCGTCTGGAATTGGTTTTCATTTGTTAATTACAACATTTCATTTGTTAATTACAACATTTTAGTATACATAGTACAACAAATATAGACAAATATGTACTTTAAATTATTTAACAAGAATACTTGCAGTTTTGCGACCTTCCATGTCTTCCATGTCTCTGTAGTGTGTAAATTTTTGAACGAGAGATATCGTCGTTTTTTTTTTTCTCAGTCGTCGTTTCCTTTCATCTTAAAGAATGCAAAACGAAAGTGTTCAAGTAAGTTTGACGTTTACAGACGACAACAAAACGAGTGACAAAAGTTGGAAACGACTTATGGAATGCAGATCGTGTCAGGTCGTATATTTCGCTGTCGTTTACGACATCGGTAATCGGGGTGATTATCTTATCTTCATATTTGGCCATAGGTTCCTTGAAACCCGACAAGCTTCGATGGTTGACCATCTGATATCTGCAGCCTCATAGCTGGAGGCATAGGTAAACTAACATTATTAATAAGTCCAAAGTAACTATGCAAATAAGCTGGAATAAAAGTGTTTTTCTTACGTTATTTTGTTTTCTAACTGTAGGCAACTACCAGACATAATTAATGAAGGTATTTGTTCAAATTCTTCAAAACAGCTTTTTAAATTAACCCATTCTCTCCCATTGTACTTTTTAAAGTACAGTAAAATGAATTTTACAAATGGCCATTTAACAGCATGCTATTAAATAAAAATCATCTTTTTGAATTTGTTTTCACAAAAGTCAATATTATTTGAATTTTTTCAGATACTTTTTTATTTTTTAATCAGTGTAGGCTGTTGTCCAATTGTCTTTTCGTAAAAAGCATTCTGAAATATTTTTCTTTTTGTGGCCTTCAAAAACATTTGAGGTCATATAAACTTCAATTTACAAAATATTAAAAATTATTTTTTGATTTTTATTGAAACAAACATAAAGTTTACGAGTATACAAGTCCCTTCATATTTGTGTGTGTATATACGGAGGTAAGCAAAGCCAAAGTTTGATGTACTTTCAAAAGTACAATGGGATCATGCATGCATTATTTTTCTAGTGATCAGAATGGTTTTTCAAATTATACCTGTCAAACACTTTTATGGTAAACGTTTTCAAAATCTGCTCTGGAAGAACTGCATAATAATGCACATATCGTCAACGCTGATATCGTCATGATTCCTCCACCGGTGGACTACGTGACTGACGAAGACGAATTAGATGAAGACAATATGAGAACAACATTATCAGAGTTAAAGAAGTATGAGAAAATCAATTTTCTCACCCGATTTCCAAGCAACCGAACATAGCAAAGACGGTTATTCATACCAATTTGACACCAACGTGGAGCTAAAAATGTGAAACTTTCCATGAAAAGTCTGCCGCTAGGTTCAAGAGTGGTTCTAGACCATAAAATGTCCGAGTGACCATGTAATCTTTTTTGACAACTTCTTCACAAGCTATGAGCTCATGAAAATCTTAAAAGATAAATACTTCAGAGCAACATGAACGGCTCGCGACAACCGACTTAGAAAATGTCCTTTACCACTTTACAAAGTCTTTCAAAAATATAGTGGGGGTAGTTTTGATTACCAATTTGGTTCCACCCATAAATTGCTTTTTGTAAAATGGAAGGACAACATCATAGTTACTATAGCCACAAATTACGATGTGATCGAACCGTGTGATATTGTGAAAAGGTGGAGCAAGGAGCAACACAAAAAGTGAATATACCCCAGCCTCTTTTGGTCAAGAATTATAATACAAATATGGGTGGTGTGGACCTCCATGACCAATTCATAAATACTATTCCATTGAAATTCGAGGCAACAAGTGGTGGTGGAACATTTTCACCTTCATGTTTGGTTCACTGTTTCCAATGCCTGGAGACTCCACAAGCTGACGAATAATTATAGAGGTGATCTACTCGAATTCACCAGAGCAATAACTCTTCACTCCTTTAGGTTCCACAGTCTGAATGCAGGACAACCTAAGCTAACTGTCAAGCGAAGCATTGCGGAGAGTCCAGGATACTAATTCTTCCTCAAAAAATTACCAAATCAATTCAGATGTCGACAGTGCCATCTACGATCCAAATGGTGCTGTGAAATGTAAAATGTTACATTGTGTATTAATAAACACTGTTTTAAAAATTTCCAGGTGAACTCAAATTGAAATAGTATGTATGATCCCATTGTACTATATAAAGTACACCTTCATTACCAACAACGTACATTTTTTTCAAAAACTTTTTTTGTATAAATGTTCTTATTTTAACCTAAATAAACAGAAAATACCATAAAAATAAGATTTTTCCAATTTTAAATACACTTGGGAGTTAATGGGTTAAGTAATTACTTGTAATGCCTAAAGGCTTTTAAATGCAACGTGGACTACAAGACACTGTTGGCACAGTGAATAGAACATTAAATCCCTTGGATGGCGTTCAGTTGAAGCATGCCTTAAAATGTTAATGTGGAAATCGAATAAGAATTCATTCGGAATTCATTCCTAATAAGTTATGAGCTACCCTACCATATAATATAACGGTATAAGAGAACGAGCACATTTGAACATTGCGAATAAAATTTTAACAAACAAATTTTTTCAAGACGTTAACCAAACATGTAACATGACAACGGCAATTTGTAAAAAATGTACGAAATACTACTTCGTCTGCGGTTCCAACGCTCGTCTTCAATGACACTCGCAAGAAAAAGCGAATTTACTTGCAGCACAGTTTGCTGTTAATTTGACGCACAAATCCGCAGGCCCGGATAGTATCCCTCGCATTGTTCTGAAGAGGTGTTCTTTAACGCTGGCAAAACCATTGCGTAAGCTTTCCATCTGTCCTACTCTACTCGTCTCTTTCCGAATGGATGGAAAATAGCATTTGTCCAGCCTGTCCCTAAAAAATGCGAATCTTCTTCCCCTTGTAACTATCGTGGAATTACACTTACGCCCCTTCCTTCCAATTTCATCGAAACGCTTATAAATTATCAGCTGAAGAAATATCTTGAATTTTTCAATGACCGGCAGTATGGCTTTCTTAGGAATAGGTCCACTAGTAATCTGATGGTATATCTCACAGAAAGTTGCTCATAACCACGTTACCCGCTGTATCTATAATCTACGACGTTAATGTATACTCTTGGGATACGGATTTCTGATTGTAGCATTGACAATTAAATAAACTCTCTGAGTTACCTACATAAAATCATTTAAACTCAACAGCCTGATTTTCCTCATTCAACAAGGTTTTTTGCTTTTGGTCAATTTTGAATTCATATTGTACGCCTATAATGGAACTCTTCCCATCGCGATGAGAAAAATAAGAAGCAAAAGTAGTAGGCAAATAATTGATAGTAAATTTCCTTTCATTTTATTAATTAAATATACAGTGCTGTGCAAAACATTTGCAACTATTATCATCTTTTAAAAATACAACATACATATGTATTCGCCATTTTTAAGTTGTTAAAACGAAATTATGTCCATTGCTCTAGACTTCATATGTTTCAACTTTACTCTACCACTAATCTACAGAGTACAACAATTGCAACTGTTTAACATGACTCGTTTTGATAACGGTTAATTTGATTCATTTAGAAATTGGTAAACTTATTTCTGTAGTTTGGTTCGTTGAGTACGTATTAGCTGCGTGTTTGATCGAGACAAAAGCTTTTTAAGATAAACAAAAATAAAAAAAAAAGTAAAAAATAAACAAATTTTAATTAAAATGGCCGGAAACAAGTATTCATCAGAAACTAAATCCAGAATTTTGAGTGATTTCAAAAAGGGATTATCCCAGAAGGAAATTTCAATCAAATATTCGATACATAAATCTACCATTTGTCGGATAGTTTAGTCTGGAAAGTTGATGTGTCGTCATAGAGGAGGAAGACCACGTAGTACCATAGCAAAAGAAGAGAAAAATTATTGGTTTCTTTCGGAAAACACCAACAGCATCTTCTAAAGAAGTGAAACTTGAATTACAATTACCCATTGACTCATCTACAATAAGACGCCGCGCACTTCAGGTCGGATTGCTTGGTTTCCAAATAGTGAAAAAGCTATTTATTTCAAAAAAAATTTAAAAGCCCGTTTAGATTTCGCACGAACTCAACTCAATTGGAATTTGTCGAAATGGAAAACAATCTTGTTTTCTGATGAATCAAAATTTAATATGCACAGATCTGATGGAAGGCAACATGTCAGGAGGCCAAAAGGTGAGAGACTAAATCCAAAGTATAGCAGAGGAACAGTTAAACACGGAGGTGGATCTGTGATGGTCTGGGGCTGCTTCTCTGGCCAAGGAATAGGTCCAATTCGACAAGTAGATGATATAATGAATTTAAAAGACTACGTTGAAATTCTAAGAAACACCATGCTTCCTTATGCGGATTGGGAAATGCCACTTGCCTGGACGTTCCAACACGACAATGACCCCAAGCACAAGTCGAGATTGGCTACAAACTGGATTTCTGAGAAAAAAATCATGGTTTGCAATGGCCAGCGCAGTCTCCAGACTTAAACCCCATTGAGAACTTGTGGGAAATAGTAAAAAAAGAAGAATCGGATGCCAAATTTCGGATTAAGCGGAAGAGCGATCTTTATGCTGAAATTCAAAGGCAGTGGAATGACATACCAATAACTAAAAATATGAAAATTGTAAGACATGGTTCAAAGTTGCAAATGTTTTGCACAGCAATAAATCCGTATTTTAGAGTTTTCTTCGATTTATAATTTGTTTAAGTGAATAATTTTGTTTTTTTTTTTCTAAATTTATATGTTGTTATAAATAAAGTTTTCAAATTTGTGAAAAGAAGTTTGCTGTTTGCTTTTTCAAACACTTTTTATGAAATGGAAAGATCTGCTGGCTTAAGTTGCAAATGTTTTGCACAGCACTGTAAATAGAAATTTTTAAATTCTGAAATGAATGTAAGGGATTGCAACAATTTATAAGACTCTTTCCTACCTTTAATAAATAAATAAAATAAAAATCGCGGTATATGTTAAATTTTTTAAAAGAGAATTCTGTACCGTCTCCGCATTACAAGAATCAAATACCATTGAGTATACATGACAAGCTTAAGAAGTTACTGGATCAGATCGTGAATGATGAGATAAAAAGTGTCGTGGATTATCCAATAGATTGGGTTAACAACATTCAGTTAGTTGGAAAATCAAACGAGGAGATACGCATTTGCCTCGACCCGAAATCTCTCAATGCTTTTGTCAAGCGTGAACATTTTCTGATTCCCACTTTTGAGGACTTAATGGTACGTTTATCAAACAAACGAATATTTACGGTCATTGAAATTGAGAAATAGGTTTTAAAAAATGCAATAATACCGAAAGAGTTCAAATCTCACAACTTTTATGATACCGTTTGGACGATTTCGTTGGAACAAGGTTCCAAAAAAAGATGGTACGGTTGCTTGGAGATATTTCAGGAGTCCTAGTATGTTTCGATGATTTTATATTAATTTATATAAGATTTTTATTACATAAACTTTAAATTTATATTACATTACTTGTTTTTATGTACAAAAAATCATTATAGTAAATTCAATGAAATCATGTATTAAGCTATCAGAAATTGATTGATTGATTGATTGATAATTTACTATCTGATCCCATTGCTGTTACTTCTGGCGTACCTCAAGGGAGCCACTTAGGTCCACTGCTTTTTCTGCTCCTTATAAATGATATACCCGATACAGTCAAAAATTCAAGCTGTCTTATGTTCGCAGACGATATAAAATTGTTTCGTTGCATTAAGTCTCCTATTGATTGTATTTTACTTCAAAATGACCTTAACTCTTTAGCAGACTGGTGTATCTCTAATCAGTTGTTTCTTAATGTCTCTAAATGTAATTTTTTAACTTTCCGTAGGAATTTTTCTTCTCTTAACTTTATTTATGAAATTGATGGAATTCCATTGCAAATGGTTTTTGAAAAAAAAAGATCTTGGCGTTGTCTTCGACCCTAAGCTTACTTTCTCCCTTCATATCGACTTTGTTGTGGCTAAGGCAAATTCTTTACTTGGATTCGTTACACGAAACTCTAAAGAATTTTCCGACCCATACACTCATAGAGCATTATACTATTCATACGTTAGACCTATTCTCGAGTATTGTTGTGTCATATGGAATCCGTACTATACAATGTACTCTGATCGGATTGAAAGTATCCAAAAACGATTCACCAGAATTGCCATTCGTAGACTTAATTGGAATATTCAAATGCCTTGTTATAGTACAAGATGTAAGCTACTGGGTCTTCAAACTTTAAAAACTCGTAGGAAATTCTTTGAAATTACTTTTATTCGGGATATACTTAAAAACCAGATTGATTGTTCTTTTCTCCTGTCATTTATTAAACTGTATGCTCCTGGGAGGGTTCTGCGAGTGCATAGTTTATTCTTTGTTCCTTACCATAGAGTAAACTATGGACTCAATGAACCGATTACTCGTTGTATTAAACAAGCTAATTTAATTTGTAATCATATTGATTTTACCGACAATCTAAGTCGAGATACATTCAAAAAACATGTTATCTTTATATTAACGTTCATTTATCCTGGTGGTTAGTCATTAAGTCTCAACTTATTTGTAAAGTACCGCATGCTACTTATATATATTTTAGTAGTCTATAAGATTGTATATTATTTATTAATTTATTTTATATGATCTGCTTGATGAGAATTAAATAAATAAAAAAGAATAAAATTTGGGATTCAAAAAAAAAAAATATTTAACAAAATATACTAATCGAACAATAATTAAGTGCGCGTTTGTTAAAAAAAAATAACAATAATCAGAAATCTTATTATTAGTGATCTACGTATATCTTATTATTAGTGATCTACGTATACATAATGTATCTTAATGCCAGTTTGCAATTTTGGGAACATTCATCTCATTAAGAAGCATAATAAGAAATTCTTCTTCCGATAAAAGGTCACATCCAAAAATATTTCTTCTAATTTCCCTGAGAATTGTGCACATCCCGTTGAAGTGAATAACGTCCTCTCTTTCCACTAAGTTGCACATACTACACTCCAGAAGAAGATCGGGTCTGTGTGGTATGAAGTTCAAGTTGAGTAATTGACTCCGAAGTCTCACCATTGTAGCAATCACTTAAACATTGTTTAAATCACGAAAGTAGTTGTTCCAGCAAGATTGTGGTTGAGCCTACTGTCAATTGATTTAAAAAAAGAACCGGGAGCTTCAGCTACAAATTCAGCTCTGTCTCTGCACTTCTCATCTACCGTTGATATAGCTTCGTACAGGAGCGCCTTACTGGTTGATACATTTTCTACTGTTTGAATTAAAATTTAAACATTATACTTTTGGAATGCATAACCTCTCTGTACCAGCTATTATAGTTTTGTGTTTCTTTCAAAACTACTTTTCTGACAAGCCAGGATTCAGGCATATTTCGACGATATAATGTATTAACGTTGACACTCAAAAAGAATATGATGAAGTACAATGGTATGCGACTTAATGGCAGTAACATTCAGTATCGTCCAAATAAAATAAAATGTATGCGTCAATTAGTCGTTGATAGACGTGTGTCGAGCCAAACGATAAATATATTATGGCTATCACTAATATGCCAAAACCGTGGAATAAGACAAAGGATTTGCGTTTTCTGGGGTTATTCAAGTTCTTGGTCCGATTAATTAAAAATCTAAAGCTTAGATAATCAGTTTTGGAATGATTGTGGATCATGTAGATCGAACGCTAACAATTAAGGTCGTAGAGAAAATACCTCAACCTGTACTCTGATGGACTGAACTTTCATATTAACAGTGAAAAATTCTACTTTTTCATGATTTTTCACAAGAGGATTACCTTTGATAGCATTATTATGTTAAGGTGGCAGCAGCTGGGAATCGAATGCAGGAGACGTGTTAATCTAACGTCCTAACCATACAACTTTAGTTTTATTAATTTAATGTAAAGACTTACATATAACATCTCATAGAATGTCCAGCCCTTGTGAACCAAAGCGTGTCCATAGTTCAATTCAGTAATTTGGACAGTTCACTATAACGCCCAGGTCAATGACAACGTTTAACTTTTTAACGCGTTACAGAATGCAGTATTATAATTTTTCGAAGGCTAAATAAATACTGATTTGGAAATAGACGAAAGAAAAATTCAGCACTTTGTAGGACAAAGATTGTTTAAGTATCTTGATCTTTTAAACACGAATAACTCAAAAACCTGAGGTGATGAAGAAAATATAAGATTGGATTCAAAACACTAGTATAAAATTAAAATTCCACCACTAACGTTTAAAAAAAGTTGCTTCTTTGAACCCTTTAACTGACGTTCTCATTTAAACAATCTTTTTAGTACCTGTCACTTAATTCAATTTCAATTTGAATATATTTCAAGATATAATAGTGGAATCATCGGACAGCGAAGTTGATACGTCATGTAATGGTGAGAAAACAAACGAAAGCAGAATTTCTGGTGTATCACCGTTCT